>OX421496.1:40887164-41487164 GCA_949126835.1 Anisus vortex
TTGGAAACTATTAAGATGGAAGATAATGAAAGCACGATGCACAGTAACATACAAAACGCGAGGGGAAAACGAAAATAAACAATTAGTGACGTATTCCAGTGTTAAAAACGTTATTTTTTTTTTCTATTGAACGATCATAGACGTAGCCTGGGGGAGGGAGGGGTGTAAAAAAAAAAAAAGATATGACAGGCTTCATTCAGCAAGCAGGTTACATATAGGGCCTTATTGCGTGGGCGGGACTAAAAATACATGTCAACACAATCTGCACTGTCCAATCGTAGCTTCCTAAATCTTTTATAAATTTAAAACGTGTATTTGTATTTTTATTGTATAATTGTTTTAAAATATTATTTTAAACAAATTTCATTTGTTTTTTAAAACCAGTTTTAGTGGGGTTTTTTTTTGCTTGCTTGCTTACTTCCATTGGTTCCTTGTGGATCATAGAGTCTCCGCAATAGCTCTCCAGCGCAGTAATTCTGGGCAGCCTTTTTTAGTTCACCCATGACAGATTTCAACTTGTCATTTCCTCTTCACAGGAGCGTCTCCAGGTGTTCTTTGGGCGACCAACCCGTCTTTTATTAATTGTGTTTTAATTTTATTAGTTTCTAAACAAATTTTGTGTTTTCATTTTTTTTATTAAACGAAATGTGTAGCCTATTTTTAATTATTTTTTTTTTAATTTTATTTCTCAGAGAATTTTGGTCGACCATTTCCAGAAGTAATAAAGCTCTTGTCCGCAATTATATAAAAGTATAGACTAGATCTTTTTAAGCTTGTTTCCGACTAAAGAATGCTTAATAATAAAGTGGAAAAAGTGCTTTAAATATCACATAAAGAATTCGTATAAACTGAATTCTAATTGAAAGATGTCGCCATTGTTTAATTACACATTTTTTTTAGACAATAAAGTATATCCTTTTCATTCCGTCTAAAAATTACACCAACAGCGGTGTATTTAGCTTTTACAGCCATTTCAGATTTGATATTGAAAGGCACACCTTATCTTATATATTACAGACGCTCCAACTATAAAGAAGGTTATTGCGTCCTACGCTCATCCGTGGACCGAGTCTAGTCTTGCATCCTTATTAATGTTTTAAATGATATTAAGTTACTGGTTTTCCTGGTTTGTTCAGGCAATCCATTCCATGCCTGAATGCCACTTTGTTCTCGCATAAGGGATAAGGAAGGGGGGCGCCAAAGTCGGTAGTAGTATGACGAGTTTCTCTATCGTTCATAATCGCTCTTATCATCAAGTAGAAGAGCCAAGTGCTTACTAGCCTTTGTCCAGTCTGACCGTAGTGAAGAGCCATTGAGAGCAAGCTCTAGTTTCTAGGGGACACTCGGACCCCCCAACCCCTTAAGTCTAGACGTGACCACTTAGGTATACTTTGGTCCGTAAACATAGGGCACACTCGCCAGTCGGTAAGATAAAAGTGTCTATCAGCTCTTAAAAAAACAGATGCTATACTTTGATATTAAACCAAAATAATTAAAACCATAATATATAGTCCCCATATATTGTGCTGACAAGGAAAGTAACTCTATGTTCCCGCAACGTAATTTAGTAGTAAATAAATACAAAATAAATACAAAATTTTTCTCATTAAAGTATGTTTAGGATTTTGTTTAGAAGGGTTATATATATTATTAAGGTATTTTAAAATGTATAGTTTACCAATTAATAATTTAATATTAATGCCATATTAATGAAATTTTGTTCCCCGCTATTTTTTCTTTCTTGCTTAATATTTATGGATTTCTATTTAAGCTTGAGTCTAAAGAGCCCCATTACATTTACGTCCGTCCTTCCAAACCCAATGGGACGCCCATTACCCACAGACTATCGCCTAATCTTCGCAAATGATTGACAAGGGAGGCAAGTGCCGCTAAATAGGCGTCTGAAAACTTTGAGATAAATGGAAAATGGAAAATGTCATTTTTGATGAAGTTATTTCTAATTTAGAATGTATCATTTTCCTTTATTTCTTTCATTTTGTTTTAAATAGCAAATAATAAGCTTAGTGTTTGTGAGCAAAAAAAACAACAACATAGTTAAGCTAAAAATAATCCTCACTTTATTCTTCTTTTTTAAAAATTTAAAATGAGTTGCGAAAGAAACCTGGCAAGTGCAGACGATAAGTCTGAATGGTTTGATGCCATTTTGGCTTCTCAAGATAGAGAGGATTTTTTTATTTTTTAATCGCCTTCTCTTTCTCCCCTCCCTTCAAATTGAAAAAAAAAACTAAAACTAAATGATGATACCCGTATACCGCTTGTGCACTCTATTACTTGTGAATGTTACAGGAAGTAGCGAATGTTTTGTTTTTTCTTTACAAATCGAACTATTTATGTCGTTATTTATAGACAAGAGACCAGGGGCGTGGAACAGTCGGCCCGCGGGACACAACACGGCCCGTCAAGCCATTTACTGTGGTCCAACAGAGCTTATGAAGGTTTAAGCTAATTGCATTAATAATGTAAATAAACGTTCAGTTATTTATTCCCATCTAGATCTAGTTGTATCAAACTCTTTATACTACTCAATGATAAACAATGTTGTACACTTCTACTATAGGCTAAACCAAGTTCATATAACTGTTAAATACGTTCCGATAAGGAGACCTTGAGCATGTATAGGTTTTATAAAGTAGTTCACCAGTTTCATTCCCCCACGTCACACAAAGGGATTGTGTGTCCAGCGTGGTGCTAAAATCTTATAATGTACGGGATATTCCTGACAGTAAAACTCCTATTTGTCTGATCTATGTATTTGTATTAAGTCCATGGCTATTTTTTTAAAAAAAAGTTAATTAAGACCGGAAATTATTTGAGTTTACAATCTTGATCCATTTTCAAATACATAGTTTTGTCCCTTTTTAAAACTCATCGGGTCTTTGACATACAATGGGTTTGTGTGGTTAGAGCAATGCCCAGTAATCTTTACTCATATAATGTTATAACCATCCTGACATGTTAAATAAAAAATGAATCCCTGACGTTAACGAGAGAATGACCTTCGTCCCATTACTGAAACATAAATCACGTGACATTACTAATTATTGTCACGGCTTGTGGGGCACAGTCATCTAGAAGCAGCGCGTCTGGTGGTGGTTGTAAAGGTATCGAGTTCGCATCCATGCGTAAACGCCACTCGGAGGACGTCTCGGCGTCTACGCAGGTCTTTGCGTAGAGAACATAAATTGACAAAAATGTAAAAGTGGCTATGCGTTTTTTTGAACGCCGCGGCTATGCAAATAAATGAACACCCAGTCACTAGCCCTATGGACAAAACACCGCCTTAAAGGGTTACTTCACTTTTATAGATTTGATAAACCTGAAACACGTGACCTAATTGACAATTTGTTTATAATGTGTAGGTTGATGACCTTCTTCTTCAGCCATGGAGCTTCAGAAGAACTGACCACGAGGATGCGCTGGACATCACGTCATTGGTGGACAGCGCACACGCCAAGGCCGACGACGCTCTCGGGCTGAGATCCGGAGTGATCAGCGCAGACCACGCAAGAGTCGATCAAGTGCATAGTCATCAAAACACTACGGCGGACACCCGGAGACCCGTAGCCCTGAGCAATATGGTTGGTCCGCTAAGTTTTGAAGAATTAAGGGATTTACTTGCTAAGGTAAGAAATTACATTTATAACGAATTAGATTTCTTTTTGTGAATTTATATGTCTCTTAGAAAAAAAACGGACAAGCCTCCGGCTCTTTAGTCCAGTGCGTAACGTTGAATGAGTGGGTCTTTGGGGGGGGGGGGGGGATCACTCCGCATACAGTAGGTTTCCTGCAGGCAAATGCACTACACCCCACCCCTCCTGCATAATTCGGCTCAGATCAATAACGAGGTGGTATTTTCGTATACCTGCACTTCCGCCCCAAATATCAGACTATAGGTCTGGTCATCTAGCCACCGGGCTTGGCGAGACGGGTATTCTTGCTCCCATTCCTTCCTCCCCACCGTGTTTCGGGGCGCCTGTGCAATGAGCCTCGGACAAGCAACGGGCGAAGCCCCACCCCACCCACCAATCCTTATGCGATAGTCCACCAGTGGTGTACTCTTAATGGGATCGTATCGGTGGTTTATAGACTTTGACAGCTTTTTTGAGGCCCACGTTTACAGAAGTGGTGATGTGGGAGAAGAGGATGATGTGGGGGGGGGGGGGCACGAACTGGGTCATTCATGCGTCAGCGAAATAAAAATGTGTAATAACAGAGTATTGGGTATAAGAAATTTAAAATACTGAACCTCAAATTAACTCAAAAAAAACAAATCACTACTCTGCATTGTCTTAAAATACTGAAACTGGAATTAAGTATTGGAATGAATGTTAAATTGACAGTTTTTACGAAGACATCAAAATGTCTGTTGCATATTGGAAATGCGTGTTTTTTTTGTTTTTTTTTGCATTTTAGAGCACTTCTTTTGGGATTTCATTTAGAAATAAAAAATACTATCATTAATATTTACTCAATAATAGTTTTAAAACCCTACATATAATATTTGAACTTAAAAACCTTTGCAGCCATTTTATTTGATATGAAACTATTGATATTTCCGTAATCTTTTCAAAAGGAGGCTGGGCGTTCTGTGGTGTTTTCGTTTTTTTACGTGTTCTTAACCCTTACAGTCCCGGGCGCGTATATAGCGAGACTGAAGATAGCATAGATAGAAAGTAGATCGGTACAGGAAGGGTTAACAAAGTTGAAAACAAAAACAGCAACTAGAATTGCAATTTTCAGATATGGCTTTGTGAAAGGGTGATAAATTGGATGATGCCTGGAGTGTTTAATAACTTTAGGCTCCTGTTATTCTGAGGCTAAAGTAGTGTACGTTAGTGAATAAGGATTCCACATGGCTAACTGTGTCCGATATTTACACTTGTCATCTCCGAATCGAAAGTTTCTTGTTTGCTTTAGTCCTGCTGACCAGCAAAATGGTCAGCCATAGTAGATATATACACACACAGAGAGAGAGAGACGCACACAGTCCAACTCTTAAGCTTTGCAGAAAATGGGGCTATAAAAGATCAATTGATGCTTATCTTAATAGTAAACTTTGCCCCAGCGTGATAACTGAAGTTTTAGTTCAAACAAACAGACTGTGTTGTCTCCCCTTTCCGCTTACCCACAATCATAATATATATAGAGAGAGAGGGAGAGAGACTCAGAGATGTTTGTCTCAAGCTTATATATAATTTGATATATCTCACGCATTCAGAGTCGGCGTAGGGTAACATGACGCCCCTAGCCGAGACACCTTTACCGACCACCATTACCACGGCTCATATCTCAACAACTGTTTTGCTTTTTTTTTTTTTCAAAGATCGTTGTGGCAGTTAAATGAAAAATGATATATTTGAAAAGTTTTTTTTTATTGTTTTTTTTTTTTTTAATTTCAGGCTTATAAGAGCATAGTTGTAAAACTATCTGTGAATCAGTTCAATTAACCCTTCCTGTACCGACCTACTTTCTATCTATGATCTTCAGTCCCGCTATATACGCGCCCGGGACTGTAAGGGTTAATACCTACGGTTTAGGCTGAAAGAATAGAGCATTAAAAATAACGTTTTCCACATGGGTTGTTAACACTGGGATGTCAAACTCAATCTCACAAGGGGCCAAAACTCTTAATAGCACTCAAAGTTGCGGTCGGACAAACATGCATTGATAAGTGGAGAACTAATCATTTTAAAACATTAATATGAATTACCTCGTGGGCCGGATTCGACTAGTCGGATGTGACCCGCAGGCCGTGAGTTTGACACCTATGTCGTAAAGTATTTTTTTTTAACTCTACGAATAGTGTGCTCATAGCCTTTTGCTTATATCTTCACTATATCATCAACACCAGGCTGATAGCGTTCACGTGTTTAACGCTGAACCATTTGTAGTAAAACTGTAGGCGCAATATCTTGCCAGGATATTATATCTTGATGATTTGATTTATAATATACATTATTTTTTATTTCCTAGTTACTGGAGATAGCTAGAAACACACACACACACACACTATAATTCATCTATAGCCCTTATCAAAATGCTCTACTATACTCAAACAACGTACATGACGCAATATTGTTTGGTATAGAATTAGCTTCTGTAAATAAAAGGATAAGAAAAGGAAAAAAATTGTATACTGGGCGATCGCTCGTATATGTTGCCAGTGATGTAAAATGTTAGCGTTTCACAGAGGGCAGTTTGCTGTTGTGTTACCTATACAATCTCATAGTAAGTGGTGGGCATTGACATACAAACAAGAGCAATCATCGCCTGGAGCTCCGCGGCATGACATTTTGATCTAACTTAGAAAATAAAAATACCCACAAACTAATACACCAATCGGGGCTGACATAGAGATTTAAAACACGTGTAATATTTCTTCGGGCAAGGAATTATTCACATAAGCTATCTTTCTTCTTGAGTGGTAGTTGGGCGTGTAATGGGTTACATGATCTACTTACTAACTAGAATTTATAGCAATTATTTTAAAATGCAAGATTAGACTTAGATCACTCATAAGTGTGCTAAGCAATAATATAACTATAACAATAATATAATGTTATAAAGTTGCACCAATTCCCCACTCCCTGACCTTTTAAACTAACCTAGATTTCAAGGGAAAGTTTGAGCCCGTTGTGTTTCTATAACCTAATTAGATTTCCCCCCTCCTTTCCTGCTATCAATTACAAATTGTTTAGCCATTGTAATAAAACTACACTGGCATCTACAAGTCGTGACACTGAATTGTAATCGTAACCACAATTGCCCCACCTACACCCCTTTTTACAATTACCTCTCTCCTCCTATCTCGCATCTTTCCTTGAAGAAAAACACATATAAGCTCCCACACTTGCGTAGATACTTTAATTGGAAGTGTCTCCAATGGCGCCTTAATGTCTATTGCTAAGGTTTGAGATACAATGAGGTCTGGTATGATTGTTATATTGTTGGAAGTTTAATCAATGTACTGTAATTAAGTAAGATTAATGTTTGTATTTTCAAGCTAAACCCTGAACACGCCCTGTCCACCTAGTTTCGAACAAAGAGGACTTGACTCTGTTGTTCTATTATTTAAACGACATTCTAACCAGACTTGTGTCTGTGTTTTTGGGAGTGGAAGTTTTTCCCCTAGTTACGATTGGCTGTACCTTAACCAATGAGTACTTCTGGGTAATGAGAAGATAGACTTTAAAAAGCCATGTTTCTCCCTTCAGACTTCAGTTGAGTTTAGGTTCAGTTGAGTTCCGAGTTGAGAGTTTATCTCCGTAGTAGGAACATTACTTGTACATAGTGTTTTATCAGAATTAGTTTTGGACTTGTATTTTTCTTTTATGTCTTCGTCTTGTATTCAAGTGTTATACAAAATAAAATCATAATTATCGTGCAACTTGTGTTGATTTCAATTGAAATTAAAAGTGTTACTTTGAATGAATATTAAAATAGAACCATAATTACTGGAGTAATCAAGCCCCTATAAAAACAAACAACTCTTGGAATATTGAGCCTACACCTAGACAACAGCCAAATACATAATATTGCACGAGTTCGTAACAATAATAATAAATTTACACGAGGATCTATATTATACATGCAATAAGGTAAGATTTAGATATGAAAAATTTTCTACGGAAATTTCCATTCGTCTATACAAAAATAAAATATTTGCTTATTGTTCCTTTTAACCCTTACAGTCCCGGGCGCGTATATAGCGGAACTGAAGGCAGCATAGATAGAAGTAGATCGGTAAGGGAAGGGTTAAGCAATGCTACTTTCTTGTCTCCATTTTATTTTATAGATCCATTAAACAGTGTATTTAAAGTCACTGGTGTTAAAACCGCAGTGGTAGAATGTGACTGGCCCTATCAAGTCCTACATAACTGTGTATTTAGAGTCACTGGTGTTAAAACCGCAGTGGTAGAATGTGACTGGCCCTATCAAGTCCTACATAACTGTGTATTTAGAGTCACTGGTGTTAAAACCGCAATGGTAGAATGTGACTGGCCCTATCAAGTCCTACATAACTGTGTATTTAGAGTCACTGGTGTTAAAACCGCAGTGGTAGAGTATGACTGGCCCTATCAAGTCCTACATAACTGTGTATTCAAAGTCACTGGTGTTAAAACCGCAGTGGTCGAGTATGACTGGCCCTATCAAGTCCTACATAACTGTGTATTCAAAGTCACTGGTGTTAAAACCGCAGTGGTAGAGTATGACTGGCCCTATCAAGTCCTACATAACTGTGTATTCAAAGTCACTGGTGTTTAAACCGCAGTGGTAGAGTATGACTGGCCCTATCAAGTCCTACATAACTGTGTATTCAAATTCATTGGTGTTAAAACCGCAGTGGTAGAATATGACTGGCCCTATCAAGTCCTACATAACTGTGTATTCAAAGTCACTGGTGTTAAAACCGCAGTGGTAGAATATGACTGGCCCTATCAAGTCCTACATAACTGTGTATTCAAAGCCACTGGTGTTAAAACCGCAGTGGTAGAATATGACTGGCCCTATCAAGTCCTACATAACTGTGTATTCAAAGTCACTGGTGTTAAAACCGCAGTGGTAGAATATGACTGGCCCTATCAAGTCCTACATAACTGTGTATTCAAAGTCACTGGTGTTAAAACCGCAGTGGTAGAATATGACTGGCCCTATCAAGTCCTACATAACTGTGTATTCAAAGTCACTGGTGTTAAAACCGCAGTGGTAGATTTATGACTGGCCCTATCAAGTCCTACATAACTGTGTATTTAAAGTCACTGGTGTTAAAACCGCAGTGGTAGATTTATGACTGGCCCTATCAAGTCCTACATAACTGTGTATTTAAAGTCACTGGTGTTAAAACCGCAGTGGTAGATTTATGACTGGCCCTATCAAGTCCTACATAACTGTGTATTTAAAGTCACTGGTGTTAAAACCGCAGTGGTAGATTTATGACTGGCCCTATCAAGTCCTACATAACTGTGTATTTAGAGTCACTGGTGTTAAAACCGCAGTGGTAGAATATGACTGGCTCTATCAAGGCCTACATAACTGTGTATTTAGAGTCACTGGTGTTAAAACCGCAGTGGTAGAATATGACTGGCCCTATCAAGTCCTACATAACTGTGTATTTAAAGTCACTGGTGTTAAAACCGCAGTGGTAAAATATGACTGGCCCTATCAAGTCCTACATAACTGTGTATTTAAAGTCACTGGTGTTAAAACCGCAGTGGTAGGATATGACTGGCCCTATCAAGTCCTACATAACTGTGTATTTAGAGTCACTGGTGTTAAAACTGCAGTGGTAGAGTATGACTGGCCCTATCAAGTCCTACATAACTGTGTATTTAGAGTCACTGGTGTTAAAACCGCAGTGGTAGAGTATGACTGGCCCTATCAAGTCCTACATAACTGTGTATTTAAAGTCACTGGTGTTAAAACCGCAGTGGTAGAATATGACTGGCCCTATCAAGTCCTACATAACTGTGTATTTAAAGTCACTGGTGTTAAAACCGCAGTGTTAGAATATGACTGACCCTATCAAGTCCTACATAACTGTGTATTTAAAGTCACTGGTGTTAAAACCGCAGTGGTAGAAAATGACTGGCCCTATCAAGTCCTACATAACTGTGCATTTAAAGTCACTGGTGTTAAAACCGCAGTGGTAGAAAATGACTGGCCCTATCAAGTCCTACTTGAAACACAATCTTTTAGTAGCTTTTTGTTATTTGCCACATTCCGTTGACTGTGCCGAGAAAAAGTTAATTACAGGAGAAAGAACGACCCTATAAAAATAGTACGGGAAAGAATGACACCGGAAAAATATGTGGCCCCAACATTGAACGATAGAACGGGAAAGAATGACACCGGAAACCTTCGTCACTTAAAACATTTATTAGAAAAATAGCAAAGGAAAGATTGAAATGTATCTCCCTTATATTATATGAATGTACGTGTTATGCGTTTCATAGAGTAACTACAAACCCTCCAGCTACACCTACGCTACGGCCCTGTTTGGCGTCAGTACCCAGGTGGAGTATATTAACACTTTCCCCTATTCGTCCCCCCTTAACGCAAACATGACTCCCCGGTCGCCCCGCGGTGTGTTAGGAAGTTCCCCCAACAATCATTTCGTTACAAGGGAAACGGGGGACACGGAACACCCGAGATGAATAAACCGGTACAGGTGACGCGCTGTTGTACCGAGGGCTGCAGGCGTGGTTAGGGCGATACCTAGAACAATGTTTAGAGTTAGTTTAGAGATTTACTGTGGTACTTGAGGAAAGTAGTCTTATAATGGGTTCAACTAGAAAAAGTGCTTTACAATTGGCACACTTTTATCTGTGGTCTCGTCCTTTTACCGGTATATTTGTTTTGGCAAAACTTTAACACCTATCACTCATTTTAATGGTTAATTCTCACTTTTTAAAGCATTTATATTACCGGTAACTTCTTTTTTTACTCCCTTTATATTAACTCGTACCGCCTGTCTGTCTGCTTGCTTGCTTGTTAGCAAAACTTTGCATCGATGTGTCGACCACTTCCCGTCGTCCAAACGAGCTGAAACTTGGGCATCAGACTTGTCCCAACTAACAATACATTCTATCAAATTTTCAGCATCGTAGCCTTTGGAATAGTCACTAATACCTTCGACCAATTTGCGAATCGAAGAAAATGGAAACATGGCTGCCTCTTCCGGAAGAGACGAAAGTAAATAAACTTTTCGGATATGTTCGTTTTTACGAAATAAATAGAATGAAAACTACACAATATAGCCGAAACAAAGCGAGTTATCTTTTTATGGTTTTTGCGGGCCAAATCTAGAAAAAAAAAAAGGATGCGCAAAATTTTAGTGTGGAAATTCATAAGGTATGATATCACTTATATTTATTTTAATCTATCAAAATATAAATTAAATATAAACTTAGTTTACAAAGAAAAGGAGTATAATAAAAACTGTGGTTTTTATGGGTTAGTTTATTGTTCGTGTGTTTCTTTCTTTTTCTTTTAATTTAAAAATAACTAAATTATGTTGTCAGATCTTTGGAAGTTTAATTGGCCTACTTTACGCCAGCCTATTGAGCTGATGACATACAGGTCACACATTCTATCACATTTTCACTGCCTAGCTCCCAAAAAATCCTTCTTTAAAATAATAAAAAATTTCAGAAAAAAAAAATTTTATTCCGTCGAACCATGTGAAGCAGCGATGATAACTTTCCTTGGCCCACGGCAAACTAGGGGGTTATGTGTCCTACACAACACCTAGCCGCCTTTAATTTGTACCAACTATGGCCATCGCAAAAATACTCCGACTCCGATGGACCGCAAGATATTCTTGCAGGTTTTCGCTCCCGGTGATCTCGGGGCGTCCCTGTCTCCTTGTCCCCATTCCTTGGCCCGAATTAGTAACACAAGGTATATTCTAAAAACTAGAAACGGCACTCGTTTTCAAGATAAGAAAAACCCCAAATAAACTGAACTGTGCTGATGAACCATTTCCTTTCCAATGCTCTTTAGTGTTATCGAAGACGATCCCAGCAGTACTTGTGTTACCATCAAGTTACTTTCAGCAGTACTTGTGTTACCTTCAATTTACTTTCAGCAGTACTTGTGTTACCTTCAAGTTACTTTCAGCAGTACTTGTGTTACCTTCAAGTTACTTTCAGCAGTACTTGTGTTACCTTCAAGTTACTTTCAGCAGTACTTGTGTTACCTTCAAGTTACTTTCAGCAGTACTTGTGTTACCTTCAAGTTACTTTCAGCAGTACTTGTGTTACCTTCAAGTTACTTTCAGCAGTACTTGTGTTACCTTCAAGTTACTTTCAGCAGTACTTGTGTTACCTTCAAGTTACTTTCAGCAGTACTTGTGTTACCTTCAAGTTACTTTCAGCAGTACTTGTGTTACCTTCAAGTTACTTTCAGCAGTACTTGTGTTACCTTCAAGTTACTTTCAGCAGTACTTGTGTTACCTTCAAGTTACTTTCAGCAGTACTTGTGTTACCTTCAAGTTACTTTCAGCAGTACTTGTGTCACCTTCAAGTTACTTTCAGCAGTACTTGTGTCACCTTCAAGTTACTTTCAGCAGTACTTGTGTTACCATCAAGTTACTTTCATCAGTACTTGTGATACCTTCAAGTTACTTTCAGCAGTACTTGTGTTACCTTCAAGTTACTTTCAGCAGTACTTGTGTTACCTTCAAGTTACTTTCAGCAGTACTTGTGTTACCTTCAAGTTATTTTCAGCAGTACTTGTGTTACCTTCAAGTTACTTTCAGCAGTACTTGTGTTACCTTCAAGTTACTTTCAGCAGTACTTGTGTTACCTTTAAGTTACTTTCAGCAGTACTTGTGTTACCTTCAAGTTACTTTCATCAGTACTTGTGTTACCTTTAAGTTACTTTCAGCAGTACTTGTGTTACCTTCAAGTTACTTTCATCAGTACTTGTGTTACCTTTAAGTTACTTTCAGCAGTACTTGTGTTACCTTCAAGTTACTTTCAGCAGTACTTGTGTTACCATCAAGTTACTTTCAGCAGTATTTGTGTTACCTTCAAGTTACTTTCAGCAGTACTTGTGTTACCTTCAAGTTACTTTCAGCAGTACTTGTGTTACCTTCAAGTTACTTTCAGCAGTACTTGTGTTACCATCAAGTTACTTTCAGCAGTACTTGTGTTACCTTCAAGTTACTTTCAGCAGTACTTGTGTTACCTTCAAGTTACTTTCAGCAGTACTTGTGTTACCTTCAAGTTACTTTCAGCAGTACTTGTGTCACCTTCAAGTTCCTTTCAGCAGTACTTGTGTCACCTTCAAGTTACTTTCAGCAGTACTTGTGTTACCATCAAGTTACTTTCATCAGTACTTGTGATACCTTCAAGTTACTTTCAGCAGTACTTGTGTTACCTTCAAGTTACTTTCAGCTTTATTTGTGTTACCTTCAAGTTACTTTCAGCAGTACTTGTGTTACCTTCAAGTTATTTTCAGCAGTACTTGTGTTACCTTCAAGTTATTTTCAGCAGTACTTGTTTTACCTTCAAGTTACTTTCAGCAGTACTTGTGTTACCTTCAAGTTACTTTCAGCAGTACTTGTGTTACCTTCAAGTTACTTTCAGCAGTACTTGTGTTACCATCAAGTTACTTTCAGCAGTACTTGTGTTACCTTCAAGTTACTTTCAGCAGTACTTGTGTTACCTTCAAGTTACTTTCAGCAGTACTTGTGTTACCTTCAAGTTACTTTCAGCAGTACTTGTGTTACCTTCAAGTTACTTTCAGCAGTACTTGTGTTACCTTCAAGCTACTTTCATCAGTACTTGTGTTACCTTTAAGTTACTTTCAGCAGTACTTGTGTTACCTTCAAGTTACTTTCAGCAGTACTTGTGTTACCATCAAGTTACTTTCAGCAGTACTTGTGTTACCTTCAAGTTACTTTCAGCAGTACTTGTGTTACCTTCAAGTTACTTTCAGCAGTACTTGTGTTACCTTCAAGTTACTTTCAGCAGTACTTGTGTTACCTTTATGTTACTTTCAGCAGTACTTGTGTTACCATCAAGTTACTTTCACGTAACACAAAAAAAGGAGACTCTACATCTAATGACGTAATTCAACAGTCCACATTCGTCATTTCCCAAATATGACCTACATTTGTGTGTGTGCGTGTGTGTGTAATGTGTCACATGACTAACATAGGAGACGAAATTCTATAATGTGTGATTGGTGTACTTTAGTCAACTTTAAAAAAAAAAGGGTGCATCCGTAATCCGAATGTTTGTCAGGAATACTAAAACTAAAACGCAGGAAAGTTGTGTAGGTCAGGGGTCGGTGAACCTTTTGCTTATATTGTGCCAAACTAGGATTTCTAAATCATTCAGCGTGCCAACAGCGTGAAAGTCAAACTTCTGAACTATATTATTTTTTAAAGACAATTTATTTAGTGCCGTAGCAAGACAAAAGGAGCATTATTGAGAAAATCATTAAAGCGTTTTATATTTAATAACAAATTAACATGTTTGTTATTAGCAGCCTTTTTTAAAATCCATTCATAGCTAATACACTATTTCGTTTATCAACTTACACATTAATGGTTAAATGGTTACTGTAGGCCCTATCAACATTTCAATTTAGTTGTCAAGATGTTATTCTAGTAATAACTATAAATTCTTAATATTTTTATGTCTGCATAACTGAGATTTCAACTAATATGATATTTTTTTTTCCAAAAATGTTTATTCATGAAAAATTGCATTTACATTACCAAAATTATTATTTTACACAGAGAAAAAAGGGATAGGAGACATTTATTGCATTTTTACAATTCCAAAGAGATAGAAGACAGCAGAGAATATGATATTACTGGTGAGTTCATTAGACTTTAATTGTTCCATTGCAATTGAGTGGAATAGATACATTGTGATCATACAAACTGGGTAGTTAATGTAATGTTTAGAAACATATTTGTAAATTCTTTAGTCATATAATATTTATATAATTTTCAATTATCTTTTATAGTTTGATAATTATGAAGTTATAAATTGTAAGCCATTTAGTTGTATAAACGGAAACAAAAAAATATAAATAAAAAGAAACATTAGAAATATTAACGCAAAGAAAACTGATTAATTATCTCCCTTTAATGCGTGTTCTTGGTTGTATGTTAAATGCGCTCTGAGCTTACATTATAATGTTTGTTGGCAGCGCTATACAAATATTATTATTATTATTATTAATAATGAAATTCTCCAAATTTGATGATAGCGATGCTTTACGAGTTTAGTTTTTGTTAAATATAAATAGTGTTACATTAAAATTATTATTTCTTTGTACAAATTCAGCATTATGCTCTTTTTTCATTGTGTATTTAGATGCATAAATTACCGTCATTTACGTTGTAAATAAACATTTTCTGCATCATGAAATTCGATTTAAGGAGTTTATTTTTTTTAAAGATTATTAATTACTATAGATCTAGTTACATTATATAAAACTGTTATATTTATTACAATAATAAAACAAACAAATTTGTTTTAGTAGTAATTAGGCTATATTTATGCCTAATTAAGATAGATTAGCATAAACACTCTTTTGAATGTAATTAGCATGTGCCGATGAATGAGCGCCTTTTCCTTGAATGCTCTTTGCTAATTGTTCAATGTTAAGTACATATTTAATCACTTCTAAGTGGTTTAGTTTAAGTGATATCTTTGTATGCTTAAAATAGCTTCATGTGCGATAAAATATGCTCACTAGTGTAAATTAAACCAAACGGACTGAACCAAAAGCTGCAAGTAGAGCGAATGCCCTACAGTTGAATACAGATGACTTTCTTAAGTAGATATTCCTTTACGATTTTCCGCAAATCGTCACATTTCGATGCCCATTTTTCGGATGTTTAAAATGAAAAAATGTCAATTTCCCTCTTAACAATGGATTCAATCACAAATCCACAAGTCCAATGACGTGATTTTTGCACACAAACATTCTTGAACTAAAACAGTCGACGTCCAGCGTGATCTCGCGGCCTTTAACACATCTCTTATGTGATAAAATGGCAACATAGCTTTATCCGAATTTGAGACCCCTTGTGCTAGTACATAGATCAATATGTTGACACATATGTGTTGGTTTTATACTTAAGATGGCTTCTTATTTTAGATCAGAAGTCTGACCGGTAAAAATGGACTCGGCGCCAGATCTGAAGTACACGATCTGCATGATCTGAAACTGTGTTTGCTTGACACGTTTGAATTATTCCAATCCATAACTTCCGGTTGAATTATTCCAATCCATAACTTCCGGTTGAATTATTCCAATCCACAACTTCCGGAACATGTCCTAAGTCTAAACATGTTTCTATTGGGTCTATTGGGTTTGAAGCACTATATCTGAATAAAGAAAAAAAATCTAATATACTATAGTATATAGACTATTATAGATACGAATCAGTTCTTGCAAGAGTATCTGCGACATTCTGTGCTCAAATACAATGAAATTGAATGGTGCACAGCTACAACAACATGTGATACATTTTGGCAGTTGATAAATGCAGATTGCAGTGGTCCATGTGTGCAGAGGCGTGGCACTGAGTCGCGAAATGGTGGACCAGAACTTCTGTTGCAATGAGACTAGGGTTTAATCATACATGTTTATTAAATCTGGTTTTGCGAGCAAAGAAGTTAAGTCCCCCGAAGAGATCAATGGAAAGCGAGCATCCCGACTGGCAAACATAAAGTATATACTCTTGACTCCTATAGTAGCAAGCATTCGGAATAGGCCTACAAGAAAATTTTGTCCTGATCTCCCAATGACCTGTAAAGAAATGTCTCAGAATGGTAAAAATGTTCCTTTATTTTCTACGCTTTCGGGACGATATCGCATGCGACTCAGGATACAACTAATACCGAAGGATATGCCTACTTGATATCAGATATTTATACCGAAAGGAGGGGAGAACAATAACTGCAGTTTTGTACTGAAACCACAATCCCTTTCACGCGCCGCGGCCACAAAACTGCTTAACTTTTCAACAATGCCCATATTTATTATTTCGTACTTACCCCCCCCCCCCCACAAACTTTTCCTACCCACGCCCCTGTAAACAGTTCTCTTTGTATCTCTAATCTAAAAAGGTGCATAATTATGTAAATAGTATTTGCCGAATGTTATCAGGTATTAAAGAAAGGTAAACAGTAGACAGTGTGGCCGACACAGAGACTAGAGTCGGCATTTCAGTACCAAGTAAATGAGGGAAGGAACAAAGGGGAGAGGAGGGACTATTGAATATAGTCTGTGGATCTGAAGTTCAAGGACAGTGGGAAGGAGGTGGGAGGGAGGGGGAGGCCATAGGAAATAAAATAAGGAAATTGGATAATATAAAACATACAAGCGCAGGGGTTAATAGGTCACGTGTAGACTCCGCCTCTGCATACCAACATAGGCTACGTATGTTTGAGGTTTCCAATTTTATTCTTTTCATGGCTTCCAGTTAGCGCGTCGCTATAAGCGATGCAGACGTTAACGAGTAGAGATCTCGTCCTTCCACGTGGACATTAACGAGAAGAGATCTCGTCCTTCCACGTGGACATTAACGAGAAGAGATGTCGTCCTTCCACGTGGACATTAACGAGAAGAGATCTCGTCCTTCCAACGGATTCCTGCTTCTTGTCAACCATTACTTTTCTCCACCCTTTTTTTTTTCTAATTCTACTTCCGCTTGTTGCTGTACGTCTTCTGGTGCTGTGTTTACGAAGTGTGCGAGGGTTAACATGTTATCTCCAAATTCGCAAACTTTTATCACGGGTGAACTGAGCGAGCAGAACTACGTCTTCCGTTTGTTTTGTTGGGTTGTATAAAGATAAGCCTCGGGCGCAAGAATCCCCTGTTCAGAAGCGACGAAGGAAAGCGTTTCGCGCCTTATTTACCTTGTTCCTCACAATAACATACTCACTGTATAGCTTTCGTGTATCTTCGTTAAAATAGTATTTTGATTGACATATAGATAGATAGATAGATAGATAGATAGATAGATAGATAGATAGATAGATTGAAAGATAGAGAGAGACACACACACACACATATATATATATATAGTTAGATAGATAGATAGACATATAGATTATAGATAGATAAATATATATATATATACAAGCTACATTGCCCGGCGTTGCCCGGGTGAAAAAAAAAAGGACTGTCTGGGGTGCAGATAACAAATTTATAAACTACACTTACTGAATACTTTTAGGAAAGTAAATAAATATTGTAATAGGGTAAAAAAAATAGTCAAATATTTTTATTTAACAAAATCTATATTGCCTATAGATTTACAATGTCTTTTGTTTTTAAAAGTTTGAAAAATTAATTGTCGAAAAAAAAAAGAATAGTCTAACTGGAGAATCGAACCCTGTTCGCCCGTTTAGCAGTGCACTACGTTTACCACTGAGATATCGAAGACACATGTCCGATGTGAAAAATTATTAGACGGTATATTGGGCTAGGCCTAGATAGGTCAGTGACACACGTGTTTTCAAATTGACCAATGGGGATCCTCGCGGGGCTTAACACTGTCTTTTTATATATATAGATATATATATATATAAACAGATTAGCTAGATAGACAGTTAGATTAGCGAGATAGACAGACAGATAGAAAGATAGATAAATAGATATAGAGAGAGATGTAAAAAAGATAGATTAGATAGATAGACAGATAGATAGTTAGAAAGATTGATAGATAGATAGATAGATAGATACGTTTAGAAATATATAATATTACGAAAAAAAAGAGCTAGAATAGATGGATATATCCTCCAGAAAATGGCAGTAAAAATAAAGAGAAAGGAAACATGGAAGAAAAAAAAAATTAATAAAAAGAATCCGAGGAATCGAGATAATTTGATAATGTAAAGAAAGAAAATGAGGAAAAGGTTGTTGTAGGTATTGATCTTTTTAAAAAATAATCCGTAATTGTATGAAGACATTGGTGTTGGCTACATTTTAATATGATCATATTTCTTAATTGCGAAACACCATAAATTTATATAAAAACTAACATACTTTTATTATAAATATGTTAGTTTTTATTTAAGAAATCAAGTAAGAGTTATTTGCCCCTGTTTTGAAGAAGCAGACGACAGATTATGGCGTGTGCACAGATGACATTTTTATTTTATGTGTGTACGAAGATATTTTGATGCAATTATAAATTTTTATTTTCAAGTATTATCAAAGAATTTAGACTATGTTTAATTTATGAGTGCTTAATAAAAACTGTAAGTAAACACAGAGTCGTCATTTCATTATTATGTCTCCATTAAAAGGAGACTGCTTGTATATTGATTGAATTCATTAAACTTTGAGTAATGACTAAAAACTTTAAAAAGGCATGATACTACAAGCATTAAGAAAACAAACAGAACCCTACAACATAAAAGAAAGAACTAGATCTAATAGTGGTAGATAAAAAAATAAAGAATCATATAGAAGCATCGCCTTATTTTTTTTTTTGCTTCAGAGAGAGATGACTAACTGAAAGACACACTGAGAGGAGGGGACGTAACAACATAGAAGGGGCAGCAATCCCCTTGGGTAGTAATACATCTCATTACCTTTCGACCCCACACGCCTTGACCTTGCTCTAGCGCCTCCTCCTTCTCCCACCCAGTCCCAGAGAGAGAGCGGGAGAGGGTTAAAAACTCCCACTGTCTTCTCTAGTGTATCCTAAAACTCATTTAGACTCTAATTGTTTTTCTTGTATTCATCAACACGAGCATTTACAGAGATATAGAATCTATTACATACATCAGTTGCTGTCTCCCCCTTGTTAGCCATGGGGAGAGAGATACACAGAAGGCAGGTGCCGACTAGTCTGTCTGCTGAAAGGCTATCGGCTATTTACACAAAAATATATTGAATGAAACGGTTCATAAAAATGTGCATCTGACTTTTAGCGATTGTTCGAGAGTTCATCTCAAGGTCACAGAAGAGATCGTGTTCGGGTTATTACACGTGTTATCGTGCGTATGGCTTTAACAATGTGCGTAGGGTCAATTAAAAAGCATCAACAAAACGGCTTGTAATATTTATCATTTCATGACCAAAAATAATGCTCAGAAGGAAATGACTCTTAACTAACTTTAGCTTTTCGTGGATAGTTTTATATAACTTATGGTTGTGGAACTTGTTTTGTGTGTGTGTTTACCGTATGTAGCTAGACATTATAAATTAATAACCTCGATAGTCTCGAATAGATTTTCATAATAAAATTCACGCGTATACATAAACAATAAAAGACTAGGCCTACAGATTAATCACAGGAAATCCTGTTTCAATAAGAAAACTGTAGGTGCAGAGATATCCTCAATTGCAGGCTCTCAAGAAAACATTATGACAACAATCAAACGGCGCAAACTGACATGGCTCCGTCATGTGTTGCGGCATAATAACTTGCCAACAACAATCCCCCAAAGCACTGTGGAAGGTGGGCGTCAGAGAAGCCGATGCTGGTTCGAAAACATAAAATATTGGACAGGGCTGCAGTGGACTCAACTATTGACAACCGCTCAAGATAGGCAAAAGTGGAGAAAGTTGACTGCTCAGGTGTCCATTCGCCCCCCCCCCCCCTCAACGACCGCAACGGTCAAGGGATTGATGATGATGATGATGATGATGATGCAGAATACAAGCGCCGAAAAATATTACATTTTTCTCTAATTATTCTATTGCTCCACAGGAAACCTCTTCATTCCACTAACTACTAAAAAATTATCTTCCTTTTTACTCCCTTTCTTTTAACTCGTACTGTCTGTCTGTCTGCTTGGTTGGTTGCTTGCTTGGAAAACTTTGCATTCATTTTTCGACCACTTACCGTCGTCCAATCGAGCTGAAACTTTGGCAGCAGACTTCTGTTGACTGACAATACATTCTTTCAAATATTCAGTCAAAAAAACTTAATTATACTATAATTATGATTTTTTTTTAAATATAACAAACACTTTATAGATACATGGTCTATGGTGGGACGTCTTTTAATGAAAAAAAAATCTTATATTTTCTTAGATCATCATCAATATCACCGACAAAGGTTCAATTGTTGTTTTACATTCGATACGAAAAATATGAACACAAATTTTGTTTAAAAAAAACATATGTTAATATTGTGGTCGAGCTAGGTTTGGTTTACAAAAATATGAGCAAGTCTTGTGTTGTGTGTGAGTTTGATTGTCTATGTGTGTGTGTGTGTGTGTGTGTGTGTTTGATAACGCATGATCGTATTTTCTTACCGTTTCCGAGAGGCAGACATCTGATGATCAACAACCAGATAGGGCTATCCAAGCACAATCCATCCTGCAGGCGAACTCCTAACACCAAACGGCATAAAAACGCAAGAGTACACACACACACATACACACACACACAAAGGTATACAACTCTCAAATTTTACCCAGCGAGATTAAGAAGTTGTCGTTCTTTAAATTTTAAAATAGCCTCACGAGATACGCTCGCGCTCACAAATAAGATTTATATCCTTGTACTGTCTGGTATATCAACATAGTGTTTAGCATAGCAGTGGAGGAAAGGATGCAGAGGGAAAGGGGGGGGGGTCATTGATCAGAAACCAAAACCACATTTTCAATGATTCTATATATGTAATTTATTTATTTCTCTCATACCTCAGTCCTTCCATCATTCCTTCCCTTATTCTTTCCTTCCTTTCTTATTTTTCTTGTCTTCCTTTTTTTTTTCATTACACCTTTCGTTTTCCGTTAAATCCTTTTATCTTCCGTCTTTGCTTCCTTCTGTTTTTTCTTTCTTTATTCCGTTTTCTTCCTTCTTTCTTTCCTTCTGATTTTCTTTTTTCCCTTTTTCATCCTTCTCTGCTTCCTTCTGTTTTATTTTCCTTTCTCTTCCTTTCCGTCTTCTTTTTTATCTTCTACTTTCTTTCTTCTCTTTCTTTCCTTTCTTTCTCCATTTTATTCTTTCCTCACTGCCTCCCCTTCTCCGCCCCTTGTCCCTTTCTTTTATTTCTTCTATTCTTCCCACACTCCCACTTCCCACACACACACACTCCCCACACTCCCACACACACACTCCCCACACTCCCACACTCCCACACACACACTCCCCACACTCCCACACACACACACTCCCCACACTCCCACACTCCCACACTCCCACACACACACACTCACACACACTCCCACACTCCCACACACACACACTCCCACACTCCCACACACACACACACACACTCCCACACTCCCACACACACACTCCCACACTCCCACACACACACTCCCACACTCCCACACACACACTCCCACACACACACTCCCACACTCCCACACACACACACACTCCCACACTCCCACACACACACTCCCACACTCCCACACACACACTCCCACACTCCCCACACTCCCACACTCCCACACACACACTCCCACACACACACTCCCACACTCCCACACACACACTCCCACACTCCCACACACACACTCCCACACTCCCACACACACACTCCCACACTCCCACACACACACTCCCACACTCCCACACACACACACTCCCACACTCCCACACACACACTCCCACACTCCCACACACACACTCCCACACTCCCACACACACACACTCCACACACTCCCACACTCCCACACTCCCACACTCCCACACTCCCACACTCCCACACACACACTCCCACACTCCCACACACACACTCCCACACTCCCACACACACACTTGCCACACACACACTCCCACACTCCCACACACACACTCCCACACTCCCACACACACACTCCCACACTCCCACACACACACTCCCACACTCCCACACACACACTCCCACACTCCCACACACACACACTCCACACACTCCCACACTCCCACACTCCCACACACACACTCCCACACTCCCACACACACACTCCCACACTCCCACACTCCCACACACACACTCCCACACTCCCACACACACACTCCCACACACACACTCCCACACACACACTCCCACACACACACTCCCACACACACACTCCCACACTCCCACACACACACTCCCACACTCCCACACACACACTCCCACACTCCCACACACACACTCCCACACTCCCACACACACACACTCCCACACTCCCACACACACACTCCCACACTCCCACACACACACTCCCACACTCCCACACACACACACTCCACACACTCCCACACTCCCACACTCCCACACTCCCACACTCCCACACACACACTCCCACACTCCCACACACACACTCCCACACTCCCACACACACACTTGCCACACACACACTCCCACACTCCCACACACACACTCCCACACTCCCACACACACACTCCCACACTCCCACACACACACTCCCACACTCCCACACACACACTCCCACACTCCCACACACACACACTCCACACACACACTCCCACACTCCCACACACACACTCCCACACTCCCACACACACACTCCCACACTCCCACACACACACACTCCACACACTCCCACACTACCACACTCCCACACACACACTCCCACACTCCCACACACACACTCCCACACTCCCACACTCCCACACACACACTCCCACACTCCCACACACACACTCCCACACACACACTCCCACACACACACTCCCACACACACACTCCCACACACACACTCCCACACTCCCACACACACACTCCCACACTCCCACACACACACTCCCACACTCCCACACACACACTCCCACACTCCCACACACACACTCCCACACTCCCACACACACACTCCCACACTCCCACACACACACACACTCCACACACTCCCACACTCCCACACTCCCACACTCCCACACTCCCACACTCCCACACACACACTCCCACACTCCCACACACACACTCCCACACTCCCACACACACACTTGCCACACACACACTCCCACACTCCCACACACACACTCCCACACTCCCACACACACACTCCCACACTCCCACACACACACTCCCACACTCCCACACACACACTCCCACACTCCCACACTCCCACACTCCCACACACACACTCCCACACTCCCACACTCCCACACACACACTCCCACACTCCCACACACACACTCCCACACTCCCACACACACACTCCCACACTCCCACACACACACTTCCCACACTCCCACACTCCCACACTCCACACACTCCGTTCTTTTCTTACTTTTCTTTCTCACTTTATTTCTTTTTATTTTTTACTTTATGACTTTCTTTTTCTTTTCTATTCCTAGTCGTAGCTTTCTTTCCTTCATGTCTGTCTTTTTTTTTTCCTTCTTTCTTTCCGATCTGTTTCTCTCTGTCTTGTTTTCATTGTTAGTTTAAGAAACATTTGTGTCTTCAGCTTGTTATAAACAACTTCTGAAATGTAGGCCTATACATTTTGAAAGTCTCATATTGAAATATTCTCATGTTTTAAAGACCTTATAGGACTACTTTCCATATTTTAAAAATGTTTCTTGTAGCTTACCCCCTGCTTTTTCCTAACTCAACTATCTTTGACCTGCGTGAAACATTATCCTTGACCAGTGTGATATATTATCTTATTATCAGTACACTGTAGCATGCACTATAACTTTTTTTTTCTTCACTCGCTCTCCTGACAGTATCTTTCCATAACTCATCTGTGCACATTTTAATGGCTACCGGCTATCTCTGTGAGATTTTTATTTTTAAGAAGCTAATGTCAAAGTTAAAACTGGGCTGATCTTTAGCAACATATTCACGTGCAAACCAGTATAGCTGTCAACCAATAGTGATTTGTTGTTTTTAGGTTTTGCTTAACCTCGCAATAAACACCGTTAACACTAACACAAAATAAGTAAAAATCCACGATGAGGTGGGGAAGTTTTTATCTACAGCTTCTGTTTAATTGAAACTCGCTCCCTCGCTTACCAGCGCCCTTCGCCACAACGGATTTCTAGACGCTGGAAAAAATATCAAAAGAGAAGAAATTCGCAGTAAGAACGGAGTAGAAATTTGCTCAGTAGAAATTGCTCAGGGTGGACTGTTGAGAACCGCTGGACGAATGTTGTGTCTTATTCTTATGTTGTTGTTTTTTTTATAACGTTGTGAATAAAACATTCGTTGGTCAGTCAAGTTTCAAGCTAGCTTTGTAGGGTTTATTAAAGTTTTCTTTTCTCTGAGACTGGGCCTGATTTGGTTTATCATTGTTCTAAGATCCCAAAGTTACCACAATCTTAACAAAATTACATCCAAAATTTTTAAAAATATGCGCCGGCATATCTAATATGCTTATGTTAGTTAGAATGTGTTTATAATAACAATCCTTTGGGCTAATTTTGGAAGGAAGGTCAACATCCTGCCAGACGTTTAGGAAAAGGTGATATGGGTTTAAAAATTTGAGAAAATTGTTGTTTTTAAATTGCCCTTTAATTGCATTCTTGCCAAGAAAAACGTGAGGGTTGAAGAGTGGATGGACCTGATGGTACGATGGATGGTGTAGATGATAGAATAAGTGGAAATGATGGTAATTGGTATCGAGCTGATGGTAAAATTAGTAATATGACATGATTGTAGGATAAGTGGTGTGATAATAGATGACAGTGATGGTATGATGGCGGGATATGATGGAGAGACATGATGTTAGGAGAGTTGAACATATTGGTAAGATGGTTGGACATGATGGTAGCGTGGATGTACATGATGGTAAATGGATGACTTGATTGTAGGACAATTGACATGATGAAAGGTAGTAGAATTGGTGAACATAATGGTATACTGTGGGCCGCTTTGTATGTCTTACATTTTAATGTATATGGACTAATGAGTTAACCCTTCCTGTACCGACCTACTTCTATCTATGCTGCCTTCAGTTCCGCTATATACGCGCCCGGGACTGTAAGGGTTAACATATTGATTAACCTCTACTTTACCTTTTTATTTCATATTTTTAGGTAGAGTCCAGCATGAACGTCCCGTCCAGTCGCATTTTAGTCCGGGGCACTGCGGCCCGGCTGAAACACCACTACCCGATCACCGAGGCCGCGTTCCTCAGGTACGGAGCGGAAGTGACGATAGAGGAGGACATCAGCAGTCCAGGGGGTGAGTCGAGGATGTTGACACGGATGTTGACTTAACGCATTCCTGACTACTGAGTCTCCCCCCCCCCCCATACCCCGGGGGAGGGGAGGGAGGGTGCCAATCTGTGTATTTGGAATTGTGTGTTTAACCCAATGTTGTACACGTTAAACATTGGTGATGACTAAGAGTGTGTTTAGCATCTGAAACATTCATTGAAGTATAGTCATGGGAAAATATAAAAAGTATTTTGTAAAAAACATAATTTAAAAAAAAAAGAAGAATGTCTAAAGTCGAAAGTAGGCATTGTGCTGGCAACACAATCCACTCGTGTGTTATTGTCAATAAACTCTCTTCAGGCTATGAATGGTTCACCAGAATTATTCACTCGTTTGTTGAAAAGCAAGATGTAAGATATGCCGGTTGTTAGCAATTTAGTTCGAAAATGACAAATGGCATTCGGGGTCATCTGATTCAAGATTAGTGTGCAATAGTTGGTTCTAAATGCCAACGGAATTTGTGACTTTTTAATAAATTGGAAAAATTAACATTTGATTTAACTGACACGTTACGGGTTCTATCCCTGCCACTGACCGATCCCTGCCGCCCTCCAGGAGTTTTGGGACTAGATGACGTAATAATCTTCTAGAGCGCACTGAGCATGCTAAAATAGCATGAATAGAAGTGAAGCGCTATATAAATAACCATTATTATTGTTATTATTATGATTCACACTCAACGTTAACACATTACTAAAAGATCAGCTCTTAAACCATATCCATGTTTGGTTGATTTATATTTCCATTTCTTAAAAGTTCTATAAGTTTATCTTGTTCTATAAGTAGGCCTATCAATTATTTTGAAACAGTGTTCAAAATAATGCAATTTAAATGTTCTAATGTAACTTCTTAAAAAAAAAATTCAACGTTAGAAAATCTGAACCTTAAAAAAAAAGAAGCTATAAATTATAGTAAAAGAAATGTCTTGTGACTATGGCTAAAAATGAGTGGAGGGAAGGGAAAAGTTTTCCCGCGCATACACATTACAACGGAGCGCACAATAAATGTATGTTGCCGCGGATTAGATAAGATTGCAGAGAAAAAACATTGAGAACGATAACTGGTATGATGACAGATGAGCGATACCAGAATGCTAATTCTCTCCCTCTGGGTTTGTATACACATCACGTGACAAAGAACGAACTATTTCATTGAAGAAATCAATTTACACTATACCTTGTTGGTTAATTATTGTAGGCCCTAACTATTTAAATAAACCGTTTCTTTTAAATGGCTTGTAACCCGTTATGTGACTCATAAAACATTTTAATTTCCTTCCAAAGTTGAACAGCTACTATATCTTTAATCGCACACAGCTGTCGGAATAAAAGGCCGAGGGCAGGCTAGGGCCTAGAGGCCTAGAGGGAACATTGATAAGGAAGCTAATTTGTACCTACGCTGCCTAAGGGGGGGGGGTGTCCTAATATAATAATATACGGGGTGCAACAGGGGAATGATATGAAAATAGGTTGTCTTTTTTTCGCGTAGGCCTACGTAATAGATCTACATGGATGGCCTCTAAATGAGACATTATGCGATTTCGTTTTGCAGCAAATGAAAAGCTGTCAGAAAACTGGACTGTCCTGATGTGTCTGAATCCAGTGGAGAACGTTGATGACTGTATTGTATCAACACCAGCACTTCATCAAAGGGTAAACAAATACAGTACACTTGACCTTAGTTTATCAATTACAGATCAGCCTTATTACGTCCTACTCTTAGTGACACTATCCGTGGGATAAGCCTAGTCCTTTGTTTTGATAAGGGCAAAGTTTTACCGATCTTACAACCTACATGTCCCTCGGGCTTTCGGAATGTTGTAGAATCCCCTTCTGGCTTTGCTTAACTTTATTCTAAATCATAATATGATAGTCTTGTATTTCTACGTGTGTGTGTGTGGGAAGGGGGGGGGCTGGTAAAATCACATATATTTTTGCTTTTTAATCTAATTAAAGTTTTTATTATAATTGTAGGGTTTTTACTTATAGTGTTTTGAGTGCTACATTTGTCAGGCGTGACAATCTAGGCCTACCTAAAAAATAAAGAGCCTTAACATTTTTTTCTTTTCTGGGTTTTCTTTGTTTGATGAATGCATTGTGCGATCGATCCACTTTTGGTAAGGACCGAGAAAAATCCCTTCATACTAATTGATAGTCGGAGAGTTAATTGGCATGATAAACAATACTAGAAAATCAACAATGTGGTTAAGCCTCTTCTTTTTTTTTTTACTCAACACGTTTTTCCAACTGACGCCTGTAGGTCCTACTTAGATGTTATATTCTCATATTTTTGACGTGCTTAACTGTCAACATAAACTTTTTCTTAAAGGTTAGGATTTTTTTAAATTCACGAAAGTTGTATTGAATATATAGAATATATTGTATGCCTTCAAACTATTATAAGACGTTTTAATTTATGTTTAAATTTCTGAAGGTAAATCAACTGGCAGGTTTAATAGGTGTTTTAAAGTCGCAATATCAAATTTGTTTGGAGCAAGAGCAGACAAATCCAGGTATTAAAACTAGAAAATGCTTATCAGTTTTGATAAAACATCTATCTTTTTTTGTTAACGTTTAGCCACAATTCTTATAAGCTTAAGAAATAAATAGTAGTAATTTCTTTTAATGCTAGTGAAATGGCTGAACGGAAATCTCCATTGCTACAACAGGGAGCAGATTGACCACTCCAGCTGTGAGAATTCAACTGACTGGTGGGCAGTAGATACACTTGACTTTGTTGGTCAGTTATCCTCCTGTCCGGTGAGGGATCAATTTATAAATCAGACGTAAGTAAGGCTTATTGCAGTTGCTAAATCATGTTTGAAGCAAGGTAGTTCTATTTGTAGTTGAAGTGAATTTCACCTGTGTAGTGTTTTTTTATATGTTTGTTTGTAAAATTGATTTAATAAGATTTAAATAATGCAATCAAAAACCTACTTGTGAAATGAAAATATAAAACAAAACGACACCCTGTTAGCAAAATAATCCTTCGCATTATGTATAACAAGCAAAGGGAACTAACTCAATTAATAAACAATACTGAAAGTAAACAAGGGGTTGTCTGTTGTTAATCATTACAATTAGCAATGTTTGGTAAATGTTTTTGAGGTGGGGCTTGTGTTGCCAGCACAATTCTGGCTGCCATTTGAGCCCAGAACATTCATTTCATCGTAGTATACTTTATCGCAATACTAAAACTTTGAGACTTCTATAGACAGGATTTAAATAATTAAGTTAAGCTGCTGACAGTTATATAACCTCTCAAATAATGAGAAAGACAGTGTTAGTTTAAGTTTGGGAACTTAACAAACTATTTTTCTAGATGTCTCTATTGATACAGTTGTTGTTTTTAAAGCATAGATCTATTTTAGATTTAGTAATTCCATAAGACATTTTACTACAATGGCTTTTATGTTAAGGAGAGAAAAAAGGTTTTGTAATACTCTTTGTAATCCACTTTTAATACATTAATATAAAATTAGAAACATAGTTAAATTTAAAATGTAAAAAAAACAACTCTGAATAAAAAAACATAAAAGTTTTTTGTAGAATTTAATTTCTTTTAAAAGTAAATACTTTCTATAAAAATAGTATAGAGAATAAGATTTTTATTCATAACCACTAAATTATAGTTTTTTTAAAGTAAAATGAATTTTAACTTACTGGTAAGTATAAGAATTTTATCTTATATGTTACAGCTGCTCCTTCTTATATAGAAGATTATTGTGCCCTCTTTGATGAAATGCTTTATATTGAAACCATTTTCAGGTCTGATAAGAATGTTTTCTTAAAACTGCCACAAAATGCTTTGAGGATAAATGGATTGTCTTCGTTCATTTGGAAAATCGAAGTACTAGTGACATCCCTGTGGCCTCTGAGGGCATACATGCATCCTAACGGAATATTATGGGATAATCTGAGCAACTATTCTCACACTAAAGTATGTATTTTCCATAAATTCTTCACAACTGTTGTTAAAGTAAGGTCTTTCAGTTAGGATCAAAGGCCAGCAACTAAAAATGTCCAGGTCATCTCCAGAGTTATTGTTTTTCAATACATACTGGTTACTATACTATATCATTTTAAAGACTCAAAATCTGCCTGCCAGTCTTTGTTTTTTATCATCTAGCTCCATGAGCTTCCAATTGGCAGCAACATTATTTCCTTTTCTTTAGCTTTTTTTTTTTGCCATTTTTAAGGCAGTAGCTAACTTTTTTTTTATCTAAATCTTCAACATTTTTATTCTTGCTTGTGTTATTCTAAAGTGAATGTCTTCACAACCATTTTAAATTATTGATTTATGAAGAAGCTATTTCAATGCCAAAATTTGCTGCCTTTTTATTTTATCCAATTAATTAAAGAACTAATACTATATGGATTTTATCAAAAACACATTTATACTAATAAATGCTAAAAGATCTTAACTTGTTTTATTTATGAGATTTGTGTAAAAATTCTCCCTGCAACTAAGATAGCCTAACATGCTAAAAACTTGCTATACAATTTTCTTTTTAAATTTACTTCCAAGACATTGACAATGTTTATCAATCCCTAAATCTCTAATAATGTTTTGTATTATTTCAGCACCAGAAAAACATGTCAGTTCTGGACCTAAGGCAGCTGTTTACAGAGCTTACAAATGACATGGCTGCAAATATTGCAATAGAGAAACTGCACGCAGCTATTATAAAAACATTTATTTCTCTCACAGATTTGGACAAGTCTAAAAGAGACCAGAGGTAACTGAAAATTGTTTTAAAAAGAAAATGAAAACAGTTTAAACCTACTGTCTGGCATATAAGTCAAATTACTTTTGCACATTAATTGATAGAATTGTCACTTTATTTCCACAACTGAATAGTTGACTAAACATTTGTTTTCCAAATATCAATAGTTTATGACTTTTTTTTTTTTTTTAGGGAAATTATAGATCTTAAGTTGCATATTGAAATTATTGTTAGAAAAATGTGGATGATTAGTTACTTAAAAAGATATATTGAAAATATTACATAATGCCCACATATTGTGACATCGTTAACACTTATCCACCAGGCAGAAAGTCTATACTGATGACTGAAGATATAATATATTTTCAAATTATATTAGATTGAAAAAAAAAAAAACACGTTAAGAAAAATGAATCAAGGAGCAAATATATTTAATTTTACATTTCCTTTGATGTTCTTATATTTGTTACTTAAATTTAAAACAAAGATGATTTTTCCTAGAAAGAGTTTCATGATATTATAAACTTTATAAAAACTTAAATTAGAGTCTATTTGATATTATTATATCCACTATGCATGTCCTTTCTTAATTATTTCCCATGCGCTCATTTTATACTATATCCTTATTTTGCTAACTTGTATAGGTTTATGTATCGCCCTAGGGCAAAAGTTTCAGCGCCACCCCCTTGCATACTGTAACTGCTTGCTTAGTGCTATATTTGCTATATTTTAACTACATTTGCCGCCGCGCCGCCATCTGCACCTCTCTATGTGAGGGCACTGCTTAAATTGTACTTGACTAGATGTTTTAGCTGTCAAGATATTTTTTTCAGCTACTGTCCAAGATGTTTTCAAGTTTTTGATGTTGCTGTCATGTTCAATTCTTCATTTCATCCATTCATTTTACAGGTTTGAAAAAACATTTTGTCATGCATGCTTTTTTTTTCACTACCATAATTGCCAAACAATAATTTACTATATCTTTGAATAAAGTTGAAGAACTCAAGAAATTAAAATATGTTCTTAGTAACATAAATGATCCCTCTAATACTAATAATACTTTTGTTTTCTCTCAATAAAAAGTGTTGGTAGTGTATCTGTTATACACTTGTAATACATTTATAATGTTTAAGTTTTTATTTTCTAGGTCAGTTCCTTCATTTATAGGTCGAAACTTGTAATATATCTATAAAGTATAACTTTCTATTTTCTTGGTCATTCCATACAGTTATAGACCTAAACTTGTAATATATCTATAAAGAATAACTTTCTATTTTCTTGGTCATTCCATACAGTTATAGACCTAAACTTGTAATATATCTATAAAGTATAACTTTCTATTTTCTTGGTCATTCCATACAGTTATAGACCTAAACTTGTAATATATCTATAAAGTATAACTTTCTATTTTCTAGGTCAGCCCCTACAGTTATTCTGATGATCTCATGACACTGAATGACTACCTCCTGGAACAGAACATTTTGGAGGATCTACCGCCAATGTTGATGTCCAGAGAACAAACAGCATACCAGGTGGCGGCAGTCCTTGGCATGCAGAAAATGCACTATGTCTTTCAGGTTTGTTAAATCTTTTTACAGGTATTTTTTTTACAAATTTTTATAATGCATATTAAAATGAGAACTTGTCAAAGAAATCTAAAGATTTTTAAGTCTAATAATTAATAGAAACAGTTGTGATAAAATCATGTTCTTAATGAACTGACAATAGACTGTCATTAGTCAATAAGTAACAACAGTAACTATCTCAAAAGATTCCCTGACTTCATTAAGTAAAAGTAATCTTAAGTTTTTAAAATTAATGAACCAAAACTGTCAAACTTAATTTGAGAACTTCACATTTTCTAAATTTTAGCTCAGCAATGGACTAATCATTGGTGTGATTACATAGTTTAACAACGTTATTAAATTCTTTCTTTGCAGGCTCAAAGAATCTGCAATCAAGATGAAAGTTTGTGTATAGAAAAAAATGAAATCATCCATCTTTTAGACACAAGGCAAGAACAAAGAGCTTTAAAGACATGGATAAGGGTAAAGGTCAAATGTACATGTATGATATAATTTACACTTGAACTGTCAATGGTGTAATTGTAGATGAACAACTTGTATTTTATCTGTAATGTAAAAGTTACTATAAGATAAGATAAGATGTACCTATAATATGTTCAAAGGGAGATAATTTCAAAAATATATCTTGGTAGAAGAAGTAGGCCTACATGTGTTTTTGGGGGAAAGGAAAATAATTATCAATGAAAAAAAATTGCAAGTATAGGCTAATAGACAAAAGCAAATATTTTATTAGTATATTGAAGGGGCCTTTTGGGGCAAAGGGTTTTCAATTAAAGAAGAAAATATCATTATTGTCAATTAATGTTAAGTTTTCCTACTTAAAATCAATGTTTATTGTTTTGAATGATATACAGACATATGTATATGTCCATTATATTGGTGTCTGCTGAAATGAGATTCATTAAATGAAGATAAATCAATATACTGCAAACTGATTTCTTCAAATCACTCAATTATTTTAAGGACATTTTTTTACACTTATTAATTATTAAAAATCCTTATGCTTTTTAAAACATTTTATCTGATATTTTTTGGTTTCAGCTAACTCCAACATCAGTCAGAAGTACAACTGAAGACACTGACAAAGCTGAGCTCCCCATTGTATCATTTGAAAATCTGATTTCTTTCGTGGAACAGTATTTTCTGGGGAATAGAGATGGACTTGAAGACATCAAGACCAAAGAAAATTCTAATGCCATTTTGAAGTAAAATGGAATTTTCATATAGTAGTTATACTTTCATCTAGCTATAATGTTTTAATTTAGTCACCAATGGCAATTTATTCTTTTTTTTAAATCTTTTCTGGTCAGACTAATTAACTAATTCAATGATAGAATTCTATTGTCTGATAAAAAAATATTTTGTTACAGAGATGACAGTAATATAAGGCCTAAATCCTACAGCTTTTCAAGTAAGTGTGCTTTATCATAAAGATTTTACACATAATTTTAATATAACATTATTAACGCTAATAATTAATATAAATTTTACTATAATAATGAAGTATATTTTTTAAGTATGTCAGCGTCTTTTAGATATTTTACATTATGGTATAGTTTTATAATTAAGAACTATAGGCTTATTAAGTCATTATAATTTATCCATCAGGTTTCCAGTTTTATAAAAGCAACTGTGATAACAGTAAGTTGTATTTTCTTTATTTAAAAAATCATTCATTTATATGTAAAATAAAAAATTTTCATCATTGTAATTATTTATATCTTTGTGCAGTTTTTGTTATGTTATTTTTTTACTTGCTAATAGACACTTCCAGTCAGCCATATCTGAATGCTATATACACTAACCCTGGCATCCAGCTTCACCCAGAATTCTCCCCCTTGACCACAGAGTACTGGGCCTTTGTTGACCATGCCACAACCCTGATAGAGATCGTGGGAGTCCCCAAGAACTGCTTTGGTCTTGTCAGGCTTGAAGATAGAGAAGAAGTCAACGAGTAGGTGTGAATGTATTTCTTCTCAATGAATTGTATGTAGAAAATCAAAGCATAGTTTTACTAGCAGAACATCAAGTCCAATTGGGCTGAATTAAAAAAAAAGGGTTTACCAACTATTATTAATCACTGCATACAAGTTACAGTACAATTATGGGACAGTGTGATGCGAGGCAGTGTATTTGGCTGGCATACAGAAGGTCCTGGGTTTGAATCCTGGTGAAGGCTAGGGTTTGTTTCTGGATCTAGAGGGTGTCCCTCAGTCTACCCAGTTCTGAAGAGTACCTGACATTAGTTAGGGAAAAGTAAATGCATCTGGGCATTGTGCTGGCCACACAGTCTCCTAGTATGCAGTGGCCACAGAAACTTGTAAACACTGCTTCACAGGCAATTCGGATCAAATTAGTCTGACAGGAATACTTTACTTTCTTTAACAGTGTCCAGACGCGTCAACATTTGGCTAGAGTTAGGATCTTAGTCTTAGAAATTCAACAATTACTGGATATGAACCCAGTATGAAAACAGTAATCCAATTCCCTTTTGCTGGATTATATAACACAAACATAGTTTACAGAATAGATGCTAATTCTAATCTATTGGTAAAATAAGTTGCTAGAAATATCTCAATATATATCTGCCATGAATACTCAGTAATGTGATACTCCTGGCCTAGCAACTTAAATAACTATAAATAACTTCAGCATATAAGCCACCTACCTTTATTGTTGCATTCAGGCTGTGTTATAATAAAGTTGTCCCTTCAGAGCAGTAAAAAATAATCTTTAACTATTTCACTAAATGCACAACAATTGTTGAAAATAACCTTCTCTCTATAGATAACCTAGAACTGAAGTTAAATAAACTTAAGTTAAACAAGCTTTCATTAAAATAATGTTTATTAGCTTCTCTTGGCATTAAAAGCAAATTTGTTCAATTTAACTTTTATCACTTTCATTTTTAATTTTTTTGTACATTACTAAAAAGCTATAACAGTTGAAGAATATATTTTATTTAGCTTTAATAACAATAAGTATTTTGTTAAAAATTTGGTGTTTTTTTTTTGTGTCCATAGATTTAATAGCTTTAGTGTTGGTATTGGACAGAATACTGCACACCTTCTTGTCCAGGCAGTGGTCAGAGATGAGGCCATTACCATGAACACCTACAAAATCATAATACACAGATCCAGGGCTGGACATCTCATGGGTACATTTAACAGTCACCATGATCACCAAGTTTGCTACTTCAAACAGGCAAGTCTTTGTGTTCTGATTTCAGTTTTCTATTCACATATTCTAATATGCATAATATCATAAACTTATTGCTAAAGTTTTACAGGAAGCAGTACATTACAAATATTTTAAAATGCAAAAATGTGTCTTTTCAGGATTGTTCTCTTCCCATAATTCCCAGTGAGTCATGTGGCTTGCAACCAACACATTATGACAGTTGGTCTGATTTTGTACAATATTCATCTTCTCTTGGTCATTGCAGATCAGAAAGCTCTGGTAAGTTCAAAATCAAAAATTATATTTTAAATTACCTTTTACAATATTCAACTAAAAGAAATGATTAAAAGATACACATTTAAGAAAAACATATTTTATGTAGTTTAAGTGGCATTCTGCTATATAAAGTTCAAATATATCATTTTTTACTGTATATCTGATAAACTGAGGTTTTCTTGACATTGATAAATTAGTGAGCATAAATGTTATTATTGAATATTTTATCACAATGTGGCTTCCTTGGCCTTTATTTAAATGGTATTCTTTTAAAGAAAATCCTTCCCAGAGTTTCTTGAAACACAATTTAAATATGAAATATTCGCATCCACTTAGTCTAAAAAGTCTTTTGCTGTAAAACTAATGTGTTTTTTTTGTTGTTGTTTATTTTCAATAGATGGTCATTGGATAGTTCCATGTTTGAGTTGCCATGACAACTCATCTTGTTACTGGACAAATGCTACTTGGCACCAGAACAACTGCAGAGAACATTTTCTACCCCGGAATAAGCTTAAGAAATGCCTGAGTCAAAAGAAGGTCTGTTTCTAAAAGTATACTTTGTCAATGATTCCCTTAAAAAAACATTGTACCGGTAATAGCCTACACATTTATCAAGCATTTGCATTTCTTAAAAAAAGTATTTTTAACATCATCTTTAGGTATTGTTTATTGGTGACTCTACCAATAGAGGGATAATGCACTACATTATACACAGACTCAATGGCACACTCGTTGAATGGGACAAAACTCACAACATAAGTCTGTACAAAGACCTCAACGATGGACACACCATGTTTGGATTTGCCTACTACCCCCAGTTTTGGCTGCCATCAAAAAGACGCCCAATGTTAAATAAAGCTTTGACACAGCTTTTCAAAAGGTCCAACGAACATTAATTGAGAATTTAAATCTGGCATTTGAAAAAATATAATTTACATAGACAATTATGAAAATGTTCTGTAAAGTGCCACTAAGATTTTTTTTTAGTGCATTTAAAATTATTAAAGTTTTTTTTATTTAAATATTTATAATGATTTTTTATAGATAAAAGGACGTAGAGAAAATACTTTTTTAAAATTAAAAGATTCACAGTTGTATAGGTTTCTCTAAAGGATCCAATATTTTTTTAATGTCTTATTCATTTTGCAGAACGCCATCAACATTTGATCCTATAATTGTCCTGGGTGGAGTGCAATGGCTTGTCAGACGCCACCTCGATATATTGACAGACTTCCTGTCAAGGTGAGATGTCCACCCTTGTCATTGAGTAGCAGTTCCAATAGAAAATAAATGTGTTTAAGCTTTAAATATAATGTGATATAACATTTATAACATTTGTCAATTTTCTTCCTGATAATAACTTAATAAACAAAGGGTATTTTTAAATGTAACCAGCATGCAAGTGAATTTGTTCATTTGAGTCTGTTATTCTTTCTTTGCAGCATGCAATTGGAAAACATAAAAGTCATAGTAAAAGGCTTAGGCGCAGGTTTTCATCAACCAGTTAGTGGAATGCATCAACAGTCACAGGTCCGTATTTGCTCTTTTCTACTTGTATATTTATTTTATTTTAAAACATTTAGCATAATTAAACCAGAATTTTAAAAAATAAAAATTTTCAATGAGGAAAATTCTGATGTATTGTTTGCATATTTTTTTTACATTGATATATTAAATATTTTGGGAATTTTAAAAACTGTTTACAGGAAGATCATCGTAGACTCTACATTCAAAATCAAGCAGTTCTAGCTTACGCAAAAAGTAAAGGCTTTTCTGTTGTTGATACGTTTGGCATGACCATGGCCAGATACAAAGACTTTCTGCCAGGAAAATGTGCTTGCCACTTCCATAAAGTAAAGAATTCTGATCCTTGTTTATACATTATTCCTCATTTTCTTGTATTCTTATTTGATAATCCATCCATTCCTCTATAGCACTACATCCTACAGAGGGTGTTAGCCTGATTCGCCACATCCAACCACTTAAACCTATATGATGTTCTTTTCTTCCCCTTCCATGCTGAATCACTGGTGTCATAGATCCATCCATCTCATCCTGGGTCTGCTCATTAATCCTTTTTTCTCTTTGATCCTCTAGATGACCTGCTCTAGTGTAACCAGCTCTATTTTAAATCTTTGCTACCATTATATTTCAGTTTTTTTTTTAGAGTATTTTTATATTTATATACTTATTATTTTTTTTACTTATTTTTGTTGTTACGTTCGGAACAATTGTATTCAATTATTGTATTTTATTTCCAGGTTGTGCCATCTAAACAATCTGTTATCAGTAAACTGTCTTCCAGCCAAGACTATCAAGTCAATTATACAGTAGAAGGGGAAATCAATGCTATATATTCTGAAATGGTGATAAACAGAATTTGCTCCCCTTAATTATATACTTCTATTCAATGTTGCTGTTATGAATCAAAGTGCAATAGTATAATTTTGAAATATTGTGATATTATGTAATTATATTGTTGTTATCTGAACTGTATCAGTTCCTGTAAACCAAAGTGGGCAGTAGCTACCAAAAATATAAAATGGGGCAATTAATATTAAAGTGTGAATTGCTTTAATAAAATTTGAAAGCTTTATTATTATGTTTGTTTGTACATTTAAAAGCCTTCTATTTCACTCACTTTTCTAGTCAAATTAAATGAACAGAAGGTATGAAAAGGGACATGTAGACTATCTCTCAAAGACAGTGGTTCCAAAATATTTTTCACTGCGACATTCTTTGAAAAGTAACTTTTTCTCATGGTGCTCTTTCCTAAGTCAAAGCCATAGATATTGCATTTTATCACATTGAGTAATACAAATAATTCTGAAAAACTTTGCAATATTTCTTGGCACTCCTGAAAAGACACTGGAGTTCCCTAAGGCACCTTCACTCAATCTTTGGGAACCACTTTTCTAAACAATGCTCATTTTTCAAAAAGGTAGCTAAAGATTCAAAGTAACACATTTTGATCATGAAAATAAACAACAACTTTTTTTTATTTTTCAAAACTATCTGAGAAAAGTATAGAGAGCATTGGGCTTTTCATTCTCTGTTTTGCAAAAAGCAGCTTGTGAAATTGTTCCATTTATTTACTGCCATGGATTTCTGACTTTTTTGAAATACAATGTTTTCATTGTGCAGTGGGATAAATTATTTGTTAAAAAAAATATGATCAAAATCACATGTACAAATTATCTATAACTAGTAAGATAACTGTATTAATGTATACTATCACCATAATATATAAGTGTAGAAGATTACCATGTTAGATATTACCATGTAAGCGATTATCATGTCTAAAAGCTATAATTGGTTGCCTCAACAACTTACTTTCCTTTAAAATTACTCAGAGAAAATCTTTTCCCATTTAAAAATAATAGTAGAGTTCATAAGAAACTGTTGAAATTCTTCAATTGAACATAATGCACTGATGATTTTATTGTTAATTGTTATATCTACTTCTAAAACCCATTTCTTTCAACTTGTATGTGAATGGCGCTTTAATTTATACAAATTTTCAATTCCATTACAAGATGTAATGTCAAAGTTTTAAACATAATTTTTTACAATGTCTATAGTCATTGATTTCTATTTTTTATAATTTCATGTCACTGGGGTTGTTTCCTTTAAAAGGTTTGTGTTTTTAAATTGTTCTTAAAATAGTTAAATTGTGGACAAGAAGTTACTTAGTGACACATTGCTCATCAAACAATCGCCTTGTATGTTTAACTCTGCGTCACTAGTCCTATGAATCAAAATAGTCTAAATGGGGTACTAAAATCTGCAAATGCTATTTAATTAATAATTTATTTATTTATAAAAAATATAGTTTCCTCTTTTTGTTTCCTGATGTAATTCAATGGTCCCATTACGTCACTGTCTTTTGTTTGTTTGTGTTTTTGAAAAAAGATATTGTTGACAAATGTGAAATAATCCAAGTGCAATTATTTATTACAAACTTAGTCTTGGGGTGACCTTTTTCAAACATTGGCATATTATTAAGGGTCCAATTCATACTCGTATGTTTTATGTTGCATATCATGTTAGGGAAAGTATGCTTTAATATTTTGTTCATAGTGACTGTTCATACATTTTTATTTCATTTATACAAATATTCAATATATAATAAACAGAAAGAAAAAAACAACAACATAATTTATACAAAATAATCAACATGTGTATCTTTATATTTGTAGTTCTAGATATTGGTCCATCAGTTTTTTTTATGTCAATAAGTTTTACATAAAGATTTGATAAAGTAAAGAAGTGGAACTTTCTCAGGTCCTAGGGCAGGAAATTTGTTTTTAAAGTGTAAATGATTATTATTACTTAATATATTATATATATATATACATTTTTAAGTGAGAGCTATACATATATTACTTTTATAGTTACTAGACATGTTTTACTCAGGTGTAAAAACATGACAGATATAGAGCAAGTATATAGTTTGTTTTCTGAAAAAAGATATAATCAGATAATATGTCATTGTATCAACATTATTCTGTTGTTATACCAAATGAAAGAAAAATCATATGTCTGTTTTCTGGACTATATAAACATTTATGTGTGTTTGTATTCAGATTAAGTTGGTGAGTATAAGTTATATACCATTCTATAATTTTACAGATATATTACCTTACAAAAATAGGCTTTTAAAGGTGGCACTAAAAATCCAATCATTATACAATTATTAAAACATAGGCTTTTTTTTTTACTGAGATAAGTAAAAGAATATTCTGTTTATGTTATATATAGTCTCACAAGTTCTTGTCAAAACATAAAAAAGCTATAGTGCTATAGGACCGCAAGGTACAGGCCAAGATCTATAATTTAACCATCGACCTTAAATTAAGTAAACATCATAGATTATTAAAAACACGGCATCATAAAACTAAGATAATAAAATAACCATCAATAACAGTCCTCTTTTCCTCTCTTTGTCTTTTTTTACTGAGTCTTTATATATATATATATAGGCCTATATATATATATATTTATATATAATATATAAAATTATATATTATTATATATATGGCCTATATCACGTCTATTTAAAAATTAGATTAGATGAACATAAGATACCAAGCTTATTTTGAGAAAAAGCTTTTGTTTTCATTAGAGTTACAGAGACAGGAAATTTCATGTAAAGAGCAATCTAATGTGGAACGCAGAAGAAGAAGATTTTGAGTACATTAGATCTAATCATAAATCAAAGTAGGGCAACTTAATTGCTCCAGGAAAAATATAACAATTTCATAAATCAAGAAAACTTATTTGCTTTAAGAAAAATAACAACAATGAAATGTTTTTTTTCTAAATATTTAAACCAAACAAACAAAAAAAAAACTAACTAAACAAAAAACATATAATTAAAATTTTTTAATCAATGTCTGCCACGAATTCGCCGGCGGGAAAGCGTTTCCATCAGCCTTCTTTACACGGTGCCATTATATACAAAACTTATCGACGTTTTTAAGCCGGCAAATGCGCAGAAATCTTGCGTACCTGGCACACGAAATATTGCTACCAAGTTCTCCGCCCTGGAAGAACAAGAAAAGGAAAAAAAACAAGCTGTGATCTATAAGTCACATGAGAATTATCGGCTGAACAATTAGACCTGTACAGCGCCTGAAAAGTAAACTATACAAAAATAACAACAAAATCTACCAAATAAATTGACAAATAGACCTAAATATTTTTATACATCTACATCTTCTTCCTTTTTTTTTCAATATATTATTGTTGTTTATTTCGTTCATTGTTTTAAATTGTAAAAAAAAAATGTATGGAACCTCTCTTGTTCTGTTTCGCACAATTCCTTACGGCAAATGTAGTCCATTGGGGTAATATACTATATACAGAACATATTCTACCGTGTCATTGAAAAATATTGATCGACGCATTGTATCTTACATGGCCGATCCGTGAAACTATTATCTGATGAGTGTGTGTTAGAAGCATGTACAAGACACATCGTTGTGGAAATACATACTGGATGCTGCTTTTTGTTGTCTTGTATTTGTGTAGATACCGAGGTTCTGGTTAGGTAAAGATGTTTTTTTCATGATTTATTTTGACGTCAGACCTAGCCTACTGTTTAGTTACTGTATTGATATTGACATCAGACTTTCTTTTAGGTGTTTTTTTAATTAGTTCTTTATCTCGACATCAGACTTAAGGTGTTTTATTAATGCACTTTTTATTGACATCAAACTTACTGTGTTTTATTAATGTATTTTTCTGACTTCAGACTTACTTAAATGTGCTTTATTAATGTATAACATTTATTCTGACATACGTTGAATTTTTGTGAATTATTAACAATTCTGTTTAAATGTTATGATGACAAGTTTAAGTTATTAAAAGGTTGGATTGAAATTATCATTCCCTATTATTCTTTAGCTTAACAAATATTTCTGCCTATGTGCCATTATGTTCACATTATTGTAGTTTATAATAGAGTCCATTAAAAACATTTTCTATCAATAGCGAAACACATTCAAAGTGTTCAACAACCATTGTCAATAGTATTGCACTAGATGACTAAATGTTTCACTTAGTTTGTAGAATGCGGTGGCCAGGACCAATCCTAGAGTGGGCCTTTGCGCGAACAAAAAAAAAAAACAAAAAAAAAAATCCTTCCCACATGTCCCTTAGTCTTAGTTTTTTTAGACCGTTGAGGCACCACAGCAGAAATCTTCGGTTCCTTTGGTCTAACCGTTTTGCCCTTATTGCTACAAATCAACAATAAGCTTAATCGCCTATTTCACATTCGGTTTAATTTGTTAAACCGTTTTGTCCAGTCGATATCATATCTTAGGCCTACATCCTACCCATCTGTTAACACTGTTACATAATGTCCTTAATGACAAACGACAAAAGATTGCTTTCCATACTTGAAGTTTAATCCATGTTTTAAGGGAAACACAATCATGTATATCCACGGACACTTCCCGTATCCCATAACACATTACACACTCCTTTTTTCCCCCGTACTCCCCTTCCCATTCACATACAACTCAGTTAAATCACTCACACTACTTTTTACAATAAGAATGCTATCTCTTTCTCCCCCTCTCATACACACTCAAAATAGCTCACAACACCATCCCTTAGTCATTTAGACCGTTGGGACGCCACAGATGGCATGAATACTACCCTCTTCTATTTCTTTAACTTTTCTGACCTTCTTATGTCATCGCTCATCTGTATTTTTAACCGATCCATCACGGAACCGAAGAAGACACAAGAAAAGATGGTTGGATAACATCATGGATCGGTTAAAAATACAGGGTTCCGTGACAACCGATAGTTGCGCACACGGACAATGGCGCACACCGACAAATGCGGACACCGACAATCGCCCACAGTGACAAATGCGAACGGCTATATAAGCGCACACCGACAAAAGCGCAAACTGACAATGAAGCTATAATTAAAACAAACAAAAAACATGTTTAAATATAATTTAATTGTCATTTAATTGACTTAAGAGTCCTTAAAAATCATTCCCCCCCCCCCAAACATATGTGTTTGTCTAGAGTCTACTATACTAATACTTAACTATTACAAAATTAATGAGGAAGCACTAGAGCTTAATAGCAACAGGTATAAAAAGAATAATTTTAACTGAAAGAATAATGCTGGAAATTATAATAATATATAGAGTAGTAATAACCTTTAATTTTAAGTTTGCGTATTGTTCTAATGGTAGTTTAAATCCTAATTGCAAAGTTATGTGTAATAAAATATCAACAGTAATTTCATCATTCAATTAGGACTTCCTTCTACACTATAAATAACCAAGATTATGTACCTAATAAATCTGCGGGTTGAAAGAGGGGTCGGAATAAAACTACGTGTTAATCACTAATAAAAAATTTTCAAATCGGTTGCATGAATGCATGTTTTAAAACGTACTTTGCCTTTAGAAAAGTGCAATGCCAACTCTTATTTTAAGACTAATATTCCTCTTTCTTTTATTAACAAAAAACAACAATTATTTTTAGTATAATGTATAAGTATACGTCTTATTTTCAACTATATGCTTAAGTAATAGTACTGCTGTTATTTGTTTAATAATCATTTTACGAGCTTCCATCATACTACGATGGTTTAACATGCTGATTAAGACTTAAATATCCAATTAAAATTTTTTAAATGACATCTCTTAAAAATCATGACGTAGCAGTACTACTAGAACGAACATTTTATTACTATACTATTAGTCTATACATTTAAATGTTAATTTTTTTTTAAAATATGCATACAATTATTATTACATTTATTATGATTATTAATATATTGTTAGCTTTAAACATGATGTATTTTTGCTGAAAACCAACTAAGACTACCGGTAAATCCATTATCATCTTTAAATTGGCGATGCATAACTTGCTATTTGCGCATTTGTCGGTGTGCGCTTATATAGCCGTTCGCATTTGTCACTGTGCGGGATTGTCGGTGTCCGCATTTGTCGGTGTGCGCCATTGTCCGTGTGCGCAACTATCGGTGTTCGCGTTTGTCCTGTGCGCATTTGTGTCATTGCGGAATTGTCTGTGCGCGTATGTCGTGTGCGCAATTTTCTTGTGCGCATATGTCTGGTCACCGTCTTCTTCGTTTTCTTCCATTCCTCTTGTTGTGTTCCCTGCAATGTGTTTGCAGCAAGTCCCTGCTCTTTTCTAATATGCCCATACCACACTGATCTTACTAACTATGACTAGGCCTATGTCATTATATTACTATATGTCGCGTCGTTCAATTGCCTTACAAACTAATTATTGTACCGGGTCGTTGGAAATATGATATCTATAGTAGATGAAGATTTGCAAGCACCACATCATCATCGTCAAAGAAATCACCGACGTCAAAAAAAAAAAAATAGGCCTAATAAATGAGTTGCAATTTGTTAACTCGGAACTTTCATCAAATAATTGAAATGAAAATTAGGCATTGAAAGATGAAATGTGTGCTAGATATGTAAGCCACTAATACATCAAACAAGAAAATCTAGTTGCAAAGCCTTTGAAACGATATGTGTTATTACGTGGGCTTAATCAAATCAAAGTGGCTATTAGGACCCGATAGACTTAGTAGGCCCTAGGCCTAATCGTTAACGGAATGAATTAAATGCTTAATGAAATAAACAGACAGCACTAGTTAGGCTCAGTTAGTTTATAGGGTAGGAATGGCAGCCTAAGGCCAGACTTGGCACGCAGGGTGATTTTAACTGGCATGCGAGAGAACGCCAAAATGTGTTGTGTGCTTAATTTTGTTTCCGCTATTGAATGAGGAGAACTAACTGTTGAAGTCGATGTTTCTGAAAGGCAGCGAATATTTCAGTGATTTGAACTTGCATTTACAAAGACCGGGTCAAACAGCTCTTCAACTGTTAGACCACTGGAATGGATTTGCATTGAAACTGCACATATCTTGACGTAAATTCGATTTCAAAACACTTAACTACATGTACTCACTTCCGGGTCACTTCCCTACTTTATGGCATATATTAAGATAAATAGATGAGCTTTTTTTCAGAGTTTTTTAAACAAAGGTAAGACTTTCAAATTCATGGACTCCTGTTTTCATACCACATCAAGCCTGACTGGATTTATCCAACTACAACTACAACCTTCTTAGATGTAAATAATTTTTTTTTAATGACGGTATAATTACCGTTTTAAAATAGCAGTGAGCAGCAAGTTGAATATTAAACACCAAAAATGGGCATTGACAATAATTAATCATAAAATGTGAAAGACAATAATTAGTCATAAAATGTGAAAGACAATAATTAATCATAAAATGTGAAAGACAATAATTAATCATATGTGTGAAAGTTTAGTAATAAAATCTTGTATTTGGTGCAAATGCAAATAAAAAGGATGATAACCACAAACACGTTTATTTTTAAAATGAAATATTAAACACGCTTCAACGATTTTCTCTATAAATCTCGTTTGTTTTTGGCCTTGCTCTTGCTACGGTACTAAAGATATACATTTTCTTATACAATTTTTATACAAATATAGTAGAGCAGGTTAACTTTCAGGCTGTTGGCACGCCGAATGATTTAGAATTCATAGTTTGGCACACTGTTAGCAAGAGGTTGCCGACCGCTGGTCTATATATTTCGTAAAGTTTTGCCAAGTTTGAAAAAAATCTCGCCCATTTCATGAATTTCTAAGAAATGCGAAACATCGCTTTTTTTTAAAAATAACTTTAGGAGTTAGGAGCAGTTTTTAGCATCCGGCAGCAAAACTATTTAATCTGAATCCTATTTCTGTGCGTGCTCATACATATCTGACAACTTGGAATACGCTAATTCACATTCATTGAAATATTTCTAAGCATCACTATTCGGTTCGAAATTTTTAAATTTAAGAACAAACGTTGTGAAGTCTCTGAACGTTCTTCTAGTTTATAGGTGTCAAACACTACGTCCGCGGGCCACATCCGGCCCGGCTTACAATTATATCCTATCGCAAGTAAATATTCGGTCTTGAATAGTATTATTATTGTTTGTACGGATGAAATATAGATCAACACTGAATTCCCTAATGTATCACAAATTCAGAATAAAAGGCTCAGCAAATATTTTAGACCCTCCCCAATTCCTAGAAAGCTCAATAACATTACGTTTAATATTGCTTTTTCATTTCTAGAGTTCCACTGAATCAAGATAGCCTGGGATTAAAATTTAGTAGTTATGAATATTTTAATGAGCAATTTTGTAATTATTCCGATAGACTGCTAGTTTTGACCAAACATATCTCATTCTGCAGCTCTGCTTTCAAACCTCAAAACACAACGAACGTCGTCAATAATATTTTAGTAACTATATTAATAGTATTTATTATTTATAAATATTAATATTTACAAATCAGGCCAGGGGAGATCAGCGAAAAATATTATTGGTTTTGTTTCCAAATAACGATAACGGGAAGTAACTCAACGAAATGATCCCAAATATTGCTTGCTTGGCTATTTGTAAGTTATTCCCCTTTTCTTTCGTCGTTAGCATCAGCATACCGTCACATAATCTCAAAGCTTGTCATGAAAAACGTCACTAAGATGGAGGCTGGACATGCCTAATGATGTAGAAATAGTAGAATATATAGATTGCTAATGAAAGCCTTTTTTTTAATCTTTCGTATGAATGTCTATACTTCCTAACTGTACATGTGCCTATATACACCACCGCATTTTGCTTTATAATTACTTTTTTTTATGTGAAGACATTAGCTAGCAAATTATATTTTCACTCTGTTGTTTGCCTACCCTTATTTTCGTTTTTTTTTTTACGTTTTAGTGTCGTTTTACTTATATATAGACTTTATAATAGGAACGAGAGATAATAAACAGTGTTTTTACGACTGGTTTTAAATCAATACCAGAAACTGTAAACACGGATATTCCACTAAGGAACTATCTACTACTACTTCTAATTTAAATAATGTATTTACATAATAATATTAATCTTGACACATAGGACTAAGTATATTAGCATATCGTAGTATAATATGTTTGACAAAGTCTACAACAAATGATACTGACATATTATAACAAGACATTACTAAATGAAATACAAAAGATAGCACAGACACGCACATACAAAATAGCTAACTAAAAACGCAAATTACATAGACTAGAGGTGAAAAGAAAAAACTTACTGTGCAACTTTTGCATCTGTTACAGAAGATTATTGAGTACTACTATCTGTGATTTAATTTTTTACGTACATGTAACATTTGATTTAGAAAACATTTGCTTAATGTGCATGCTTCTAGTTTCTTCTTTATGTCTTTGCCAACAGGAAGAAACCCCATGCCTGTTTACGGACTTCCGTCAGCCCTCGAGTCCAGCCTCAACTCTCTGGCAGGCGTACGGCCCCCTACGTCATGGAGGGTGAGTGGTCACGGGGACGATATCACGGTGGTCCTGCGGTGGTCCGAGTGCAGCAGCCCGTCCTCCGACAGGACCATCCACTACGACATTGACCACAACCCCAAAGACAGGCTCCAGGAGTCAGACTGGCGTCAGTTTCAAAGCACAACCCTTGTAGGAGCTCAAGACGTGTACCCCAGGAGCGTCGGAAGTGTACTCAGCACGACTTCCGCCAAGATGGAAACAGACGCCCTCAGGATGCGCTACTCCACGACCTTGCCCAGAAGACGCCACAGGATGTCACCCGTGCCCATGATCATATCGTCGAGCACGTCGATGAGCCAGAAGGCGCCGCAGAACCCCAAGCCACCCTCCTCCGCCGTGGTCGCTTGCGCCGACGCGGTGGACAGAAGCCGCAGCGTCGTCTCCGCCGATTCCCCTTCCAGCCTTGGCAGCGTCGATGGCGGCAGCAGATGCAGCAGTGGTTGCGAATCTGTTGGGAACCATTCAAGCAGCAGCGTGGCCGATGGCTCTCCCGAGGGCTCCCGTCACGAGAGCGAAATTCGAAACGGCATCAGGGCGTACCTTAACCAAGAGATCGAGATAGACAAGGCGGAAGAGAGGGGGGAAACTGCCTCCCCGGGAAACTTCAGGTGCGTCTCAAGAAACAGCACCTCTTCAAACTACGATTCCCAGAGGTCGAAAACTCAAACTGACGAGAATACCCAACGCAGTTCTGGATCTTGCTCCCCTCACATAATGTCCGAACATTCCGGTAGCCACCTTTTGATATGCCAGCCAAATCGAAACGAGTCTCCTAAAAATTCCTCCAATGAACAACCAATCAAGTCAGTGAATTCAAAGGTCGCAGATGAAGGCCAAAACACGAGAGCTTTTGAAAGTGTCAGCTGTAACCACGAAGCTTGCCCGGAGCCTACGGGTCTCTCCGCAGACAAGACCGTCGTCCACGGCACTGCAAACGACGACGCGGCTGAAGAAGACCTTCCGTCGTTCGACCTTGACATGGCGTGCTCCGCGGAGCTGGGTCAAGGAGATAAGGACGACGAAGCCGAGTATCCCGAGCACTACTACTGGGACAGATATGACCCGCTCAACGACACTGAAGATTTGATCAACGTCGAAATTCAGGCCGATTCGCCGCCTGATTCGATCTCCGACGAAATGTGACTACCGGTAGATTCAATGAAGTCAAACACTAAAAACTGTTCAGAATTCATCCCCTTTGTCTTGCACAGCAGGCCAAACAATTCTTTTTACTATCGGTATTTACCTTATAGTAATTTTAAAAGACAACACTTGAGTGGAAATGACATATTATGACGAGAAAAATAAATTTTTTTGAAATAAAAAAAATTCAATTGAATTCTTTTAATGTAAATATTTGCCTTTGTTTTTTGTTAGCCATTCCATGTTCCTTGAAATCACTTGCAGCACTGCAAAGACAAGTGTTAGTGTAACTTGGGCTAGTGTAGTGATTTAGACTGTAGTGCAGGGTTCGGCAACCTTTTGCTAATATGCCATTCTAGGATTTCTAAATCATTCAGCGTGCCAATACCCTGAAAGTAACATACTCTACTATATCTTTTTTTATATGACAATGTGGTTAACGCCGTAGCAAGACCAATGCAAAAAGCATTGGAGCTTCATAGAGAAAAATCGTTAAAGAGTTTTATATTTAATGAAAAATAAACGTAGTTGTAGTTTTATTCATTTAGGCCTATAGTAAAAATAATAGAAAATTTATTATACAAACTTCACCTAAAAGGTTAGTGTCAATTAATTTTAATATAGTTGACAATAAATAATTTTAATACCCGTCATTATTAGCTCATTATATTTTGATCTCCGATTAACTGAGATTTCCTTTCATATTTTTCTGTACTTTAATTTGGCAGATTAGTACATTTAAACAGAATTGATACATAATTATCATACAAACTGAGTAGTTAATGTAGTGCCTAAAAATGTAAATATAAGTTATTTAGTCATATAATATTTATATAATTTGTAATACTTTGTGTATTTTGATAATTTTATGTTATATAATGTAAGCCATTATTTTTTTTTATTAAGAAAAAATTGGAAACATAATAAAACATTTTAACGCAAAGAAACCGGATTAATTATCTCCCTTCGTTTTGAGTACTTGAACGGGTTATAGTTCAAAGGTTTTCAAATTCATTCCACGGCAAGATATATCCAGTTTCAATGCAAATTCATTCCAGTGGTCTAGCCCCGTCCCTGTAAAATGCAAGTTCAACTCACCGAAAGGTGTCGCCTTGTCATTAAGAAACATCGGCTTTAACAATCAGTTCTCCTCATTCAATATCGGAAAATGTTGTTTTTTTTAATCAAGAAACACCTTAATTGCTTCCAGACAAGAAACGCAGCTATCCAAGACTTAACCTCGTCTAATGCAATGAACACTGTATGCAACAGCAGAACTCTAGATCTCTATATCCCGTATCACTTTCTTATAGAAGAGAGTTGAATTGCCTGTAAATCAAGCAAGGGTGAGATACTATACAATCGACTTCCTTTACAAAAGATTCAATCACAGTTGGCAGGGCCATTGGTAAAATATTTGCAGACAAACTTTCCTGAGCTTTTAACACTCGACATACATTGTGATTTTCATGAAGTTTATCACGCAGCAGCAATTAATTATGCTGACGTGCAGGTACGTTGATGACTTGCATTAAACATCTCTTTCTTGGGGGATATATCTCGCTAGCCATTGAAAATCGCTCTGCGTGCCAAGTCTGGCACGCGTGCCTTAGGTTGCCGATCCCTGCTGTAGTATATATTGCAATGATGTCATTACCCGTTATAAAGATTTACCAGGGCAGGTGTCGTCATATCGCTTTTTTTTACAGATTACATAAAGTATATGATAAAGAATATGCAGTCTTATTTTGAAAAGGTTCTATACATGTGGAATAATTTCGTACAAGACATATGTCTGCAAAGGTTTTATCATAGACTATAATATACATGGACCGCTTCCTTTAGTATTTCTGCTATATGAAGACTCGAAACACTGATTTTCGGAATTTCCGATTCGTTGTTTCCTTTGCACTTCCGTTTTAGTGAATCGCTTCGATTTTCTCAATGAAAAATTAAAATTAAAATCGAAAGTTGTATAAGGCGGAAACATTTAAAGAAACAACGAGGAGCGTAGAAGTAATTAAAGACAGACTTATTGGTTGCGCACGGAAAAAAAGTTGATATAAGGTATAACAAGAAAACCATAAAAACGAAGTTTTTATTATACTCTCTTTATTTGCAAACTAAGTTTACCATCATGTAATTAAATAATTGATTGACTACTGAAAATTTGATAGAATGTATTGTTAGTCGCCACAAGTCTGTTGTCCAAATTTCAGCTCGATCGGACCACGGAAAGTGGTCGAAAAATCGAAGCCAATTTTTGCACCATTGCAGACAGACAGACAGACGGACAGAAAATGCAACTTAAAATAAAGGGAGTAAAAAAAACCCCATAAAAACACAGTTTTTATCATACTCCCTTTATTTGCAAACTAAGTTTACCATCATGTAATTAAATAATTGATTGAATACTGCAAATGAAACGTACAGAAAAAATATCTGTGTCGCAAATCTAAAAAATATTTCCTTACTCTGTATGAATTGTTCTAAAAATAATCTTAACGCATAATTTTTTTTTCTAGCTTTGCGCCGGAAAACTATAAAAAGTTGCACTGGCATTTTTAACGCGAAATCAAAATTTTTCTTATACTTTCCTTTTAAGAAATGAATATTGTCATAAGTGTAGTATTATTAAGTTGTTTTAACTGAAAATTTGATAGGATGTATTGTTAGGCGCCACAAGTCTGCTGTCCAAATTTCAGCTCGATCGGACCACGGGAAGTGGTCGAAAAATCGAAGCCAATTTTTGCACCATTGCAGACAGACAGACAGACAGAAAATGCAACTTAAAATAAAGGGAGTAATAAAAATAGAGCAAGCGGTCCATCTTATTATAGTCTATGGTAGGCTACACTTTTGTTTTCGATTATTTAGTCCTATAAATATGTAAATAAAAAAAATGAAATAAACCATTTTTCAGTTTTAAAAATATTGTGAAAAGTTTTTATAATGTTTTTTAATATACCATTTGTTTTGTTTTTACATTCATTATATATTCAACATTTTATTTTGTTTTTCTCTACCACAAGGTGAGCGAAATTACGATCTGTTCAGGTTCATTCAGGGTTTCGCCTTATGCGTGGAGGATTTCTGATGATCTCTTCGGGGGCTTAAAAGCACTACGCGTTTTCTTATAACTATCATGCTGGTACTGTAACGCCATTGTTTCACGACCCGTTCATCTTCGTGACACGCTTTTTTGTATCGTTTAAAGTAGATATATGTAACATTAACATAATATTATAAAGATTTATATATATCCCCGCAATTTTTAGAGATTAATGTGAGCTGTGGCTGAAATCGGGTTCACACGTCACAATTGTAGGCGAAATATTATTACAGTTAAAGATCTGACGCTAGGACAGTTGACAGTGCGCTAAACCGGTAACTTAAAAAGCCCCCCCCCCCCTCAAACCCACCGAGGATTTGCATTCGTGGGTAACGCTGCTCTAAGAAATAAGCTCCCAGTTGGCTAGTGTAGATTGTATTCACATCCCGAGTGGCAAAAACATTAATAAAAATGCAAGACTAGACTCGGACCACGGATGAGCGTAGGACGCAATAATCTTCTTTATAGAAGGAGAGTCTGTAATGTATATTTTATATTACCTAGTAAAAGTTAAATCACAGGAAAACATATATTTGTATTTTGGAAAAAAAAAAACTATTGTAACAAACAACACATTTTTAACTGCTATAATCAAGCTTTAAAAATAAAAAAGCCCCCCCCCCCCTCCCGGGCATTCGGTTCGCCACGTTATGGTATGGGCCCGAGAAGAAGGCATGTAGGCCTACGTTTAGAGTGTAAATCACTATTACGCTACGGACAAACAAGCGAGCAAAGAGGCGAGGGTGTTAAAGCTTTGTGTGGGTCCTAGGTAGGTCCGTTACAGGATACACAGTGTGTCTTAGGTAGGTCCGTTACAGGATACACAGTGTGTCTTAGGTAGGTCCGTTACAGGATACACAGTGTGTCTTAGGTAGGTCCGTTACAGGATACACAGTGTGTCTTAGGTAGGTCCGTTACAGGATACACAGTGTGTCTTAGGTAGGTCCGTTACAGGATACACAGCTCACTACGTTAGAACAAAGATGTTGATTTTTTAAATTTATTTTGACATGCGGAAACGTGGGGGGGGGGGGGGGGGGAGAGGGTGACTTATTAAGGGTTGGATTGTCTCAAATATTTCATACTTCCCTACGACCCGTTAGTGGCTCGGTGGCCTAGCTGGCAGCGCGTTCGGCTGGCGTACCGAAGGTCCTGGGTTCAGATCCTGTTGAAGGCTAGGATTTGTTCTCGTGTCTGGAGGCTGCCCCTGAGTCTACCCAGCTCTGACTTTCATTGGGGTAAAGTAAAGGAGGCTGGCCATTGTGCCGGCCACACAATTCCCTAGTACGCCGTGGCCACGGAAACTGGTCCAATGGGATCCTTTGCTACGATCCGTTGTTACGGTTGTCTTTCTTTCGTCTGTGTCGCCCCTCCCCCCCCAAAAAAAAAGAAGGTTTGAACGGCATAGATCTAAAATATATTTAGTTTTATTAATATACGTAAAATATAAGTTTTGTAAACAAAACCTTAGAAAATACATTACAACTGAAGGATGTCCGTTTTACATTACAAGTAAAATTTCATGCTGAAACTGCTGAAACGATTAACGAGTAACATTTAATAGGCCGTATTTTTATTGGGGGTGAGGGGGGGGTGATTTGGTAATGTGCGTACTGTCATAATGTGAAATTTCTTATGCAAAGCTTAGTGCATAGTGCATTGTAATGACTTTCACATAAGTTCAAGTAGGGCCTATAATGTGCATGTTGGAGATAAATCTTTTTTCCCTACACACCTCTCCCCCCTTCCCCCACATCCCTACCCCTCATGCTACCGCTTGGTCAGGCGATTACATACATAGATAATCTATCTTTGTTATCACGGGTGCCTCCCCCCCCCCCGACCATTATCATCTTTTGTTTGTAATGGGATTGGTTATCGTAGCCGCTGGACTGGGGAGACTTCTTCAAAAACTTTTGTCTGATGTTGTTCCATATTTCATTAATTGTTCACTTGGAAATCATGGCAATGTGTTGTGAAGTCTTGCCTAGATATTTCTTTTCCATGTATTGACGTTTATGTACTTGAGTAGGTATTCTTGATGTATTGTGGACGCCTTATTTTCACTATACGTAATTGTGACTCTGTAAAATAATCACGTTAATTCCTGCAATAAACGTTCCAACTTATATTACTACTTAACCTGAACTCGTTTGCTCTGATTGGGTGTGTATGAGAATACGCGGAACAAGGAAGGTGAACTGCCAGAGAAACTGCACACTAAATATAAATATCGAGCAATGCAAATACCATAAGTCTAGTTAAGCCAACAGCCAGCATTGCCCGTAGACTAACGAACGAAGTGAGGTGGGAATACGACGTGTGAGCATTGCAGTCACGGGAGCATCGTACTGGCCACACAATCACATTACCACACGTACATAAAACCCAAACTATTATAGCCTATGTTAAGTTACTGGTTTTCCTGGTTTGTTCAGGCAACCCAATCCATGCCCGAAGGCCACGCAGGAAGAAAGAGTACTTATATGTATTTGTTTTCGCTTAAGGGATAAGAAAAAGTCTTTTTGTCTTTATGTTTATCTGAACATTGCAACAGGCTGTTATTGGGTTGTATTTCTAAATTAGAGTTTAATGCCTTGTGTATTATTACTACTTTACTCTTTGCCCTTCTGTCTTCTAGTATTTAAAGGTTTAGTGATTTGACTAGTGGTGTTACACTTGTCAGTTGTGAATATTCGCTAGTAATATTCGAGAAAATAAAAAGAAGAAATAATTCGATTTAAAAAAGATAAATTTAAATATGAACTTTTTTTTATATCAATTGTGTGTATTATCGATATTTCTCTTGCTAGCCTCTACACTTACCAAGCTAAAGATTCGCGTGGCGGGGGGGAAATAATTTAAAAAAAAACATTTTAAAATATTGACAATTGAAAAGTGAATAAATTTTTTTATGAAGTTTTTTTGTGTGATATGTGACAGGTGTTGAGAGCAATGAAGAGATATGCATTTCGTTGTAAAGGATTTTTTAATGGGTTTGTGTTTTGGGTTTTGATAGTGCAAAGGAAGTACAACGAAATAATAACTATTTCAAAAATGTGTACATTGTTATCAAATAGGGAAATATATCAATAAGTAAGTAAGTAGCAAACTCTTTAAAATGATTTCAATTCGGAAAAAAAAGTATACATTAGATCTAGTCTTACCGTGGTTTGAGTTTGGTCTTGCAGTTAAAGTATTAAATTATGATTTATGTCGGCTATATAACCTAGGCCTTCTTATTATAAATCTTTATAGCATTAAATTCTATCTTTGAATTACAACACAAGCATCTAATAACATAATTATAAGGCATTTAGAAAAAGAAAAACTTCCCTTGTTCCAACTACAACCACAATGGACTAATGTACACATAGATCTACGTACTTCTGGCATTCTGGCATGAAATAGGCTAGTTAGGCAACTCAATAACTTGAATACTATTTTAAGTCCGCGTCAAAATGCAAGACTTAAACTAATTTTGGTCCTCTTATCAGCAACTTTTATTTTTTCAATAGTTAAAAAAAAATAACCACAACACTATAAATAACCTAATCAGATTTAATCGGCAGAAAAGTTTTTTATTCTTCTTATTTTTTATCGCTGGCAGCAACAAAGTTTTTGGACGAGCCATCTGATCTCATGCCATGTTTTATTGGTGGCCTTTGCTTCATCATCCATCGTTCTCCTCCAAGTTCCCATTGGTCTCTTTTTTCCTGATGGCGTCTTTTTCAAAAATATATTATAAGGGACATTAACTTTTATAGGATGACTTTAAAAATTTAAAAACACAATATATATATAATTTATAAACAAAAAATGTTTTCAATAGGGTCTGGAATGGGTTGCCTGAACAAAGCAACCAGTAACGTAACATCATTGAAAACACTAACATATGCAACACTTGACTCAGACCAAGGATGAGCGTAGGACGCAATAATCTTCTTTATAGAAGGAGAGTCTATATTCAGGGCCGTATTTAGGATTGTGGGGGGCCTGTTCCCAAATTTAAGTGGGGCCCCTAGTGGCCTCGCTCCCGCACTCCGAGTCTCGACATTGCTGTATTAGCCTGTGTACAGTGTTGCTGATGCTGAATGATAGGTTAACCAGAAACCCATTCTGTCCGACTCTGACTACCGATTTGGTGAGAAAATTAGCATTTCACTTCATTGAACTTCAGTTGCTCTCTTGAACACTCATACATGGCCAACCATATAGGCCTGCAGTGTGTCAGTGTTAGTTAACAATCAAATGTGATTTCTCATTCAAGGTAAGCTTATTTGTTGCAGTAGGCCTTTTTGCTAGTTCAGTCTCTGACTGTTTCTAACAGTTACATGCCCGCTACAGTCTTTATGATTCCATCTGGTCTGAACCCTAATTGCGTCTTGTAAGTTTACAGACGCTCCGTCTAGATAGAAGATTATTACGTCCACTAGGTCCGAAACTCCTGCAGCGCGACAAGGATCCGTCGGTGGCAGGGATAGAACCCGCGACGTGTCAGTTGGTGTTTGGTTGACAGTCCGGTGAACTAACCGCTGGACCAGCCGGCTTCACGAAATGAGTGATGTAAACAAAAAAAGATTTTTCTTTTTACGTTTTAGATTTTATGTTGTTTTTTGGTTGTTGGTTTTTGGTTTTTTTTTTTTTTAAATATTATTTGTTTGTACTGAAATGTATTAACATAACATAATCAATATAAAACATGTTTTACAGTGGACAATAATTCGTTTATAAGTCATTTCTAAAAATAAGAAATGTATAAGATAAATTCAAATATTTTCGACTTCTTCATTCGTTTCTTCTTCATGGTTTAAAAATCATGTTTCGCAATGTGTTCAGATAGAAAATCATCATATTTTGCTATTAACTTCAGGATACCAAGAAAATTACCATTTTCGGCCGAACCAAAAGTTTGATTGCTTCCTCTGAATGCCAACCAACTTTATTACTTTGACAAGTCGCTTTACATTTCTCCAGTATGAGACTGTAGTAGACAACTAATCGTTGAAGTCCAACTCAATGCTACCCAATTCTGCAGCTTTAAGTACAGATGCTAACACAGCTTCGACATGTCACGTTGATCGTTCATGCTCAGACAACCTTATCACCAGTTATTGATACCATCGTGCGATAGCTTCAAGCTAAGCTTTGAGAAAAACTTACACACACAGCGAAACAGCTTCTGGTGGAGAAAAAGATATCCATGAACGATGTGCAGTGTTACCACTCCCTGGCTTTTTCCCAAAATACTGGCTTTTTTTAATCCAAACTTGAGATATTGGCAGGGCCCTGAAGCAGCCCTAAACTACATTTACCAACAGAATCTTAAAAATGGATGTTCTAATATTTGTGTACCCCTTCATATTTTGCTTACGTTGCCACTTTCCGTAGCTAGTGCTGAACGAAGTTTTTCAGGGCCCGCATAGGACTGATAGGCCACCAAAGAAGCCACAAAGCGACTGGTAGAGGTGGTCATCCTCGAAAATGAGGGACGAACAACACTACGCAGATAATTATCGTAAGTTTTGAAAAACTTCGTTCAGCATTACATACGGAAAGACAAAAGATGCGGTCGTGGGGTCTGGCAGCGCCTTGCAGGTCTGCTTGGCTTTTCTTTCTGCTCGTTTCTGTTCGGCCCTGGAGATTCTGTTTTGTTCTGCCAACTCTGCCCCGGACGACACGATATTGCGCAACCTGTTTCTATCAGTTGCCAGTTCCTCCCATCTATCTGGGTCTACCGTCGAGTTCTTTCAAGGTTGCTTTCAAACTGTCTTTGAATCTCTTTTTTTGGCCGCCGGTTCTTCTTTTCCCGTGTGCTAGCTCGCCAAATAGGAGCTTTTTTGGCAGTCTGTGGTCCGGCATTCTAACTAGATGGCCAGCCCATCGCGCTTGAGATTTCATAAGCTGAGTCTGGATGCTGGACGTGCCTGCTCTGAGAAGCACTTCAGTGTCAGGGACCCCATCTTGCAAACGTACTTTTAGTAATTTGCGGAGGCAAGCGACATGGAAGTGATTTAGTTGCTTTGCATGTCTGCTGTACACTGTCCATGTTTCGCTCGCATACAGCAATGTTGGCAGTATTGTGGCGTTGTGTACTTTGAGCTTAGTGTCTAGACTGAGACCTTTTCTGTCCCAGACGTTTTCTTGAAGGCGCCCAAAGGTGATGCTTGCTTTTGCTATTCTATTGCAAACCTCGTCGTCTATATTGGCAGTGCGCGCTAGTGTGCTGCCGAGGTAGGTAAATTTGTCGACAACTTTGAGTTTCTGGCCATTAACTGTGATCTCTGGATCTGTTTGCAGTTTCCCTGGTGCGGGCTGATGTAGAACCTCTGTTTTCTGTGTGTTTATCGTAAGACCAACGTTACCACAGGCTTTAGTGAAGCAATCCATGAGATTCTGCATCATGCATTCTGAATCGGCATTTAGGGATCTGCGTAGTACAATGTGTCAGGAGAGACTTGTGGGTCTGGCGACAATTTCTATTGAAAGTGAGATAGCAAGACAGTTAGACTGAAAAGCCCTTATTCAAGAATTTGATAAGCAGAAAGCAAGAAAAGTGCCATTACTGTTTTAGTTTTTAGGAGTATAAATACGGGTAATCAGTATTTAGGACTTTTGGACCGTAGTTAAGAAAACAATAATCCAATATCAAACAATAGCAAGTACGGTAGTCTTTGTGTATTTTTTGAAGTGTTATAAAAACAGAAAAAAATATCTGTAATCTAACTGCGAGTTTCTGTTTCTTATTTAAGAGAACTGTACATAATGCAGGTATAAAACCTGTAAACCCATATATTTAGTGTAAAACTGTGTGTTATGTAATTTTTCTAATAATAATCTAGATTTCTAATTATTAATCTATAATGCAAAGCCATTGTTACTTTTCATTCAACTGTTTTATTTACATTTCACAGTCATCAATCAAAGGTTATAAACAAAATTCTTTCTTGGGCTATAACAATTATTAACAGAAACACATTTTCGAAGTTTTATACCCGGCAGACCAGCCGAAGGCACTTTAACGAAGGCGCAGAATTTGTTTTCGCCTAGGGCGTCAAAAACCCTAGAACCGGCCCTAGATATTGGCTTTTATTACGAGGGTTTTGTCTTTTTACTTTTTACCTTGCCTTTTTTTTTCACGAAAATATTTGCATTATTTTATGTATTTTAGTGGCCCAAATGTATTTTGGGAACAGATTAAAAGTCTAAATGCATGTAACAAAAAATGCATGTAAAACGCCCCGCGCCAAAACGATCGCGCCAAAACAGCTGCACCTGCTTCGTGGACCCATTTGGTCCGACGGGATTTTTTACTTCACTTCTTTATAGAAAGAGCGACTGTAAACATAAAACATAAGATAGAATAAATGTATCTCCTCCATCTTTATCTTGGACTTAATCGATGGCGCCGAGCAATGGCGACGTGTTGTTTGTGACTCTACTACTTGTGTTATTTTTACTTGTGTTTGTTAATTCTGTACATTGTGTGTTTAAATATTCAAGAGAGGACTTGCTACTGTTAAACCCTACGCATTCTAAGCATTTAGGACATGTGAACAATTCATTATTTGTTGGATTATCAACGGAACAAAACAACGACAATCACCGTAATCACCAAAACAAAGCGAAGCGTAAAAGAGGTAGGCGAAGTGGATTACTAGTAAAATCGAGAAATCAGTTTAAGAATGGCTACCTGCCACTACCTACAATTATTCTTTCAAATGTGAACAGACTGTACAACAAAACAGATGAGCTGTTTTCAAAATAGCAAACCACCAAGACTTTAGGAACAGCCAGATATTCTGTTTCACAGAATCCTGGTTAGATGAACACCCTGACGATTTAGTTAAACCCCCGAATTTCTCTATCCATAGATGTGATAGAGACAAAAAAGCCACAGGAAAGAAAGATGGAGGGGGTGTGTGTTTCATGATAAATAATAACTGGTGCACCAACGTTAAAGTGTTATCAAAAGGTTGCTCTCAGAATTTAGAACATTTATCGCTAAAATGTAGACCTTTTTATCTACCAAGGGAGTTCTCTTCCATAACTTTGACAGCCGTATACATTCACCCCAAAGCTGACAGTAAAGAAAGCCTTAATGAGCTAAGAGGCATTATAGCTAAACAAGAGAATGATGACCCAGATTCGGTCTCTATTATTAGCGGCGATTTCAACCAGGCAAATCTAAGGTCTGTGCTCCCAGATTTCAACCAGCTTGTCACCTGCCCAACACGGCGCGATAACACACTTGACCACTGTTATTGCAAGATCAAACACGCGTACAAGTCGGCCTGGCCTTGGTAATAGTGACCACTCTGTGGTTTTGTTGATACCAATGTACCAACAAAAATAAAAATCTATTGAACCTGTAAAGAAAATAATAAAACAATGGACAGTTATGGCGACAGAACAGTTGCAAGACTGTTTTGAAACCACCGAATGGGACATTTTCCGTGATGAACACACAACAATTCATGAGTACCCAGACACGGTTTCTGAATACATAAAATTTTGCGAAGATGTGTGTGTGCCGAAAAAAACAGTTACTTTTTACCCGAATTCAAAAGCATGGGTTGACAAAGACATTAAAAGATTCATAAGTGAGAAGGACAAAGCCTACAGAAACAGAAAAGAAGAACCAACACTGTTTCGTCAAACAAAGGCGAAGTTGAAAAAAGCAATTAAAGAAGCAAAAAATAAATAGGGGAGAGGGGGGCAGGTTGATACGGGGGCAGGTTGATACAAATTTTTTTTTACAGCTATTATACTACGTATGCGCAGAAGAGTATTAGTACGGGAAATAGCTTCTACTTCCCCTACTTTCGATATAAAAATGGCTTCGCTCGTATCAAAATTGATAATACTGTGAGGAAAATTGAAATTTGAGCGACTTTTGAAAAATATTGACTTACTATTACGTAAGAGATTTCACAGACACAGTAAGTACTTTTATTTTATAATCTTTTTATTTAGGCTTAATGGGGATTCCTGAATACTTTTATTTAAATCACGATTTTGTTTTTTGCGTTTTGTTTTTAATGCAGTCGATATAATGCAATGTGGTGTAGTGGGGCAAGTTGATACAGCCGTTTCGGGGCACAATGATACAATATCCGGTTACCTATTTACCCATTTGGAGTAGCATTTAAACATAGAATAATATTTATTTTTTACAAAAATGTATTTATATTTAATTAGATTGTTAGGTTCATTGAGTTTAGCTTACATTTAAATCATTTTCATTTATTTTTGCTTTACTTTTTATGTCTAGCTAGTGTTATTCCTATTTATTAGAACTAGCCTAGGGGTTTAAGTTTAATGCTTAGGCCTTATACAGGCATCTAATAAAAAGGTTTAATTATATACATTACTATATTTATATAAACTATTATTTATCTTATTATTTTACGATTATTGCTATTTTGAAATTTAGTTTAACTGTATTAAATTACCAGGGACATTAATTTGTTTTTAATTGTTTGTAATTTCAGATGGTGCGAAGGTGTAAAAGAAATTCCCAACATGGGGATACGATAGAAGTTTTATTGACCAAAATTGTTCTAAATAATAAAATAAACAATAAAATAATAGTTTTGGGTTGTTTACATTGTTAAATTGTCACTGTATTAGTGTAATTATTAAATTGTATTCAATGTATCAGCTTGCCCCATAATGTGTATCATCTTGCCCCTGGACGAGGCATGTTGATACAAATTATTTTACATTGCTTTTAGAGCTATATTTATTTTAAATATGTTCAAATGAATACAATTTGTAGATAAAAAGATGCAGGACATCTAGGGGAACAAATAAAAGTATTTATATCCACTCTAAATATAATGGTTTGCAAATAATGTACAAAAATGTAAAATGTGTATCAACGTGCCCCCCTCTCCCCTATAAAGACAAAATTGAAGATCTTTTCTCCTCAGGGCAAAGTAAGCAAATGTGGGCCAATATGAACAACATAACACAATACAAGGGCACACCTAAGACCACCGAGTGTGATGACCCCACCCTGCCTGACAGGTTAAACGTATTCTACGCAAGGTTTGATAAAGACAACAAAACTAGCCCTGTCCCATTGCCATCCAATGACTCGCCACCATTCGTCGTAGACGAGCATGACGTAAGGCGCTCGTTTACAAACTGAAAGTTAACAAAGCCGCTGGACCAGACAAGTTAACAACAAAACTACTAAAAGTGTGTAGTGCAGAGCTGGCACCTGTATTAACTGTTATTTTTAATTGGTCGCTAGAAACCTGCTCGGTCCCTACTTGCCTTAAAAAGTCTACCATTGTGCCTGTGCCTAAAAAGCAGTCCCCACAAACATTAAATGATTACAGACCAGTAGCCTTAACATCTGTGGCTATGAAATGTTTTGAATCAATTGTTTTGAAATTTTTAAATACTTTACTACCATCAGACTTCGATAATTTTCAATTCGCGTACAGGTCTAATAGATCAGTAGATGACGCTATTGCAATTAATGTGCATGAGGTATTAAACCACTTAGAGTTAAGCAAGTCATATGCAAGAATATTATTCATAGACTATAGTTCAGCTTTTAATACCATTATACCACAACAATTGTACAACAAACTTAACTACCAACTCTCTTTTCCTGTTAACATATGTAACTGGATTTTAGACTTCTTATTAGAACGCCCACAGGAGGTTAAAATTAGTAACAATGTGTCAACCAGTATAACGTTAAATACTGGGACCCCCCAAGGTTGTCCATTATCACCTAAACTATATTCTATTTTCACTTATGACTGTAAAGCAGAACAACCTGGCTGTCTGGTTATAAAATATGCCGTTGATACGACGGTTACTGGCCTAATCAAAAACGCAGATGAGCACGCATATCGTAGCCAAATAGACACTATCGTGAGCTGGTGTAGCCAGAACAACTTACACCTTAATGTATCGAAGACAAAAGAAATGATCATAGATTTTAGGAGAAACGAACCCTCACCCCCACCCTTGGTTATACAGGGATCAAATGTAGAACAAGTTTATGATTTTAAGTTTCTGGGCACTGTCTTATCCAATGAACTAACATGGGATATTAACTGCACTGATATCCTTAAGAAAGCAAGGCAGAGAATGTATTTTCTTAGAAAGCTGAAGTCCTGTGGGGTCAATAAAGTGATAATGACTAATTTCTATAGGGCTATTATTGAAAGCGTACTGAGAAGATCTATTGAAGTTTGGTTCGACAGGCTACCTGTAGTTAATTTACACAAGCTAGAATCAGTTGTCAAAAATGCAGAAAAAATTATTGGCACTAACCTTAAGTCGTTAGAAACATTATACCAAGAGCGCTTAACAGGTAAAATGACTAACATTATGAAGGATAAATCCCACCCCTCGAGATACTATTTTGAATTTCTTCCACATGGCCGTCGCCTTCGAGCATTTAGAGGTAGCAGCAGATTTGTTAACAGCTGTTATCCGCAAGCAGTTAAACTGTTCAATAATACAAGACAGAAGCGTCTTATAAGATCATAATTGTAATAATTTTCCTTATATTCTGTAAATTATCATAATGTACATTGATATAATAGTTTTTTTTTTTTTTTTTTTTTTTTTTTTTTTTTTTTTATTAATTGTCATTGTTGTGTCTTACTATTATTGTAATGTAATTTTCTTTTTTGTAGATGTCACATTCAACATCACATATCGATGTAAAACGCATTGACTGAATAAAATTGAATTGAAATTGAGCACCATAGAATACCTTCCATAGCAAAAAATTTCCCATGGTCCATATGGTGCAATACAGCAACCCTGAACCAAGATCCACAAAAGGGTCCCGTATTAAATATGAAATATCAAACTACAACTAAGTCTTATTCAAATATAAAAAGTGGAAACATACAACTATAACAACATTTCCCTCTATCTTACTACAAGTTTTGTTTAAATTGCTATAATAAAATAGATCTATATATTTTATAGCTCATTTCTGTTCATATAACAGAAGAAACAAAAAAAAATGTTGTATTGTTTAGTGCAGGGATCGGCAGTATTGGCACGCAGAGCGATTTTCAATGGCCTGCGGGTGACCCACAAAAGGGCAATTCAAGTCTGCTCTAAAAGAAATTGATTGGTAGGCACAGATTAGCTTTTGGGTTCTTGGTACGCTGAATGAAATACAAATCCTATTATGGCACACTATTATCAAAAGGTTGACAACCCCTGTCTTAAGCATGTTCTTAATTGCCCGAACTAGTTTCGGTCGAATCAGGTATCGTTCAATTCGCAAGAGCTACTGTTTGCTCTTAAATGGGCTCGTGCACTTTCGCCGACATTAGGGCGAGCTAGGAAGCTCAGCGAACTGGTGCTCTTGTTTTTAACTGGTCTATTTTTAGCGCTGAGGCGAACTGCCGGATGTTAATATTGCTGCAAAATGGCTGCGCTCACAGACGAAGAAGCTTTGGGTGTTGCGATTACATTGCACAAAGATTTTGGGCAATATTGTTCAAGGCCTTGGTTTTTTTCACCCTTATTTTTATAGTTCCGATGGAGTGAGTTCCACATGCATGGAACATTTTCCCATGCATCTATGAATATTACTAGACTGTCCTCTGACATCTCTGGCAGCTGACTGTCTTGTAAGACGCCATTTTTTTTCATTAAGACTAGGAAATTTTGGTGCCTTTTCGCATAATGAACGTGATCAATTCAGCCAATCAATACGCGGCTTCGTCAACATGTCGACGAAGCAATCGTTCGCCCGAATTTGGTTCGCCGATACCCCCCGAGATGTCGTTCGTCGAGCAATAGATCGCCCTGTTAAGCGCGAAAACGACGAAAGGCGAGTGTTACGTCCACAATCCCCTTGTGGCCAGAGCTGTGTAGATTTTGCTGATAATTCTCGTTAGTCCTAGGGGAGACTTTAATTATTAGTATTTATGTTTCAGTATTACACGAACTCTTCTTATAGTCCTGGGCACAAATTCAGTATTTGTATTCCAACATTTCCTTTCTTGTAAATTATAATAGTAGATAAATCTTATAGTAATGTATACAACACAATAGGATAGTAACTTGACAAAGAAGCTTCAGTGTAACTGTTGTTGATAGTTTATTTCAGGTGGTATGTTCAATATATACAATATATCTATTATGTACAGTTAGAATAAAATAGTGCAAACACAAACGTTCAAAGGAACATATTTTGAAACTCTCTGTCTTTCAGACAAAACAAATCATTAAATACTATCCGAGTGGTGCAAGGGACAGACCCACTACCAGTAGGGGTGAAAATCATGGTATCATTACAAAACTCATAACAAAAACGATAGGAACTTCCCCTATTAAATAATGAGTCGTTCCCAGACTCTGAGAATTTGAGATCAACACAGAATCCCAGCATTACCTAGAACCTTTCGTTTTCCTACTAAACGTCCTAATATCGCGTGTAGTAAGAAAAGAGAGAGAGAGGAGAATAAACATTGCGTGTTCCAATTCTTGGAAAAACAATATACATGACACGCCCCCACCCAATGAAAGAAATAATGTACCATAATTACCCAAGTAATACTCAACATGGTACATTTTTCGTACTTAACACTATCGTTTTAATAACCAACAATCAATGGAAGATTATTAGACAATTTAAGCAAACATGGCTCACTGGCACAACTAAATTATAAAAAGTGTCACTACCCAATGGTAATTGTGATTATAACGTGATGGACAAATATTTCACCGTTAGTATTAATATTAACTAATGTCTCAACAAGTACAAATAATTCAAAAATATTCTAGTCATTCTTATTTTAACTATGTACAGTTGTGTGGATTTCCACCAAAAATTTGCAAAAAGTCTTAATCTATTTAAACAAATATAACATTGCTCAAACTCTGTCAATTTTCAACAGTTTACTTCTAATATACAAACCAAAAGATAAGTAATACATAACTCGAATCAAACTATAGGTTACTTCCCCTTTAAATTACAGTGTCGACTTGACATTAACAGGGTTCATACCTAAGATGATGATACTTCCCCTTTTCTCAAATATGAGGAGAAAATACGCTCTAGTTACGATTACTACAGTAATCTAAATATTAAAATGTAATCCACTATTATGCGTTTTTTGGCAAATTTAAAAGTTTTATATAAAAGATTGTCCAGGGTTGAATGAGTGCACACCTTTAGGTACCTTTGTTTCCCTCCATTCCCGGATATATGGAATATATAACAACCTATACAACATAGTGAATATCCACTAGTTTTTCCCATTCTATTACCATGATATAATAATTTAGCAATAGATTTCCAATATTATCTATTAATTTATACCAATTAAGATTACATCTCTTTCTAAGATAAAAATTGTACATATTATTATTTAGTTCCATTCATTAACTAAAATAAAACAAGATAATAAATCAACTATCTCAAAGTTTTCCCACTTAATTGCATGTGATGACAATTACTTTTATCCATCCATATCAAGTAAATACGTGCATATTATATATTTATTGCATCATGCATCAACATTTAAATGGAATTTCTTTTCCATAATCAAATGAATTTAAAATATATCAGAACATCAATATTATACATGATTATAAGAATTATTAATACTTTCAAAAGACTTGACTTCTGTATGATACAAGTATTCTATAGGTATTCCATAATCAAGATTCAAACGAATGATAGGTTATCATGACACATTCTTAATGAATAAGTGAGATGATCTGAAAAAGAAGTATGGGTTATTCAGTCAATCATGTAGCACCCGAGATAGAGTATCAGCTGTGACGTTGTCCCTACCCCTCAGGTGTTTTATGTTTAAGTCATAGGCTTGGAGGAATAAGCTCCATCTAACAAGCCTCTGGTTTTGCTTGACCCTGGAGAGAAAAGTCAGAGGGTTGTGGTCGGTCAGTATTTCTATCGGGTACCCAGAGCTGTTTACATAGAAATCAAACTGTTTTAACGCTAGGATCAACCATAAAAGTTCCTTCTCACTTGTATTATAATTACGTTCATGGATATTGAATTTCTGTTAGTGGTAGCACACCGGGTGCTCCTCTCCGTGGTCATCCTGCTGAGTCAGCACCGCTCCCATCCCAGTATCGCACGCGTCTACTGCAATTTTAAAGGGTCTATCAAAACGCGGGGTCACCAAAATAGGTGCCCTGGATAATCTTAACTTCAACTCATCAAACGCCTTTTGGCACTTGTCAGACCAAACAAAGCGATTGTTCTTCTTTAGTAGGTCAGTTAAGGGGCAAGCTACCGTAGAAAAGTCCTGGCAAAACTTACGATAATACCCGGCCATTCCAAGGTAACTACGGAGTTGTTTCCTTGTCTGTGGCACTGGGACATTCTGAATAGCTTCTATTTTAGCATTTACTGGTTTAACCTTTCCACCACCCACTACATGTCCAAGATACTCGATAGTGGCATGTCCAAACTGACTCTTAGCCAGGTTTATTGTCAAATTGGCGTTATTCAGTCGTTCAAACAAGTGTCGTAGTTGACTGACATGTGTCTTGAAATCTGTACTATACACCACTATGTCGTCGAGGTAGGCATTACACTGGAAGATACCGCGAGTGAGGGTGTTTATAAGCCTTTGAAACGTCGCAGGGGCATTACGGAGTCCGAATGGCATGACCTTATACCTGTAAAGTCCGTCAGGTGTCACAAAGGCGGATACTTCCTGTGCCCGTGGCGTCAAAGGAATCTGAAAGTACGCGGAGAGAAGATCAATTTTTGTCACATACGTCGCATCACCTATCTTATCAATGAGGTCATCAATACGAGGAATGGGATACGAGTCAGTCTTTGTCAAATTATTTAATTTCCTAAAGTCTGTACAAAACCGCAATGTGTTGTCGGCTTTTGGTACCAACACACAGGGTGAAGACCATTCGCTATCACATTCTTCCACTATGTCATTTTCTAACATATACTTCACCTCTGCTCTAATATGTTCAAGTCTGATGGGGTTAACTCTATATGGATGCTGTTTAATTGGCCTGGCACCCTCAGTTATTACTACATCGTGTTCTATTAGATGTGTCCTCCTGGGAACATCTGTAAACAGTGACTTATATTCATGTACCAGCTCAATAATCTTCTCCTTATCTTCTACCGGAAGATGTTCTAGCCTTGTATCTAAACTCTTAAGGGCATCTGTATTATTAAGTTTACTTTCTGCAAACTTATATTCTATCCTAGATAAATCCGTCGGGACCCTAGCTAATGAAATCATGGGGACCTCCCGTGGTTTACTCTTTTCCCTGGAAACATAGGGCTTAAGCAAATTAATATGGCATACCCTCTGCTTTTGTCTCCGGTCAGGAGTCTTTATCAAATAATTGACCTCGCCAAGCTTTGACTCTATCTCATAGGGTCCACTAAACTTTGCACTTAAAGGCTGATTTTGCAAAGGTAGAAACACAAGAACTTTGTCACCTGGTGCAAAAGTTCTAGCTGTAGCTTTACGGTCATAGTTCTGTCTCATACGCTCCTGCATCTGTGGAAAATGAATCTTCACATGGTTAAAAGCATGATAAAGCCTATTTTTAAATTTATCTACATATGACAAAAGTCCAATCGGTTCACTGTCCGTTAGCCAAGTTTCATGTAGAAGTTTCAACGGACCTCTGACTGAGTGTCCATACACAAGTTCGAATGGGCTAAACCCCAGGGATTCCTGAGTGGCCTCCCTTGCAGCGAACAGTACATAAGGCACACCCTTATCCCAGTCTTTCTCGTTTTCATAACAGTACTTTTTAAGCATCGATTTTAATGTCTGATGAAACCTTTCCAGAGCTCCCTGGCTCTCAGGATGATAGGCACTTGATAGCCTATGGCTTATCCCTAATTGTTCCATGACTTGTTTGAAAATGTTCGAAGTAAAGTTAGTCCCCTGGTCGGACTGTACTGTCTTCGGTAGGCCATAACGTGTGAAGAAATTTGTCAGGGCGTCTACCACCTTCACTGTTGTTATGTTCCGCAACGGAATGGCTTCCGGGAAGCGAGTGGATGAACACATGACTGTGAGCAGGTATTGAAAACCGGCTTTTGTTTTCGGCAACGGGCCCACGCAATCAATGAGTATATGACTGAATGGTTCGTCGAACGCTGGTATCGGCTGGAGTGGAGCGACAGGAATTCGTTGGTTAGGACGTCCTACCATTTGGCATACGTGGCAAGTCTTGCAGTATTGTTCGACATCTCTTCTCAGTCCTGGCCAGTAGAAGTAAGGGAGGATACGGTGGTGCGTTTTCCGGACTCCCATGTGACCAGCGAAAGGAAGATCATGCGCCATACGCAGTATATCTTGACGATAGCACTTAGGTATTACAATCTGGTGAATACTGTCCCACTCGTTTGTACCTGAGTTGAGCGGTTTCGACTTTCTCATCAACACTTCATCTTTCATGTAGAAACATTCCGCCATTGCATCTGCAGTCTTTTCATCAACAGCTTTCATTCTGAGTTGCATTATTACTTCGTCATTCAATTGTTCTTTCACCAATTTCTGCTTTGGTGACAAAATGTTATCGTTCTCGGTTGCATCACCAGTTGTTAGTTCAGCAAAGAACGTAGCACTTAAATCGATGTCAGGTGTTTCTGTTATCACTGTTTCATTCGCATGTGTGTCTTCAGAACAGACAAACACATCTTTCGTTGCACTACACGGCGTAGCAGGAGTCTTTACCGACTTCTTTTTCTGCATTGCTCTTGTCAGTGCACATGTTGGGCGTTCATTGGCAGGACGTAGGTTTTTGTCCTCCGCCATCTTTGTCTCCAACACTTTAACCATGGGCTCGACAGTGACTCTGCCGCCCATAATGTCATTTCCTAATATCATGGAAACGCCTTTGACGGGTAGTGCGCGCCACACTCCCACTACGATGTTACCTGTAAAAATATCCGACTCGAGTTTTATTCTGTGCAGTGGAGCTTCCACAGCCTCCATACTAGCACCTCTCAGCACAACAGACTCACCGGTACTGGTGGCATCCGTTAACGGCACACTGCCCTCCAGGATCACGCTGACAGCAGAACCCGTGTCACGTAATATCTGTATTTTCTTCTTGCTGAGTACATCGACTTCTGTCGACACTGTCCCCTCGTAGACAAAGGGTCGAAAATCGGATAGGTCGTCCTCTTCCGGGACTTCAGGAACCATCTGTTCCTCACGGCCTTCTGAAAGCATAATAGATTGAGTACAGCTATTCTCTTTTACCTTAGATAGACTGTTCTCAAAAACCATCGACTCCACAACTATGGGCGATGCCGGCCGCATTTCTTTTGAGTTTCTTGACCCTGTGTTGCACACTTCTTCTGTCTGCTTGCTATCTTTCTGCACTCTGGCACAGTGTAGAATAGCACCTTGCTTCTTGGTAAGGATCCAACAATCTTTCTTCATGTGGCCCTCTTTCTTGCAATTGAAACATACCACCTTTGCTTTATTTACATCTGTCTGCTTCCTGAAATGAACTAAGTTACTATTATTATTTACACCACTGTTCTTATTATTGTTTTCACTTGTCTCTTTTGGTTTACTAGCCTCCTTGGGCTCTGGTTTGTGCACTTTGGGTTTGTCAGCATAATATGGCTTTATGCTGGCGTGAATTATGGCATAGTTATCTGCCAATCTAGCAGCTTCATGCACATCTTCAACCCCTCGGTCTGAGATGTGGGTTTTAATATCCACTCGAATACAATCATTGAATTCCTCAAACAATATTAGGTTCTTGAGTTTATCAAACTCACTTACATTCTGTGACCTTAGCCACTGTTCTAACATTTTCTCCTTTTGTCTCAAAAAGTCTACATGAGTTTGATCATATGCCTTCTTTCTGTCTCTAAATAGCTTTCTATATTTTTCTGGTGTCAGGGAATAACTTTTTAGCACCCTATCTTTGATTACTTCATAGTCATTTATTTCCTCGGGTGTTAAACTCAACACTACGTCCAATGCTTTTCCTTTGTTGAGAGTTGACCTTAACAATAAAGCCATCTTATCATCAGGGAACTGATAATCTACAGCTATCCTCTCAAAAAGCAAAAAGAAATCTTGAACATCTTCTTCTCTGAATATAGGCAAGTGTTGCTTCATTGCGCTAATATCCATACCATTGCTGTCCCTACGATGGTCAGGTCTGTTCATGCGTGCCATCTCTATCCTTTCTCTGCTTTCAATCCTAATTCTTTCATTTTCCCTTTCAGTTTCTATCCTAATTCTTTCATTTTCCCTTTCAGTTTCTATCCTAATTCTTTCCAATTCCATTCTCTTCATAGCTAATTGGAATTTTAGGTTTTCACTCAACCCTTCATCTTCATCATTGTTTGATGATCTAGATGACATATTTCTTACCTCGTCTCCGTGGGCAATTACCTCGCCCCCACTGGGAGCTACATAACCTTCATTGATATCGTTCTGTCCCACTTCAACTACACTACCAGTGTTCATGGCATTCTGCCCGTTCAAACATGTCATAATTTCTTTGGTCAAACGATTACGATTAGGTCTTGCCTGTCCTGCCTCAATCCCAAAGGACTCAGCTAATTCTTTTAGTTCAGCAAATGACATGGCATTAAGTTCCTCACTTGATATATTCGAAGCCATAGTATAGCGTTCGAAATATTTGTTATAGTAGAGTAGTATATATTGTATAATAAAATATAAAGTTCCAACTTACGATTTGTCCAGAAATTTGCACAATATAATATTAAACACTTCGTGGAATCTTCACACTTCCCAAGGAATAAAAACGCAAACCAGTTCTCTCCTCTTTTTAAAAAGAATAGTTTCACAGTCCTGAAAACGAAACACAAATATGCCGCTCTCAGTACTACTAATGTCACAAAATATTTATAGGTCAGGAAAAAATATAACTCAAATTTTCCAGACGAGATCAACAAATTTTTTTCAATCCTAGATCAAGAAAAGTAGAACTCAAATCTACCGAACGAGACTACCAAATCTTGTCAATCCTAGGTCAGGAAAAGTAGAACTCAAATATACCGGGCGAGACCACCAAATTTTGTTACGTCCACAATCCCCTTGTGGCCAGAGCTGTGTAGATCTTGCTGATAATTCTCGTTAGTCCTAGGGGAGACTTTAATTATTAGTATTTATGTTTCAGTATTACACGAACTCTTCTTATAGTCCTGGGCACAAATTCAGTTTTTGTATTCCAACATTTCCTTTCTTGTAAATTATGGTAGTAGATAAATCTTATAGTAATGTATACAACACAATAGGATAGTAACTTGACAAAGAAGCTTCAGTGTAACTGTTGTTGATAGTTTATTTCAGGTGGTATGTTCAATATATACAATATATCTATTATGTACAGTTAGAATAAAATAGTGCAAACACAAACGTTCAAAGGAACATATTTTGAAACTCTCTGTCTTTCAGACAAAACAAATCATTAAATACTATCCGAGTGGTGCAAGGGACAGACCCACTACCAGTAGGGGTGAAAATCATGGTAACATTACAAAACTCATAACAAAACGATATGAACTTCCCCTATTAAATAATGAGTCGTTCCCAGACTCTGAGAATTTGAGATCAACACAGAATCCCAGCATTACCTAGAACCTTTCGTTTTCCTACTAAACGTCCTAATATCGCGTGTAGTAAGAAAAGAGAGAGAGAGGAGAATAAACATTGCGTGTTCCAATTCTTGGAAAAACAATATACATGACACGAGCAATTTACGAAGCGAACCCTTGCTCGGGCTGTTCGGCGAAGTACAATTCGGGCAATTAAGAACATGCTTTAGGGTCTCCAATCCTAGCCAGCTCACATTATATTTAATCATGTGATGTACCTGTTTTATTTCTTTCAGTGGCTGACTTCATTCCAGTGATAAAGTTTTGTTTTGCGTTCATCTCATTATTTTACTTGTGTTCTTATCTCTACCTGGCAGTGTTCAGGTACGTTATGTTGTTTCACTCTAAGACCTTTATAATCATTAGCAATACGCACAGTGTGATAATAAATTGAGGTCATGATACGTTTAAAATGAAAAAATAAAAAAAAAACACACACAACAGAAGGCAGTAAAAGGAACTTGGTGCTAACACAATGCATGGAACTTGTTTCCAAATAAAAAATTTTAATAACAAAAATATTTTAATACTATTTGTATAGCGCTTCCAACAAACATAACGTAAGCTCAGAGCGCATTTAACATTAAGCAACAAACAACTATGAACATGGATACAGTCTAAAGGGTAACAAAAATAGAAAGCTTAATAATAAATGAAAACTTTACAAACATAGGCCAAAGCAAATAAATGTAGCATTAACCAACTTAATAGAAAAATAAAACAGTTGATGCTAATATATGAATAATAGAACGAGCCATACTGGCAATGTTGTTGTTGTTATTTTTGTGTTTTTACAATAATTCAAAACCACGTCACAAATACCATAAATCAGCGTTTCCCAAACGTGTTCATTGTGACCCACTAACTGTCCAATACATTTTAAAATAAATATTACAAATATAAATTTCCACACGAGTTTCGATACTGGTAAGGTCTAAACTTGAGGACTGTGGTTAAAACTGTGTTCAAATATCACAAAATGTCTGAATGTGGCTAAATATAAGCTACCCGGTACTATCTTATAACTATCGCTAGTACATCCCGATAAGATAGTCGAAAATTGAAAAACGTTCTTCTTATTTTTGCTACCCGGTATTTTTGCTTTTGTTGCCCCGGTACCGGGTCGAGAACCCGGCATTTGGGAAACGCAATAAATGAATTAATATTGTAGCCTACTTTAAATGAATTGCGTTTGTAATTGTAGTCGTGAATGTCTTACATTATAATAATTAGAAAAACATATTCTGTTTCGATCACTCTTATTTCGTATACATGCAAATATTTGATCAATAATTTAAACAGGTCAATAACAAACAATGTTATCGTCACACGGAGCGAGACCCAAGGCATACACCAACTGTCAACGGTAAAATTACAAACTTTAATTTTTGTTTGCACGAGATATTTATGTATGGACAAATATATTCTACTTGTTATAACTACGAGAGTTGTGCCACGTAGCACAGCTCAAACAAAATACTCTTACTGGTAGCTGTATTTTTTTTACTCCAAATTTTGTTGAAATTTGGAAAGATTGTTCATTTTCTTTTAGGCTTCTCAAACACGCAATGGTGTTACCTCTACTGACTGTGTCGCCGCTGATGAGAAAACAGCTGCAAGACGACGGCCAGTCATAGCAGTAAAGAAATTGGTAGGTTCTTGTCAAGTTGCCTTCAACCCACGCACACCATTGGTGAATATTTAACAGTGTCACGTGATCACAAGGGTATTAGATCAAGAATATCGGTACACATAAAAAAAACACACTAATAACACTAAGCTCAATGCATGAATACGTTATCATTAATCTTGAGATCTTGAGCTTTAACCCAATCCGCTAAACCAGTGGTTTCAATCATTTTATTCTCCAGTAGGCCTACCTCTTAAACTAGGGATGTTAATATCGTTATTTTTGTTTTTCAAAACCGATTTTATGTTCTAATAAGCTTAATCCGATTTTAAACCGATGTTCCCATTACAGCACTATTAATCCCTTACATTAATGTAAAAACTATGAGCCCAAAGTTTAATGAATGTAATAAACCTAAAAACATTTAGAGTATTATATTTTATGTTGAATTTTCACGAGTCTATCCTGTAATAGATCTAATACTATTACCTCATAAACTGTTATTATAAAACAACCATTAAATGTTATTATTTTCTTCTTTCCGCCTTTACACCTGCGATGTTTGCTTCCCGGATATGCGGACCCAGGGTTGGCAACCCCTGCGTTAGACCGTTGCGGAACCACAGAAATGGCCCGCGCCAGTAGCGTCATGAATTCCCAAGGCTACCTTGCCTTTTTTCCCCATCTTTTTTTATTTTTCATTTATCTTTGCATTTACAAACGTATGTTATAAAAACTAGATGATTGCATCCTGCGTCATTCCTCATCAAAGGTTTTAAATGATATTAACAAAATAATAATAATAATAATGCAAAGCTAATGCAAAGCATGCTCAGCGCGCCCATAAAAACGAAACGATAATAACATTCAAAAATAGCTTTAAACAGGTTTTTTTCAAGACATTATTCTATATTGACCGCCAATTTTTTCACTTTCCGCATGTGACGATCTAGCAACAAAGTTTTTTTTTACTCGGTCACGTGCATACACGGTGATAGTATCATTGCTCATCTCCCCAGCTGGGGTATATCGGCCGCCAACAACAGATCTCAGACTACTCCAGAGCCAGAGACAGAGTCCTGAGCCATTTTCTCTAATTGGGTCCAGCTTTGGGTGCCTTTATGATTTGTTGTAAAGATCAGAAAGTAAAGAAATACCACTAGTTTAAGCATTTTACTTCATAATTTGTTTCTTCTTTTTGCAAACCAAAAATAGAAATTATATTATTGTTGCTTTTCTTGTTCCCCAGGAAACGCCGCCATATCTGAACAACTTCAAAAACCCTTGCTGGTATCCTAATAAAACCCCAAACTCTACATTGTTATGTCTGCCGTATTTTTTTCTAGCAGGTAAACACGGCACACTATGCTGTAGCATTCCTCGTTAGCCTACTTACTTATCACACTAAAATATAAATAACAATCTCATCATGGTCATAACAATAGGCCTATCTCTCATTCAACTTTCACAAAAAAATAAACTGTACTAGACTAGCTTTTATTTTTTTTCTTGAGAAAAAAATATTGTAATGTATTTAAATGTCAAAGTTCAAAGTCAGGTCATAATGCGACCTGTAAAATGAAGATTTTTAAATGTTGTAAATAATTTTTTAATAATGTTCTTAATTGCTTCAGTTCAAATTGTATGTTTGTATTTCCTGAAGTACAGTATCATCTTTCATTCTCCGATCAAGGTTTTCCTAAATCAGGAACCACTGACCTTCATAGGCGTCTTCTAGCCCATCCTCTCATCGTCGGCGACTTCAAAGAGATACATTATTTCACAAGAAATCTATTTACCGGGACAAGCATGTGCTTGAAACAGCAGGACAGTAAGTTTAGATCACCAAGCTCTGCGAAAAAAAAAACACGCTCGTCCATTGACCATTGCACAGTATAATTATGAGACAGGTTGGCCAGCGCAAGGAGCACTCACCTCTGACTACCTTGATTGCTACTAAAAGGTACTAGATCTACATACCGAGGTACCGACACTCAGAGGCGAATCCACGTGGGGGAAGGGAGGTTGAGGGGGAGCTAAGTGCCCTGAAATACATTTATTTTAAAAAATATGTTCTAAATTCGCGAAAATTGTAAATGTATACGCTAATACGCGAAAGTTCAGCCCACATGTAAAAAATTTCCTGGCTTCGCCCCTGCCGATACTGTGGGATTGTCATACTGAAGGTTTCGGGTTCGAATCAAGGTGAAGGCTAGGATTTGCTTCTCTTGAGTCTGGAGGGTGTCCTTGAGTATACCCATTTCATTTCTGTCTAAAACACTAACACTTATATCGAATTTTAAAGTCAAATGTAGGTCAGTAGGCGGGGTTTGTCGATTATTAGTAATTTTTTAAAGTCTTTAGGTAGAAAATTCACACAACAGCTGGGTTTCAATCCATTATTAGCCGAAAAACCTTCCACAAATCGGATCGGGTATCGAATTTTTACATTTTTTTTAACACTGGGCGTGTAATATGTCATCAAACTTTTGACAATAAATATGTCACACAAGCAGCAACTAAACAACAACAAACGAGAGAAATAGATCTTAAGAAAAAACAACAACTAGGCAATTTTATGAATCATTAGATCTATATCTATACGAAGACTATTTTAAGATGGACCGCTTGATCTATTTTTAGAGTTTAAGTGTTGTTGTTTTCCGTGCGCGGTCAATAACGCTGTCCTAAATGACTCCTATATGTCCCTAAAGTGGCCTAAAGACTTCCGATGTATGCAACGTTCGATCTTAATCTTAATTATTCATTAAGAAAATCATAGCGAATTACTAAACCGGAAGTCTAAAAAAGGCCCGAGTGCGATCGGAAATTCCGAAACAAATTATTTCAAGTTATCAAATAGCAGAAATATCAAAGCAAACGTGTATAATAATAATGGTATAATAATCTTTGATCTATTATGATCTATAATTCTATATCATTGTTAGTTCGTGATTTTTTAATATATTTTTTGAATTTTATTCTTTTTTGGCTTGTCTATTGTTGAATAGTTCATACTGTAGTTTAGATTCTTTTAACAAAATTTAAAGTAGCCTATGGACAAGTCTTAACGTGTATGCATTCATAAAAGGTCACGTGCAAAAACATTTCCGTTCTTATTCGATCATTTTATTCGAAACAATGTCTGTGTGCTACTTTACTGGTTGTACTCAAATTTGTTGGGGATTAAAATTTATTTCATTTCCAATAGATGTTTACAAAGCAAAACAATGTATTGTGAAAGTCAGAAGGGAATAATCACCTTTTTAAAATATCGAATTTATTGCTTAATGAAAAAGAATTTTTGTTATTCGTTTTTATGAATTTACGCATTTTGTTTTTCAATAACCAAGAAAACGCAACTCTTGACTCATTTATTTTGTAAACAAATAAAAATTTAACGTCACGCGACTAACACTTGAGTTTTAATGATCGCCTGTTCACTTTTGATGTTAAAACGGATTCCTCATAACTAATATTGTATCCTTTGTATAATTCTAAAAGACTAGAAATGGCCGTCGAGGTTGAAATCAATTGTCAAACACCAGCAAAAGCATGTTTTTTTTTTTTATTAGTTTAAAAATAGAACAGGAAGTTCACGAACATTCGGGTTCAAAAGTTCACGCCTCATTAAGACTTGTCCCTTAGGCCAAGTTAAACAAAAAACTGGTCTAATAATAGAAGATATCGTCTTTTTTTATGTGTTTTTTTTTATTTTACGTTTTATTAGTGTGATTCGCATACACTCGTTTATTGTACCCTTTCCAATGGTTAGAAATTTAATAGGTTTTTACATTAATCTTTTACACTTAGAACACTGCAAAGAAAATATATACCGGTAACCTCTTATTGTCGCAACATTCAATTTGTGAACCGGGAGCTTCCGAAAATGACCAGCTTGACTCTATAGCAGTTTGTGTACCGGGTACTGGTACCCTTATCTCAGAAAAAGACCACTTTGACGTGTCAGTTATTTTGCATGTCGATATTTCCACACAAAAGAAAACCTCCTTAAAACAACATAAATAAATAAAGACCAGTTAGATGCGCGCAACATAATTTTTTCATGTTCAAAATAACAAATCGCCGTGCATATCAGGTTCGGATTCCAAGCAAAGCCACGATCGTAGTCCCCCTGTGGCTTTTTTTTTTTAAAGTGGGGTCTTTTGTTATATTATTGTATTATAGTCGGGCTCTTACTACAGGGCGTGGACAGTCCTGCCTACACTGAAACACATTTTAATACGTGTTTTGTTTGCTTCTTTACAGGCTCCCACAACTGTTATGTGGATCAATACGCTGATACTTACTTTAAAAACCACACACAGAAAATTCTAAAGTACAGTAAATCCAAGGGGGAGCTGACAGGTGCTCGTTCTTTGATCATGTATTACTTAGTATTAGGACTTGACTTTTAAAATAAATAGAAAGTATTGTGTAACAGATAATTGACTGTGTACTATACTGTGTTATATCACAGAGACAGAGGAAATACAAAATATCAAGGAAGAAGCATACAGAGACTTTCTGCATCCATTCATAACTTGTAGGTAGTATACCTGTTATCTAACTAGCTGATCCAGCTATCTATCATCTCTCTATATTTTCATCCATCTCTATCTAACTATCATCTATCAATCTTTCTATGCTTCTATCTATCTATGTATATATATCTATCATCTCTCTGTCTATATTTCTATCTATCCCTCTATCATCTATCTCTATCTATCTATCTATCTATCTATCTATCTATCTATCTATCTATCTATCTATCTATCTATGTACATCTATCTATCATCTCTCTGTCTAAATTTCTATCTATCCCTCTATCATCTATCTATATCTATCTATCTATCTATCTATCTATCTATCTATCTATCTATCTATCTATCTATCTATCTATCTATCTATCTATCTATCTATGTACATCTATCTATCATCTCTCTGTCTATATTTCTATCTATCCCTCTATCATCTATCTCTATCTATCTATCTATCTATCTATCTATCTATCTATCTATCTATCTATCTATGTACATCTATCTATCATCTCTCTGTCTATATTTCTATCTATCCCTCTATCATCTATCTATATCTATCTATCTATCTATCTATCTATCTATCTATCTATCTATCTATCTATCTATCTATCTATCTATCTATGTACATCTATCTATCATCTCTCTGTCTATATTTCTATCTATCCCTCTATCATCTATCTATATCTATCTATCTATCTATCTATCTATCTATCCCTCTATCATCTATCTATATCTATCTATCTATCTATCTATCTATCTATCTATCAATCTCTCTATCTATCTATCTACTTGGATCGGTTGTCACCTATAACTGCTAATCAACTATGTACAGTGGCGTATTTAGACATGTTCCACACAAAAGGGGCCCCCACACATTCCAAAAAGAAATGTTTTAGTGACATACTCACTTTGTTGTTGAGAATGTAAAATAAAATTCATTTATTCCCCTACAATTTTGCATAAAATTAATGATTTTACAGAATGTAACATGAATTAATGGACCTTTTATGAGGTGTGTGGAAGGCAGGGGTGAGACCACGAGGGGCCCCACATTCCTAAATACGGCCCTGACTATGTAGGGTCTATGCTTAATATGAAATAAGATCTGTACGCCTTAATTTATCAATAACGTGTGCAACCAGCTGATCTAATACCCGTATTGTCCGTCCACCAGTTGAGGGGAGTGCCTCCACTGCCTGGGATAACAACAACTGGGAGTTGATCGAAGAGAACCGCAACTGCTCCTTCCCCAGGTACTTCATAGCCGACCTGATTCTAAAAGTCATTCCTGAAGCCCGAATCGTCGTTCTGCTGAGAGATCCCGTGGAAAGGTAGGCACGCATCGTTCTATCTGCTCTTTTTCTGAAACAAGCTCTTCACTCGCCCAATTTAGTGCAATATTATGTGTGTAAATACAGCCAGACATTGTGCATGGCCACACAATCTCCTAGCTGGCCTGAACATTTTTGAACGTTGCTTCACTAGCCCTTTATGTGTGTGTTTTTTTCAGAGCTCATTCGGACTATATCTATTTCAACACCAACACCAGTGCTGCAGATTTCCACGCAAGACTATTGGCCTTCATGCAGCCCTTCCAGGAATGTCTGAGAAATCAGACTCTGAGAAACTGTGTCTCTAACGTAAAGAATATGAACAAATTCGAGGTCAGATTTTCACTTGAACTCTCGCTGTTTTATACAACAAACAAACAAACGAAATAATTGTATTTTTAAATGAGCCACAATTTGAACCTAACCAGTTTTAATACCAAAAGCTATAATTGAATAGATGGATTTAAATCAAAATATCATTGGAACCAAGCCGAAACCTACCGAAATGAGTTTTAAAAAAAACTTACACTAATTTGTACAATTTCTGACAACACACAGACACACCCACTTTTAGACCTACCCAAGGGATATGAAGGCCAAGCGTAAAACCAAAACCGGAGTACACTTACCCGTACCAAAGTTCATGGGTTCGAATCTTTGTGAAAGCCTGGTCCTGGTCGGTGTCATTGAGTCTACCCAGCTCCGAAGGATATCTGAGATTAGTTGTGGAAAAGTAAATGCGGCTGGGTATTGTGTTGGCCGAACAATCGTCTAGTATGCCGTAGCCGCAGCACGGAAACTAGTGAGCGCTGATCAATTTGGTCAGACGGGATATACCTGCCGGGGTATATTAATCTCAGACCAGCACATGATAAAATATATTTTAAAAAGCATTTGTATATTTTAATAATTTTTACACACATTGTAAGAAGCCGTGTTATACTCTAGTTAGTTATAGAACAAATTAATTTCAAGAGGCATTGCTATGTTTTACTTGTCGGATTTCGACATATCCTAACTAGTTAAAGAAACGCGACAATAAGAGCCTTTCTTTTTCCACTATCTGAGATTTGACTGCGAAATTGAGTAGTTTGTAAAATTTAGCTGCTCAATTTCTGAACAAAGCTCATAAAATGTACCACCGGTATCAACAAAGACTGAATGTACCAGCCGTGAAACCATATTTAGCCATCGCCGTAGGAATCTGTTCCATAAGCTTATCTTATCATATCTTTCTTGAATAGCCATTTTCTCTTCTTCTTGCAGAAAAGGGCTCGCATAGACATAGGCCTGTACTATGTCTACATCCAGGATTGGCTGAAACGTATACCACGTGACAGACTTCTAGTCCTGCGCTCTGAAGACTACGGCAGGAACATCTCTGAGAACTTGCAAACAGTTTTCCGGTTTCTGGGACTACGTAAGAAATGTTGATGGTTTTAAATATGCAACTTTATTTAATGTAAGATCAAATGTGTGCCTTTGGGGCCGTCCATAAAGTACGTCACGCTATTTTCTACCAGTTTTAACCCCCTCCCCCCTCCCTGTCACAAACTGTCACAAATCTCGGACACCCCCCCCCCCTAATGTACGTCACACTTTTGAATTAAAAAAAAAATAACACCTATTTAAAACGTAATGTAAAACACACTTCACTATTAAACAGTATTAAAATATAACAATTTCCACTTAAAATAGACTAACTATCACATTATTAAAATGACTTTAATAGTAGAATAATTAATTGTCAACAGTTGTCACAGTTATTCATTGAAGCAGTAACTCATTCTATATTGAATTTGAAAACAAAAACTGCAAAAATTAGACTAGACAATTATATAATACACATCATTTATCTGCTGCTTTTTAAAAAATCTTCCGATTATGCAATCTTTTTACACAGGATAAGAAGTAGATATTAGAGAAACTTGACCTCACCCAGTGATTAAATAATAAAAAGAAAAAAAATTTACTAAAAACGACTGGATTGACAAATTATGTGCAATATTGAATCTGTTTATTATGGAACTGTGAATTATGTTTAATTAAAAAATATCACTGGACATCATCCATCCATGGTGAAGTGACTGGCATTAATCTTTCACCATCAGCGTTTCCTGGAAGGATAATTCCAGACAGATAAACTTCATTCTCATCTAGCCACTCAACATCCTCTGAATGTGCATTTTCTCTTCTGGCAATAACTGCTATGAGTTCTCTTTGCCTTCTAGCAGCGATTCTCAAAAGACGGATGCGCTTTATCTGAGTTGATTCTGGAACAATTTGGGTTTGGCACATTCTCCCGAGCCCGAGCTCTGTGCTGTCCTGCACGCATCTTCAACATTGTTTGTGAGGCAAAGTATAAGTGACATACTTTGCCGATTTGATCAAGTTAGCTGGTCTGCAAAGATGGACAGTAAATTAAATATCATATGGTTTTACTTTGAAGACTTCTGTTGATCTAAAACAAAATGTCATCAAATTTGAGAGTTTGTGTCACAAACAATGACGGAAATTTATGAGAATCTGCATCTACTCTTTCTGACGCTTTGAGTACATCAGTTGTTTGGTTGATTGGGATTGGAGGAGGAGAGAATCTCGAAGGTAAAACGTTGAATGATGAGCTTCACCCAGTGACATAATTATGCAGCGGACAACATAGAAATAATAATACTTCCGGCATGACGAAAGCATAAGGATTCGCAACAGCATACTAGCACTCCTAGCGAGAGGAATCGTGAACCACATATTCAGGCGCTACGCATTTCCTGCTTTTTTGACACAAAACTAATTCAAATGTTTTACAAAATTTGTTATAATTATTTTTAAAGCTATTAAATTCTACTAAAAAAATAAAAAAAATAAATTAGAAATAAATTTTTTTTTAAAAATGTGTGACGTCACACATGGCCTGACCCCCCCTCCCCCCCCTGTCACAAACTGTCACACTTTCTTACACCCCCTCCCCCCCTCTGGAGCGTGACATACTTTATGGACAGCCCCTTTTGATGTTTTTAAATGTGCAACTTTATTTAATGTAAGATAAAATGTGTTCCTTTTGATGTTTTTAAATGTGCAACTTTATTTAATCTGAGACTTAAAAAAATGTTAAGAACTACTTGCCGTGCCCAATGCTTTGCGCATATTCCATCACTGGCGAGACTAGGGTCAGAGATGTCGTGGGGCCAGCCAAGCCCCTAGCCTATGCAACAGATAGACCCGCCAACGAAAATACCACAACCATTAAATTCCGTTGATAATTATAACTAAATTCAGTGGGTTACAATCCAGTTAAGTTTAAAATAAATTTGAATGCGTCGGCATCGTCTATATTTCTATATTCTTTATATTATTTATAATATAATACAGTTTGTTATTTCTAGACATGTATCATGGGCTCATGGGGAAAGTAGGCCTAATATGTCCACTGTCCTCCTGGCAACGCGTTCTCATATAGGCCTAGACCTAAGTAGGGCCCAGGGCCGCGTACCCCCAGTTTGAGAAATATAAAAGACAATACGAGGTTTACATTTGACCTATTTATCGCTGAGCTAAGTTACATTTTGCGAATTCGTAGACTCGGACACGCCCTCCTAATTCCAAACTCTGGGATAAAATCTTAGTCACCTAGATTCGACTCAGCTCAGTACGCTTTCGCCAATTTAAAGAAATTTAGGTCACTGATTAGCCACGTATCTTTGTAACCAAGCACAAGGTTTCCGTAGTGTAGTGGTTATCACATCTGCCTAACACGCAGAAGGTCCTGGGTTCGAGACCCAGCGGAAACATTATTTTTTTCTCTTTAATTTTTTAAGCTTAAAATTGTTTAGCAAAACAGGTTTAGTGTTCCACTGCTCAATTTCATGTTTTGTCCAGCCTAAGAGTTTTAATTCCTCTAAGAGATTGAGTTTGATATCCCAGCGTTTGCATGAATAAATGATGTTTGAAATTTCGTCAAGTGAAATACGCCGAAAACAACAAGATAGCAAAGTGGCTGAAAGTGTCACGTCTCCGGTACACAAATACCGAACGTGTTTTGAAAACAGGAGGTTTATAGAGATGAATGCTACTTAAGTTAGATTACTAGTTTTTCATGGGGGAGCGGTTGTATTTCCACACTGAGGTCCTTGTTTCGAACCAAGAATTTTTCACCTGGTAGCTACCCAACATCCGTTGGTAGAAGAGTTAATGCCACTGGTCTTACAAACCCACTCGTTGGCATTGACCAGTGGTGAAACCAAGGAAACTCTCTATTAGCCCTCTAGAACCTTTGTGTCAGCAATGAAGACCCTCCGTACTTAATAAATAAATAGGGCTCCAGATAGATCATTCGTTAGACACTAGAATTTCTTGAATAGTACTGTCCATGTCTTGTCCACAGCTCAGCTCAGTGAGAAAGCCCTTAGGAACATTGCGGCCATGCCTAGGGCCAACGACAACTCAGCAAAGCGGAAGAAGACGCCCATGATGCCAGAGAGCCGAAATTTACTGATCAAATTTTACGAGCCTTACAATAGGAAGTTGGCCGACCTTCTGAACAATGAACGGTTTACCTGGCATGATATCAAGCGCATTGAAACATAACCACACGAGTTTGATTGGAACGGGTGGGGGGGGGGGGGGAAGGGGCGTAATATGGCAGACAAGGATTCTTCATGCAGCCCGCCAGAATGGGCAGGTGTAAGACAAATTCGTGTGTTTTGGAATTAGTTTATATATTTTTCAAACTAAGTCCAGATCCAAGAAGCCTGATGCAGGGGTCAGAAACCTAAGGCACGCGTACCAAATGTGATCAACAAAAAGGCAATTCAAGTATCTTTTACCGGTACTAGAAATGGAATAGTGGTGCGGGTAGACTTTTTGGCCGTTGGCACGATGAATAAATAAATTAATACACCCTACTTTCGCACACTATTATTAAAAGTTAAAAGGCTGCCGACCCTAAACTGATCCCATGGTTTAAAACTAGGACAATCCCTTATATCGGGTGTCGGCAACCTATGACACGCGTGCCACATTTGGCACGCAGAGCGATTTTTAATGACGAGCATAAGACCCAACATAAAGAAAGATCAAGTCTCTACTACAGAAAATTAAGAATTAAGTGCTATAGCAGGTTGACATTTAGGATGTTGACACGCTGAATCAATTAGAAATCCTATTTTGGCACAATATAATCAAAATGTTGCTGACCCTCGCCTTAGATCTTCTAAGCTTAATTTAATCTGCAGTAATTACTTAACTAATTACAAATAAATCAATTTTAATTAAGACCATGTTGATAATGTTGTTGGCTTTTCCGTCCTCGAGACATTCGGATGCGCCATTGTCTTTGCCTATAGCCTCACAATCTGTGACCACATCACACAACAAGGGGTGGGCAGAGACACAGAATAAATAAGAAATATAGAACAGAATGCGCAATCGCATTGTTTTTGTTTCCGTAAGTATTACTGACGCCATATTGTTTAGACTCAGAGGACCTGGTTAAACTATATATATTTATGCTTATTTACAATCTCTTTTTCATCAAATCTATAAGTTCAAACACCCAAAGCTAATGTTAAAGGCATAAAGGCTGTTATGTAATAAACTGCAACAATGATGCGAAAACGATTGATTAGCTTCAAAATAAGCATGTCAAACTACATGGCTTTCCTGACCCCGTAAAGGATAAACAACGGCACGTTGAATATATATATTAATATTATTATCCTTGCTTTAGTCCTAAGCTTGCTAAGACTAGATATCAGTAATAAAATTGCATTTCTCGGTTTACTATAGTAGCGTCTCTAGTGACCGCTCCTTTGAGTCAAAAGAAAATGGCGGAAGCCGAGCTTCACTTTTAGTGACTGCGCATATAGGGATTGCGCATTCTGTTCTATACCTATTCTGTGGGTAAAGCCATATGTTGCATAATTCCATAAGTTACGTCTTGACTTCATGTAGCTTCTATTAAAAATAAATACCTTCTTTTTATAAAAATAAAAGAGAGAATTTCAAACACCCCTACAATCATTTTGAATTGACCAAGTATTAAAGTAAGGTCCAACTCGTTCTTAGTCATTTCAATTTTAAGACTTTGGTCCAATTGTGTGATACTTTTTAGTTTTTTTTATTAGGCCTATCACAATGTTGAAATAGATATAATAATAATTTCGTATTTTCTTTTCATTAACTATATTTTTTATGCGTGTACTTTACAAAAGACTTGTGTAGAATATGCAGCCATAGTAAACAAACTACAGTTAAATATGTGTATTTAATTTAATACTACGTAACCTTGTAAACACTTCTAATAGTACATATTAAAAATATTTAATACAGAGTCGCGTCTATTATTGACCACAAACCTGTCTCCCCCCCCCTCCCCGCCTGTCATAAAATGAGATTCATATGGAAATGTATGTTGATAACTTCTTTATAAATTATTGGTTGCTGCTAGGTGTTAATGATATATGACAGAGCCATGAAGGCTGGACTCAGTTACTGACACAACGCTACATTAGTATTTCCTTTACTTAAAAGGGGTTGTATATAAAACCTCTGATCAGCTTTTGTTAATGTTGTTGGACACCATTTTATTTGTTTGTGTTAACATTTCTTTGTCTCATTCATTTTTCTGTCCCTTTATACTCATTGTTTATGGCTATTCTCTGGGGGCACGATGTCCGAGCGGCAGCGCGTTCGACTGGCGATCCGAAGGTTCTGGGTTCGAATCCTGGTGCAGGCTAGGTTATTTCCCGGGACTTGAGGGTGCCCCTTAGTCTACCCAGCTCTGAGTAGGTACCTGACATTAGTTGAGTAAAGTAGTTGGCGACTGGTCATTGTCCTGGCCACACATCCCCTAGTATGCCGTGGCTCCAGAAACTGTTGAACGCAGATCAGTTTGATCCGAATGGTACTTAACAGTTTATATTTGTTTAACTCTACTCTTTTAATTCAAGAGTAAAAAATGTATTTTTCTGAAATTCTGATGTGACACTACTATAACACTATAAGGTGTATTTTTTTAGATGAATTATTTCACCATTAATAAAATATGTCATAATAATTTGCATTTAGCGTAAAATTAAAATGTTATATATATCAAACGCTACACGAATCACCATTTTATTGTAAGTATTATCTAAAAGGTAACAAGCAAAACGCTACATTAACTTGCATTTACTTACAATCAATTTGTTGTCAAGTATTTTTCGCCCCCAAAAAAGCGTTTATTTTGAAGTATAATGTATTAAAGGAAGGTATCCATAACATTAAACGTGTGCGTTCAGTTTTTTTAAAGTAATTTGCATATAATTTCTAACTGTGTAAAGATTATTCGCATTTCCGTCCTATCTCAAGGAACTAATAACACCATATGTCCCTCAAAGAACACTTCGTTCTACCAACTCATCGCTTCTGGAAGAGACACGTTTCTCTCTGATGACCGTTGGCCTTAGAGCCTTCTCAGTATCCGGTCCGAAGGTGTGGAATCTTCTTCCCATTCAACTCAGGCAAACAAGCTCCATTGATTCCTCCAAGAAGAACTTAAAAACTCATTATTTCAATATTTATCTCAGTTAACATGCTTTAGACTTTAGAGCCTTATTGTCTTACTTGTATGTTAGGTCGGTTTTGTTTTAGTTGTTTGATTTGATCTATGTTTGTAATGTTTTGAATCATCATTTAGTTTTTTTATCTCTTGGCCTATAGAGTGTGTTCTTTATTTGTTATGTTAAATGCGCTCTGAGCTTACAGTATGTTTGTTGGCAGCGCTATACAAATGTCATCATTATTATTATTATATAATTTAGCTAGGTGTTCATAATACAATATTTTATTTTAGCATTTTATTTTCCCTCATGGGGTTCTAACTTCAATCATTTGAAATTTAAAACTGTAAAAGCAATTCATAAACCTATACATCCATACAGGTTTTTGTGAAGTAAAATGTTTTTTCTGTTAACCGATGGTGTATACAGGTCATTACAGCCAATTACAGGTATCAGGTAGTCCAAATTGAATAGTTGTTTTTTTGTTGTGATTTTTTTTTACATAAAGTACAGGTAAAAACAGCACTTTTATAATATCAGGAAAATATTAGGATAGTGAAGTGACATTGCTGTTTGTCAATTATTGATGTTTGAATATTTTTTCACTCTGCTTTGTCAAAGACTGCACAATTTTTTGTCAGTTGTCCAAAACTGCTTTTCCCTACTTTAGATAAATTATTTGAGCCGTTTAAAGGAGCTTGTGTGTGTGTGTTGGTGAGTGCCGTCAGTATTTGTAATCAAAGGTGTCACTCGAGACAGTTAAGCCAGTGAACTTAACTGGGTATGGCCTGTACAACATCCTTTTGTGCAATCTTGTCTCCATAAGCTGTCATATATAAATTTAGCCTTATATTAGTAGCAGATCTATTTTAAAGTAAGTGACCATCGATACCATTTTTTAAGGGGCACAGCGCGTTCGACTGGCATACCGAAGGTCCCTGGTTCGAATCCTGGTGAAGACTAGTATTTTTCCCGGATCTGGAGGGTGTCTCTGAGTATACCCAGCTCTGAGGGGTACATGACCTTAGTTGGGGTAAAGTAAAGGCGGCTGGACATTGTGCTGGCCCCACAATTACATATATTGGCCCTATGATCAATTTGGTCGGAGGGTACTTTACTTTTACATTACCATTTTAGTTGGGCCGAAATATGATTCCATGGGATGCTTTTCAGGCTTGAAATCTCCATTAGTCTTAGTTTCCTTTCAAATCGAGTTACTATTCTGCAATCTCTAAGGGCCTATCAGCAGTATCAATTTCAATACCATTGTAGGCTATTAATAAACGGATGTCAAATTAATCAAATAATTCCAGGGTGTCTTAATTTTACTTGGTGTAAATTTGTTCTTTATGTGTAATCATACCGCGAAATGTTGAAAATCATTTTCATTAATTAAGAAACATTATATCAACCGTATCTTGATACTTCATTGGTGGTTCACGCTTTGTTGATTATTTCTTATTTAAATACTTACAGTGTATAACAAAGTTTCACAACTGAATCATTTACAGTGCTCATTTTCAATTTACACTCATTGACAACACAGACAAAAAGAAATAATTTTTAAATATAAACATATTTATTCAACGCTTCTAGAAACAATCAGATCAAAAAGTTTTTAAAAAACATGTTAAGAAATATATTATGTACATAATAATATTGTGAAAGAGTGAAATTTTTTTTTAAAATGTAGTCCTACAAACATACCAACAATAAATACAAAAGAAGATAAATACTAATGAAAAACTCATAAAGATAATGTAGAGTAAATCAATGTAGATATTACAATAACATATGATGTAATAGTTTACATTTCCTTATAATGTACACATAGTTTTAAATGAAGTATTGGACAAGCATTGATACAAAAATGTTAATTACGTAATCTAGAATGAGGAGTCTGTATAGTAAAGATATTAAAATCAAGATTTAAAAAAAAAAGTCTTTACACGAGTGGATAACATTTGTTTGTGCAATAATGTAGATGTATGTTAATCCATTTCTTTGATCATAAAGCATGTCAAGGAAACAGAACAAGTTTAAAACTGTTAACAAAATCAAAGGAGATAAATGTGCAAGTTAAAAGAGTGCTACAACCTTCCCTCGTTCATACCTACCAGACTTGAGTCAAGGAATTTAACTGCCAGTTGTTTTGAACTAAGGGGATATAAGAGAGTTACACACAAGCTATACCATCTTCCAATGTCAATGGAAGTTGGTAAATAACTTAAATTAACCCTTTGAAGCCCACGAGGTCACCGGTGACCCACCGTGTTGTTCAAATGATCACAATTATTTATTTATTACGTTGTTTAATAATTTCTTTAACCCTTTAACCCTTAAAACCCAGTATCCCTCATAAGGAACACAAGGGTATTAACTCTTAATGTCTAGTGTTTTTTTTTAATGAACCCTGTTACGGTACCTCTTTCTTGCATATGGCTGCACCCATAGCACGTTGAAGCGACAGTCACCTTATTTCTAAACTGTTATATGTCACATCAAAAGACTAAAACGGGGGCGGTTAGTTCAAAAAAAGTCAATCTGGATGAAGGGTCTGATGTCAATACCCATGAACCAACAGTTATCACTCTAGCAGAAGGTGAGAACCTCGATCCTATCTCAGTAAACTATGTCAATGACACAACTTTCATCACACTTTCAGGTGTAGGTCTAGGACATGCTAGATCTCATGTAAATGATGAGAGAGATCTTGATATGAACTATGATGTGTCTATGAACTGTGTCGATGACACCTTTGTCACAATTACTGAAGGTGAAGACATGGGCCATGACACTGGCTCCGTAAATGTGAGAGTGGAAACAAGTATTGAGTGTTTTATTTCTTTCACAGACAGAGGGGATATGGAATTTGCAGGTCTTAGAGATGGTGAGTGCTTCAGTTGTGAGGAGCGGAAGAAGTTTTTCGATGCGCTTCAGGTCAAATTCAACAAGTGCTCTTCTTTTGAAGAGTTTCGAAGTGAGGCAAGAGCTGTAATTGCTGAACTTGACAAATTTGAGATGCCTGTGGTGAAGCCACGTCGAGTTATTGACGTCATTGACAGCATCGCAAACAAGTTAATGCAAGAGTACCTTTGTCCTCTTTTTCCTGTTTATACAGGTGCAGATGGGAATTGTGTCACAAGGGCCCTCAGTTTGGCCTGCTTTGGCGATCAAGCCCAGCACATCGAGATAAGGTGTAGAATTGCCGTTGAGCTCACCCTCAATTCTTTGGATTACCTGTGTCTTGAGTCTGGACTGAGTAATCTCATACAGATGATGTCTCTTACCAGTCAGATTTCTCCAATACATACAAACATGAGACATATATCTCGTTCATCAATTGATATGGGTTTGTGGCAGCTCATGGCTGCAGCCAATGTGTTGAATGTCAACATAATGTCAGTGTATCCTCAATGTGGTGAGTCTGCACATAGAAAACTGCTCACTTGTACACTGAAACCTAGAACTGATACTAATGAAACTGTTGCTCTTCTATGGTCAGCTACAAAAGAGCATATAGACCGGATTCCGGATGCCAAAAGATCCGAGACAAAAAAGTGTTCTCAGTAGAGAAGAGACTACAAGAAACAGTGCACATGCTACCTCAGATGCTCAGAGAAAAAGATGAAACTGAACGTTTTGTTAGAAGATGGCTTAATCAGACCTCCAAAATCTCAATTATCTTCACCAATGGTTTTGGTCAAGATGGAAACATAAGAATCTGTTGTGATTATAGAAAATTAAAATAACCATTTTTGATTAAAAGGGGCCCAAATATTTATTAAGACATAAGTATTATGAGACAGGCTAAGATTTTCTCAACCATTGATTTGACTCGAGTTGTTTTTTTTTTTTAGCAATTTACTCGGTGATGAATCTAAGCAATTCACTGTTTTTACCAGTCATATGGGATTTTTTTTAGGGGAATGTCAATTCCACTGCAATGATGGTGCGAAAAATCTTAAAACCTCATCCCCACATACAGCACTATGTGGATGACATGTGTGTTCTCCAATACTTGGGATGGACATTTTGAAACATTGGACTATTTGTTGAACATATATTTATACATTTTCAAATGTTTTGAATTTTGTGGAGACAACTGTCAGTATGAGTTCTATTTCTGACAATATTTCTGTTACTAAAGAGTTTCTTAATGTTCTAGAAGAAGGAACATTGTTATTCCTTTTTCTCTGCACAAACTGACTCTGATGATTCAGAAGATGATCCAGACACTGCAACCACATCTGCACAAGCGACAACCTCTTCCGCTGCTACTATTAAATGGCCAATTTGGAAAGAAACTGCAGCTGGCAGTGTACGTTTGTGGAGCCAACCTTTACTTGATGGGAAGAACCAGCAGTTAATTCTTTCCAAGAGCCGATTCAATATTTCAAGAGCATTCTGGATAATAAAATGCTTGGTGAAATCGTCGAACAAAGTTATCTGTATGCTCTTCAACAATACGTCAACAAGAATCTCAATCTTAACAGAAAAGAGCTTGAACAGTTTATAGAAATTATGTTTATATCATGAGTTATATGAAAAGATCATGCTCGTATGTACTGGAGCACCAATCACCAGATACGACAAGAAAGCCGACGTAATGCAAGTCAATAGATTCGAAGCAATCAAGAGTTCCCTCCATTGTAATGACAATGCAGATATGCCACAGCCTCGCATAGACAGACTTTGGGTTTTCTTTCTATATATCTTAAACAGATGTCACCTTATTAACCTAAAATTAGTTGTAAATCCAGGGGACTGGCAAGTACTCAAGATAAAAACCTGAATATATTTCATATGAATTTTTTTTAGTTTAATTTAGACATATCTTATAGGGTGGCCAGAGTCACCCGGGCTTGGGGTGACTATGACCAGCTATTATTTTTTTCTAATTTAACCGATTTCTAATTCTTACAGGGTTGATTTTGACGGGTATTATTAATGCAGGAATTAATGACATTAATGTGTCAATGCATGTATTTAGAACTTATTGATAACCTTTTTACTGTGCTGTATAGAGCATAAAATAGCAGTATAAAACAGTTACTTTGCAAAATCTGTTTAACATCCAGACAAAAAAAGGGCAGATTAAACAAATAATGAAAATAAGATATTACAAATTGAAATAGAAAAATTAAATAATAAAAAAAAATAATTTTAAATTTGAAAAAAGGTTTATCATATTATGATCTACTAATGTAAGTCTCAGTGGATGTATAATTGTAGCGTCGATTGGTAAGTCCTGAGCATGGAAACTTGTTCTGGGAGTTAAAATAAACAACATTTGTTTAATTTACTACATTCAATGATTTGATATTTATAATGGTGCTTTAAAATTGTTTTACTGTGCGAAAAAAAAATCGCTCCGGTTACTATAGAATTCTGCAGGAAGCACGACCCCCTGTACATGATAGTAGGCAGAGAGGTGGGCGCAGAGAGAGGCACGCCCATCTGCAGGGCTTCCTTCACCTGAGGGATAGGCAAAGGGTCACAGCCCTAAGGAAAGCATAGAGCTCCCGCGCTCACTATGAGCCGGCTAGAATTAGCGATCGCCAGAATATGATGTACTGCTCCAAAGAGGATAAGGCGCCCTTCGTTTACGGGAGGCTGCCAGATCACGTGACAGACCAAGGGGGGCCGCACGACAATGTACGCCGCCGCGGTCGAGTTGGCTAGAACCCTCGCGTCGGGCATGGAGATTGCCGACTGCATTGATGAAAACCCGCTGTACAGAGGGGCATTCATGCTGTATAACCGGCCCATCGCATCACTGGCACAATCCTATCAAAGGAGGGACCAGATGCAGCATTTTCTAGAAGAGTTTAAGTGCGTCAAATTACAGATGTACCAGAGGGAGATATTGGATTTGATAAGCGGTAAACCACACCCACGAAAAATACATTGGTACTATGACTTGGTCGGAAGCGTGGGTAAGACGTGGCTCTCACGGTACCTAGTCGTAACCAGAGGCGCAGTTCGTTTTGAGAATGGGAAAAGCGCGACAACAAGTACGCCTACCGCGGGCAGCCAATCGTCTTAAGGGACCTGTCCCGCAGCCAGCAAAAGAATGTAAACTTCGAAGCGATAGAGAGCGTGAAAAATGGCATTTTTCTATTGCCCAAACATGAGTCTGACATGAGGCTTTACCAAATCCCTCACGTCATAGTATTTGCCAATGACGAACCCGACCTGTCGAAGCCTTCAGCTGACAGGTGGGATGTACGTGCAATTACAAGGGAAAATACCACTTATTTAGATGAGCCCGTGTATTTCAGTCCTCAAAGGGTCACGGATGAGGAAAATGGGTTCTAGGCTGAACAGGCTGAACAGACGGAACATGCTGAACAGACGGAACAGGCGGAAGCAGTTTGTATATTGTCAGAAGGAGAAGAAGTAGAAGGAGAAGAAGTAGAAGAAGAAGAAGAAGATGAATAAGTTGAAATGTATGGACAAGTAGATGATGATGATGATGAGTTTGAGGAAGGTGTTGTCGAGGATGATTTAGTTGACATCAATTTGTTGTTGGATGAGGAAGAAAGTTTACAGTTGAATTTCGCTGATGATTTCGTTGATGATGTGGACGCGGTGGTAGTTGGCGGGAACAGCCAAACTGTTGTGTCTGTTTTTTTTACAAGTGGGCACCTGATTTTGGAACTAAAAAAGCTAGGAATGCGCTACACAGGAACTGTTAGACCTAACATGTCGACGTCTATGACTACATCAGCTATTAAGCGCTTCTGCTTCACACTAAATAACTATACAGAGGCAGAATATTTAGAATGCACCGCAGCCTTTAGCGAAAAAACCGACCCCATTTACATGGTGGTGGTGTTACGAAAATAGTTTTATTTCCATAATTATATTGGTTCTATTATTATTAATTAAAGTTCAAAAGAAATAATCTTAAACCCGAAATGTTTCCGTGTTAGGAATAAAACATGTATATGTCTAGACACTAAGTCATAACATTAAAATACGTCATTCGTCGCGCACGAGGGTTTGGAGATCGTTAGTCAGTTCTAGCTTGGGCGCTATTGTGTGAGGACTGTTCTTGGCCACTTTCTTAAAAGATACGTTATCTCGGCTTAGTACGATATAGAAGAATCTCAACTGATTAAGTTTCATCCTATAATATTGGTACCTGTCTTCTGTGTTGCTGTTATATTCATAATTTCAACTTGTTGGAATAAAATTGTGTTTAATCATTCAAACAGGATTGTGGATTTCCTCTATATTAAGGTATAGTTTACCTAATTCACTTCATATACTTAAAGCACATCCTACGAGCCAAATAAATATCAAATCTACTACAATAACACCAATACTAATTCTTGTACAACCTTGTGAGATCCAAGAGGGATGTGAATCAAAAGAATGTATAAATATTATGTAGGATCCAAGAGGGATGTGAATCAAAAGAATGTATAAATATTACATTCCTAAATATAATATTATACGTCAGTAGCTGATTTCGCACGTGACAGTGGGCAGAGAAGTCGGAGACGCCACAGGTACGCCTCACCTCCAGGGATTTGTGCACCTTAAAGAAAGAAAAAGGGTGACGGCCATGAGGAAAAGTTTGTTCCCACGGGCCCACTACGAGGCTGCTAAAGGAACTGATCGTCATAACATGCTGTACTGCACTAAGACTGACAAACACGCCTTTGTGTACGGCACACTACATGAGAATGTAACAGAGAAAGGTGACAGGACGAATCTATACACTGCTGCCGTGGAACTCGCAAAAACACTATCCACAGGGATAGAGATAGCTGAATGCATAGGAGAAAATGAGCTGTACAAAGGGGCGTACATGCTGTACAACAAGCCCATAGGCATGCTCGCCCAATCCTACAAGGGGGTGCACGAGTATGAACAGTTTTATGAAAAATTTAAGTGCGTCAAGCTGCAGATATTTCAACATGAAATTGTACAACTGGTTAAGGGAACGCATGGCGATCGGAAAATACACTGGTATTTTGATGTCATCGGCGGAGTAGGGAAAACGTGGCTCTCTCGCTACCTAGTCGTTACGCAAGGAGCGGTTCGATTCGAGAATGGCAAAAGCCAAGACATTAAGTTTGCATACCGAGGACAGAGAATCGCAATATGGGACCTGTCGCGCACGCAGCAAGACCATATAAATTTCGAAGTCATCGAAAGTGTGAAGAATGGCTTCTTCCTATCTACGAAGTACGAAAGTGAACAGAAAACATTCAAAATTCCGCACGTGATAATTTTTGCCAACTCGGAACCCGACAGTTCCAAGCTCTCGCCAGACAGGTGGGACGTGCGCCCAATTACGGTTGAGAACACTCAATACGTCGACACTCTTGTCCATTTCAAACCCAAGAGGAATATTGAAGAAAACAGGTTCTAACAAGATATGAATGAGAGGAATGCAGAAGTAGGACCAGGGGGGAGCAGAAAGAGCCGTAGAAACAGAAGTAGCACGAGTAGCAGAAGGAGGAGCACGTGCTGATGGTTCATTTCGTCTGATGAAAGTAGCGGTGGACGTGCATGATGTCCAAGTGCTTGATGATGATGAAGGAGCCATAGCCACAGAAGAACCACGAGGAGCACAAGGAGGAGCACGTGCTGATGGTTCATTTCGTCTGATGAAAGTAGCGGTGGACGTGCGTGATGTCCAAATGCTTGATGATGATGAAGATGTTCCAGTTTTTAACTTGTATGCTAAGGAAAGTATTGGGGAAGAGAAGGAAGACGAGGAGGAAATTGAGCACGAGGGTGTGGTGAAGGAGAAAGACGAGGGGGAAGAAATGGAGGACACTGTACAAGAAGAAGAGGATTGGTCACATTTTGTGTTTGACGATTGGTAGGAGGAGGAAAAGGAGGAGGAGCCTGCAGAGGTTCACTGTCTTGAAGAAATGATAGAAGATACGGTCATGCAACTTGGTATAAACATTGTAGGAGAGATCATTGATGAACTGGAAAACATGGTAAAGGAAATGAAAACGACGGTAACATCTTCAGATTCTAATGCATCAACAACACAATCTGACGACCAATCTTGTAACCCATCTGGAGGACATTATAGCCATGCTGCTAGTTATGATGATGCGGAAATTGATGGAGATGAGGTGAAGAGGGTGAAGATTGACAAGCAGACCAAAGAAACGGTGAATGTGAGAAAGAGTGGAAAGCTTGGTCTGAAGAAGAAGAAATGAAGTTGCTTTATGTCTATTACATTGTATGTTTAAAACCATGTATTACACGAGGATAACTGTATGTAATTAATATGGCCCCATACATTAAGTAATCCATTCATTATGTTTATCATGAGTTATATGAAAAGATCATGCTCGTATGTACTGGAGCACCAATCACCAGATACGACAAGAAAGCCGACGTAATGCAAGTCAATAGATTCGAAGCAATCAAGAGTTCCCTCCATTGTAATGACAATGCAGATATGCCACAGCCTCGCATAGACAGACTTTACAAAATTCGCCCATTTTTGGACCAATTTAATGCCAAAGTAAAAAATTGCAATGCCATCTGAAAAGTTGTACATCGATTAACAGGTGATTCCCTTTAAAATTTAAAGGCTGCTTTTCTCTTTGGACGTACAATCAGAAGAAGCCCCACAAATGGTGATATAAGATCTACATTCTCTCTGGCATTGATGGCATTATGCACAACTTTCAATTCTACACTGGAACCATCAATCCAATAGCCGGATAGCCACACCTGAAAGCATCTGGAAACATCATATTGCAGTTATTACAACCAAGACCCAGAGGAGTTTGCTCGTATGTACTAGAGCAGAAACACCAGATACACTACGAGGCTGCTAAAGGAACTGATCGTCATAACATGCTGTACTGCACTAAGACTGACAAACACGCCTTTGTGTACGGCACACTACATGAGAATGTAACAGAGAGAGGTGGCAGAACGAATCTATACACTGCCGCCGTGGAACTCGCAAAGACACTATCCAAAGGGTTAGAGATAGCTTAATGCATAGAAGAAAATGAGCTGTACAAAGGGGCGTACATGCTGTACAACAAGCCCATAGGGCATGCTCGCCCAATCCTACAAGAGGGTGCACGAGTATGAACAGTTTTATGAAAAATTTAAGTGCGTCAAGCTGCAGATATTTCAACATGAAATTTTACAACTGGTTAAGGGAACGCATGGCGATCGGAAAATACACTGGTATTTTGATGTCATCGGCGGAGTAGGGAAAACGTGGCTCTCTCGCTACCTAGTCGTTACGCAAGGAGCTGTTCGATTCGAGAATGGCAAAAGCCAAGACATTAAGTTTGCATACCGAGGACAGAGAATCGCAATATGGGACCTGTCGCGCACGCAGCAGGACCATATAAATTTCGAAGTCATCGAAAGTGTGAAGAATGGCTTCTTCCTATCTACGAAGTACGAAAGTGAACAGAAAACATTCAAAATTCCGCACGTGATAATTTTTGCCAACTCGGAACCCGACCGTTCCAAGCTATCGCCAGATAGGTGGGACGTGCGCCCAATTACGATTGAGAACACTCAATACGTCGACACTCTTGTCCATTTCAAACCCAAGAGGAATATTGAAGAAAACAGGTTCTCACAAGATATGAATGAGAGGAATGCAGAAGTAGAAGCAGGAGGAGCAGAAAGAGCCGTAGCAACAGAAGGAGCACGAGTAGCAGAAGGAGGAGCACGTGCCTATGGGTCATTTCGTCTGATGAAAGTAGCAGTGGACGTGCATGATGTCCAAGTGCTTGATGATGATGAAGGAGCCGTAGCCACAGAAGAACCACGAGGAGCACAAGGAAGAGCACGTGCTGATGGTTCATTTCGTTTTGAGCATGGGAAAAGCGCGGACATCAAGTACGCCTACCGCGGGCAGCCAATCGTCTTATGGGACCTGTCCCGCAGCCAAAATGTAAACTTCGAAGCGATAGAGATCGTGAAAAATGGCATTTTGGCATTTTTCTATCGCCCAAATACGAGTCTGACATGAGGCTTTACCAAATCCCTCACGTCATAGTCTTTGCCAATGACGAACCCGACCTGTCGAAGTTGTCAGCTGACAGGTGGGATGTACGTGCAATTACAAGGGAAAATACCACTTTTTTAGATGAGCCCGTGTATTTCAGTCCTCAAAGGGACTCGGATGAGGAAAATGGGTTCCAGGCTGAACAGGCTGAACATGCTGAACAGGCGGAACAGGCTGAACAGACGGAACATGCTGAACAGGCGGAACAGGCGGAAGCAGTTTGTATATTGTCAGAAGGAGAAGAAGAAGAAGATGAAGAAGTTGAAATGTATGGACAAGTTGATAATGATGATGATGATGAGTTTGAGGAAGGTGTTGTCGAGGATGATTTAGTTGACATCAATTTGTTGTTGTATGAGGAAGAAAGTTTACAGTTGAATTTCGCTGATGATTTCGTTGATGATGTGGACGCGGTGGTAGTTGTCGGGAACAGCCAAACTGTTGTGTCTGTTGTGGATGTGAGGGAGGCCGACACTGCCGACGCGGCTGTAGCAGAAGATATTTTTTGCAAAAATTGTGGAATATACTTTGGCATATGAAGTGTTATGGATAATCGATGACGTACTTTGTGAGATGGATATGTCTGACATGTCCACTGCAAGTACTGCCAGTTGAATTCTGTCGGTACACTCACTCGTGTTTTTGTTTACACTTGATTTTTTTACGTAGAACGATAGTTGACGCACAGCTATTTTGTGTTATGTTTTGCGGGAATATTTTCAGTGTATACAGACTACTGATCACTGTTAAGTAATAAAAAATGATGTTAATGTAGTTGTTTTTTTCATTTATGAGCTCTTTCTTGAAAGTAAAAGAGCGCTGTTTTATTAGAGCGTATGACACTTTTTTTATTTTCTGGAAAAGTTGTGTGTGCGCTAGTGTTTTTTTTTTAGTGTATACTTACTAGTCACCACTGTTAAATATTAAGTACTGCTTTTACTGTGCCTTTTATTATTAATATTATTGCTGTGTTATTTCCTATTTATTTGATTATTGCCTGTATGGTAAAATGGAACAAAATTTCATAGCTTTGACTATTATATTGATATACAATGTACTTATTGTACATTGTGAACAGTTCAATTATCATTCTATAAACATGTCGACGTCTATGACTACATCAGCTATTAAGCGCTTCTGTTTCACACTAAATAACTATACAGAGGCAGAATATTTAGAATGCACCGCAGCCTTTAGCGAAAAAACCGACCCCATTTACATGGTGGTGGTGTTACGAAAATAGTTTTATTTCCATAATTATATTGGTTCTATTATTATTAATTAAAGTTCAAAAGAAATAATCTTAAACCCGAAATGTTTCCGTGTTAGGAATAAAACATGTATATGTCTAGACACTAAGTCATAACATTAAAATACGTCATTCGTCGCGCACGAGGGTTTGGAGATCGTTAGTCAGTTCTAGCTTGGGCGCTATTGTGTGAGGACTGTTCTTGACCACTTTTTTAAAAGATACGTTATCTCGGCTTAGTACGATATAGAAGAATCTCAACTGATTAAGTTTCATCCTATAATATTGGTACCTGTATTCTGTGTTGCTGTTATTTTCATAATTTCAACTTGTTGGAATAAAATTGTGTTTAATCATTCAAACAGGATTGTGGATTTCCTTTATATTAAGGTATAGTTTACCTAATTCACTTCATATACTTAAAGCACATCCTACGAGCCAAATAAATATCAAATCTACTACAATAACACCAATACTAATTCTTGTACAACCTTGTGAGATCCAAGAGGGATGTGAATCAAAAGAATGTATAAATATTATGTAGGATCCAAGAGGGATGTGAATCAAAAGAATGTATAAATATTACATTCCTAAATATAATATTATACGTCAGTAGCTGATTTCGCACGTGACAGTGGGCAGAGAAGTCGGAGACGCCACAGGTACGCCTCACCTCCAGGGATTTGTGCACCTTAAAGAAAGAAAAAGGGTGACGGCCATGAGGAAAAGTTTGTTCCCACGGGCCCACTACGAGGCTGCTAAAGGAACTGATCGTCATAACATGCTGTACTGCACTAAGACTGACAAACACGCCTTTGTGTACGGCACACTACATGAGAATGTAACAGAGAAAGGTGACAGGACGAATCTATACACTGCTGCCGTGGAACTCGCAAAAACACTATCCACAGGGATAGAGATAGCTGAATGCATAGGAGAAAATGAGCTGTACAAAGGGGCGTACATGCTGTACAACAAGCCCATAGGCATGCTCGCCCAATCCTACAAGAGGGTGCACGAGTATGAACAGTTTTATGAAGAATTTAAGTGCGTCAAGCTGCAGATATTTCAACATGAAATTGTACAACTGGTTAAGGGAACGCATGGCGATCGGAAAATACACTGGTATTTTGATGTCATCGGCGGAGTAGGGATAACGTGGCTCTCTCGCTACCTAGTCGTTACGCAAGGAGCGGTTCGATTCGAGAATGGCAAAAGCCAAGACATTAAGTTTGCATACCGAGGACAGAGAATCGCAATATGGGACCTGTCGCGCACGCAGCAAGACCATATACATTTCGAAGTCATCGAAAGTGTGAAGAATGGCTTCTTCCTATCTACGAAGTACGAAAGTGAACAGAAAACATTCAAAATTCCGCACGTGATCATTTTTGCCAACTCGGAACCCGACAGTTCCAAGCTCTCGCCTGACAGGTGGGACGTGCGCCCAATTACGCTTGAGAACACTCAATACGTCGACACTCTTGTCCATTTCAAACTCAAGAGGAATATTGAAGAAAACAGGTTCTCACAAGATATGAATGAGAGGAATGCAGAAGTAGGACCAGGGGGGAGCAGAAAGAGCCGTAGAAACAGAAGTAGCACGAGTAGCAGAAGGAGGAGCACGTGCTGATGGTTCATTTCGTCTGATGAAAGTAGCGGTGGACGTGCATGATGTCCAAGTGCTTGATGATGATGAAGGAGCCATAGCCACAGAAGAACCACAAGGAGCACAAGGAGGAGCACGTGCTGATGGTTCATTTCGTCTGATGAAAGTAGCGTTGGACGTGCGTGATGTCCAAATGCTTGATGATGATGAAGATGTTCCAGTTTTTAACTTGTATGCTAAGGAAAGTATTGAGGAAGAGAAGGAAGACGAGGAGGAAATTGAGCACGAGGGTGTGGTGAAGGAGAAAGACGAGGGGGAAGAAATGGAGGACACTGTACAAGAAGAAGAGGATTGGTCACATTTTGTGTTTGACGATTGGTAGGAGGAGGAAAAGGAGGAGGAGCCTGCAGAGGTTCACTGTCTTGAAGAAATGATAGAAGATACGGTCATGCAACTTGGTATAAACATTGTAGGAGAGATCATTGATGAACTGGAAAACATGGTAAAGGAAATGAAAACGACGGTAACATCTTCAGATTCTAATGCATCAACAACACAATCTGACGACCAATCTTGTAACCCATCTGGAGGACATTATAGCCATGCTGCTAGTTATGATGATGCGGAAATTGATGGAGATGAGGTGAAGAGGGTGAAGATTGACAAGCAGACGAAAGAAACGGTGAATGTGAGAAAGAGTGGAAAGCTTGGTCTGAAGAAGAAGAAATGAAGTTGCTTTATGTCTATTACATTGTATGTTTAAAACCATGTATTACACGAGGATAACTGTATGTAATTAATATGGCCCCATACATTAAGTAATCCATTCATTATGTTTATCATGAGTTATATGAAAAGATCATGCTCGTATGTACTGGAGCACCAATCACCAGATACGACAAGAAAGCCGACGTAATGCAAGTCAATAGATTCGAAGCAATCAAGAGTTCCCTCCATTGTAATGACAATGCAGATATGCCACAGCCTCGCATAGACAGACTTTACAAAATTCGCCCATTTTTAGACCAATTTAATGCCAAAGTAAAAAATTGCAATGCCATCTGAAAAGTTGTACATCGATTAACAGGTGATTCTCTTTAAAATTTAAAGGCTGCTTTTCTCTTTGGACGTACAATCAGAAGAAGCCCCACAAATGGTGATATAAGATCTACATTCTCTCTGGCATTGATGGCATTATGCACAACTTTCAATTCTACACTGGAACCATCAATCCAATAGCCGGATAGCCACACCTGAAAGCATCTGGAAACATCATATTGCAGTTATTACAACCAAGAGCCAGAGGAGTTTGCTCGTATGTACTAGAGCAGAAACACCAGATACACTACGAGGCTGCTAAAGGAACTGATCGTCATAACATGCTGTACTGCACTAAGACTGACAAACACGCCTTTGTGTACGGCACACTACATGAGAATGTAACAGAGAGAGGTGGCAGAACGAATCTATACACTGCCGCCGTGGAACTCGCAAAGACACTATCCAAAGGGTTAGAGATAGCTTAATGCATAGAAGAAAATGAGCTGTACAAAGGGGCGTACATGCTGTACAACAAGCCCATAGGGCATGCTCGCCCAATCCTACAAGAGGGTGCACGAGTATAAACAGTTTTATGAAAAATTTAAGTGCGTCAAGCTGCAGATATTTCAACATGAAATTTTACAACTGGTTAAGGGAACGCATGGCGATCGGAAAATACACTGGTATTTTGATGTCATCGGCGGAGTAGGGAAAACGTGGCTCTCTCGCTACCTAGTCGTTACGCAAGGAGCGGTTCGATTCGAGAATGGCAAAAGCCAAGACATTAAGTTTGCATACCGAGGACAGAGAATCGCAATATGGGACCTGTCGCGCACGCAGCAGGACCATATAAATTTCGAAGTCATCGAAAGTGTGAAGAATGGCTTCTTCCTATCTACGAAGTACGAAAGAACAGAAAACATTCAAAATTCCGCACGTGATAATTTTTGCCAACTCGGAACCCGACCGTTCCAAGCTATCGCCAGATAGGTGGGACGTGCGCCCAATTACGATTGAGAACACTCAATACGTCGACACTCTTGTCTATTTCAAACCCAAGAGGAATATTGAAGAAAACAGGTTCTCACAAGATATGAATGAGAGGAATGCAGAAGTAGAAGCAGGAGGAGCAGAAAGAGCCGTAGCAACAGAAGGAGCACGAGTAGCAGAAGGAGGAGCACGTGCCTATGGTTCATTTTGTCTGATGAAAGTAGCAGTGGACGTGCATGATGTCCAAGTGCTTGATGATGATGAAGGAGCCGTAGCCACAGAAGAACCACGAGGAGCACAAGGAAGAGCACGTGCTGATGGTTCATTTCGTTTTGAGCATGAGAAAAGCGCGGACATCAAGTACGCCTACCGCGGGCAGCCAATCGTCTTATGGGACCTGTCCCGCAGCCAAAATGTAAACTTCGAAGCGATAGAGATCGTGAAAAATGGCATTTTGGCATTTTTCTATCGCCCAAATACGAGTCTGACATGAGGCTTTACCAAATCCCTCACGTCATAGTCTTTGCCAATGACGAACCCGACCTGTCGAAGTTGTCAGCTGACAGGTGGGATGTACGTGCAATTACAAGGGAAAATACCACTTTTTTAGATGAGCCCGTGTATTTCAGTCCTCAAAGGGACTCGGATGAGGAAAATGGGTTCCAGGCTGAACAGGCTGAACATGCTGAACAGGCGGAACAGGCTGAACAGACGGAACATGCTGAACAGGCGGAACAGGCGGAAGCAGTTTGTATATTGTCAGAAGGAGAAGAAGAAGATGAAGAAGTTGAAATGTATGGACAAGTTGATGATGATGATGATGATGAGTTTGAGGAAGGTGTTGTCGAGGATGATTTAGTTGACATCAATTTGTTGTTGTATGAGGAAGAAAGTTTACAGTTGAATTTCGCTGATGATTTCGTTGATGATGTGGACGCGGTGGTAGTTGTCGGGAACAGCCAAACTGTTGTGTCTGTTGTGGATGTGAGGGAGGCCGACACTGCCGACGCGGCTGTAGCAGAAGATATTTTTTGCAAAAATTGTGGAATATACTTTGGCATATGAAGTGTTATGGATAATCGATGACGTACTTTGTGAGATGGATATGTCTGACATGTCCACTGCAAGTACTGCCAGTTGAATTCTGTCGGTACACTCACTCGTGTTTTTGTTTACACTTGATTTTTTTACGTAGAACGATAGTTGACGCACAGCTATTTTGTGTTATGTTTTGCGGGAATATTTTCAGTGTATACAGACTACTGATCACTGTTAAATAATAAAAAATGATGTTAATGTAGTTGTTTTTTTCATTTATGAGCTCTTTCTTGAAAGTATAAGAGCGCTGTTTTATTAGAGCGTATGACACTTTTTTTTATTTTCTGGAAAAGTTGTGTGTGCGCTAGTGTTTTTTTTTTTAGTGTATACTTACTAGTCACCACTGTTAAATATTAAGTACTGCTTTTACTGTGCCTTTTATTATTAATATTATTGCTGTGTTATTTCCTATTTATTTGATTATTGCCTGTATGGTAAAAAGGAACAAAATTTCATAGCTTTGACTATTATATTGATATACAATGTACTTATTGTACATTGTGAACAGTTCAATTATCATTCTATAAACATGTCGACGTCTATGACTACATCAGCTATTAAGCGCTTCTGTTTCACACTAAATAACTATACAGAGACAGAATATTTAGAATGCACCGCAGCCTTTAGCGAAAAAACCGACCCCATTTACATGGTGGTGGTGTTACGAAAATAGTTTTATTTCCATAATTATATTGGTTCTATTATTATTAATTAAAGTTCAAAAGAAATAATCTTAAACCCGAAATGTTTCCGTGTTAGGAATAAAACATGTATATGTCTAGACACTACGTCATAACATTAAAATACGTCATTCGTCGCGCACGAGGGTTTGGAGATCGTTAGACAGTTCTAGCTTGGGCGCTAATATGTGAGGACTGTTCTTGACCACTTTCTTAAAAGATACGTTATCTCGGCTTAGTACGATATAGAAGAATCTCAACTGATTAAGTTTCATCCTATAATATTGGTACCTGTATTCTGTGTTGCTGTTATATTCATAATTTCAACTTGATGGAATAAAATTGTGTTTAATCATTCAAACAGGATTGTGGATTTCCTCTATATTAAGGTAAAGTTTACCTAATTCACTTCATATACTTAAAGCACATCCTACGAGCCAAATAAATATCAAATCTACTACAATAACACCAATACTAATTCTTGTACAACCTTGTGAGATCCAAGAGGGATGTGAATCAAAAGAATGTATAAATATTATGTAGGATCCAAGAGGGATGTGAATCAAAAGAATGTATAAATATTACATTCCTAAATATAATATTATACGTCAGTAGCTGATTTCGCACGTGACAGTGGGCAGAGAAGTCGGAGACGCCACAGGTACGCCTCACCTCCAGGGATTTGTGCACCTTAAAGAAAGAAAAAAGGGTGACGGCCATGAGGAAAAGTTTGTTCCCACGGGCCCACTACGAGGCTGTTAAAGGAACTGATCGTCATAACATGCTGTACTGCACTAAGACTGACAAACACGCCTTTGTGTACGGCACACTACATGAGAATGTAACAGAGAAAGGTGGCAGGACGAATCTATACACTGCTGCCGTGGAACTCGCAAAAACACTATCCACAGGGATAGAGATAGCTGAATGCATAGAAGAAAATGAGCTGTACAAAGGGGCGTACATGCTGTACAACAAGCCCATAGGCATGCTCGCCCAATCCTACAAGAGGGTGCACGAGTATGAACAGTTTTATGAAGAATTTAAGTGCGTCAAGCTGCAGATATTTCAACATGAAATTGTACAACTGGTTAAGGGAACGCATGGCGATCGGAAAATACACTGGTATTTTGATGTCATCGGCGGAGTAGGGAAAACGTGGCTCTCTCGCTACCTAGTCGTTACGCAGGGAGCGGTTCGATTTGAGAATGGCAAAAGCCAAGACATTAAGTTTGCATACCGAGGACAGAGAATCGCAATATGGGATCTGTCGCGCACGCAGCAGGACCATATACATTTCGAAGTCATCGAAAGTGTGAAGAATGGCTTCTTCCTATCTACGAAGTACGAAAGTGAACAGAAAACATTCAAAATTCCGCACGTGATAATTTTTGTCAACTCGGAACCCTACCGTTCCAAGCTATCGCCAGATAGGCGGGACGTGCGCCCAATTACGATTGAGAACACTCAATACGTCGACACTCTTGTCCATTTCAAACCCAAGAAGAATATTGAAGAAAAAAGGTTCTCACAAGATATAATGAGAGGAATGCAGAAGTAGGACCAGGGGGGAGCAGAAAGAGCCGTAGAAACAGAAGTAGCACGAGTAGCAGAAGGAGGAGCACGTGCTGATGGTTCATTTCGTCTGATGAAAGTAGCGGTGGACGTGCATGATGTCCAAGTGCTTGATGATGATGAAGGAGCCATAGCCACAGAAGAACCACGAGGAGCACAAGGAGGAGCACGTGCTGATGGTTCATTTCGTCTGATGAAAGTAGCGTTGGACGTGCGTGATGTCCAAATGCTTGATGATGATGAAGATGTTCCAGTTTTTAACTTGTATGCTAAGGAAAGTATTGAGGAAGAGAAGGAAGACGAGGAGGAGATTGAGCACGAGGGTGTGGTGAAGGAGAAAGACGAGGGGGAAGAAATGGAGGACACTGTACAAGAAGAAGAGGATTGGTCACATTTTGTGTTTGACGATTGGTAGGAGGAGGAAAAGGAGGAGGAGCCTGCAGAGGTTCACTGTCTTGAAGAAATGATAGAAGATACGGTCATGCAACTTGGTATAAACATTGTAGGAGAGATCATTGATGAACTGGAAAACATGGTAAAGGAAATGAAAACGACGGTAACATCTTCAGATTCTAATGCATCAACAACACAATCTGACGACCAATCTTGTAACCCATCTGGAGGACATTATAGCCATGCTGCTAGTTATGATGATGCGGAAATTGATGGAGATGAGGTGAAGAGGGTGAAGATTGACAAGCAGACCAAAGAAACGGTGAATGTGAGAAAGAGTGGAAAGCTTGGTCTGAAGAAGAAGAAATGAAGTTGCTTTATGTCTATTACATTGTATGTTTAAAACCATGTATTACACGAGGATAACTGTATGTAATTAATATGGCCCCATACATTAAGTAATCCATTCATTATGTTTATCATGAGTTATATGAAAAGATCATGCTCGTATGTACTGGAGCACCAATCACCAGATACGACAAGAAAGCCGACGTAATGCAAGTCAATAGATTCGAAGCAATCAAGAGTTCCCTCCATTGTAATGACAATGCAGATATGCCACAGCCTCGCATAGACAGACTTTACAAAATTCGCCCATTTTTAGACAAATTTAATGCCAAAGTAAAAAATTGCAATGCCATCTGAAAAGTTGTACATCGATTAACAGGTGATTCCCTTTAAAATTTAAAGGCTGCTTTTCTCTTTGGACGTACAATCAGAAGAAGCCCCACAAATGGTGATATAAGATCTACATTCTCTCTGGCATTGATGGCATTATGCACAACTTTCAATTCTACACTGGAACCATCAATCCAATAGCCGGATAGCCACACCTGAAAGCATCTGGAAACATCATATTGCAGTTATTACAACCAAGACCCAGAGGAGTTTGCTCGTATGTACTAGAGCAGAAACACCAGATACACTACGAGGCTGCTAAAGGAACTGATCGTCATAACATGCTGTACTGCACTAAGACTGACAAACACGCCTTTGTGTACGGCACACTACATGAGAATGTAACAGAGAGAGGTGGCAGAACGAATCTATACACTGCCGCCGTGGAACTCGCAAAGACACTATCCAAAGGGTTAGAGATAGCTTAATGCATAGAAGAAAATGAGCTGTACAAAGGGGCGTACATGCTGTACAACAAGCCCATAGGGCATGCTCGCCCAATCCTACAAGAGGGTGCACGAGTATGAACAGTTTTATGAAAAATTTAAGTGCGTCAAGCTGCAGATATTTCAACATGAAATTTTACAACTGGTTAAGGGAACGCATGGCGATCGGAAAATACACTGGTATTTTGATGTCATCGGCGGAGTAGGGAAAACGTGGCTCTCTCGCTACCTAGTCGTTACGCAAGGAGCGGTTCGATTCGAGAATGGCAAAAGCCAAGACATTAAGTTTGCATACCGAGGACAGAGAATCGCAATATGGGATCTGTCGCGCACGCAGCAGGACCATATAAATTTCGAAGTCATCGAAAGTGTGAAGAATGGCTTCTTCCTATCTACGAAGTACGAAAGAACAGAAAACATTCAAAATTCCGCACGTGATAATTTTTGCCAACTCGGAACCCGACCGTTCCAAGCTATCGCCAGATAGGTGGGACGTGCGCCCAATTACGATTGAGAACACTCAATACGTCGACACTCTTGTCCATTTCAAACCCAAGAGGAATATTGAAGAAAACAGGTTCTCACAAGATATGAATGAGAGGAATGCAGAAGTAGAAGCAGGAGGAGCAGAAAGAGCCGTAGCAACAGAAGGAGCACGAGTAGCAGAAGGAGGAGCACGTGCTGATGGTTCATTTCGTCTGATGAAAGTAGCGGTGGACGTGCATGATGTCCAAGTGCTTGATGATGATGAAGGAGCCGTAGCAACGGAAGAACCACGAGGAGCACAAGAAGGAGCACGTGCTGGTGGTTCATTTCGTCTGATGAAAGTAGCGGTGGACGTGCGTGATGTCCAAGTGCTTGATGATGATGAAGATGTTGCAGTTTTTAACTTGTATGCTAAGGAAAGTATTGAGGAAGAGAAGGAAGACGAGGAGGAGATTGAGCACGAGGGTGTGGTGAAGGAAAAAGACGAGGGGGGAAGAAATGCAGGACACTGTACAAGAAGAGGAGGATTTGTCACATTATGTGTTTGACGATTGGTAGGAGGAGGAAAAGGAGGAGGAGCCTGCAGAGGTTCACTGTCTTGAAGAAATGATAGAAGATACGGTCATGCAACTTGGTATAAACATTGTAGGAGAGATCATTGATGAACTGGAAAACATGGTAAAGGAAATGAAAACGACGGTAACATCTTCAGATTCTAATGCATCAACAACACAATCTGACGACCAATCTTGTAACCCATCTGGAGGACATTATAGCCATGCTGCTAGTTATGATGATGCGGAAATTGATGGAGATGAGGTGAAGAGGGTGAAGATTGACAAGCAGACCAAAGAAACGGTGAATGTGAGAAAAAGCTTGGTCTGAAGAAGAAGAAATGAAGTTGCTTTATGTCTATTACATTGTATGTTTAAAACCATGTATTACACGAGGATAACTGTATGTAATTAATATGGCCCCATACATTAAGTAATCCATTCATTATGTTTATCATGAGTTATATGAAAAGATCATGCTCGTATGTACTGGAGCACCAATCACCAGATACGACAAGAAAGCCGACGTAATGCAAGTCAATAGATTCGAAGCAATCAAGAGTTCCCTCCATTGTAATGACAATGCAGATATGCCACAGCCTCGCATAGACAGACTTTACAAAATTCGCCCATTTTTGGATTAATTTAATGCCAAAGTAAAAAATAGCTATGCCATCTGAAAAGTTGTACATCGATTAACAGGTGATTCCCTTTAAAATTTAAAGGCTGCTATTCTCTTTGGACGTACAATCAGAAGAAGCCCCCAAAAATGGTGATATAAGATCTACATTCTCTCTGGCATTGATGGCATTATGCACAACTTTCAATTCTACACTGGAACCATCAATCCAATAGCCGGATAGCCACACCTGAAAGCATCTGGAAACATCATATTGCAGTTATTACAACCAAGACCCAGAGGAGTTTGCTCGTATGTACTAGAGCAGAAACACCAGATACACTACGAGGCTGCTAAAGGAACTGATCGTCATAACATGCTGTACTGCACTAAGACTGACAAACACGCCTTTGTGTACGGCACACTACATGAGAATGTAACAGAGAAAGGTGGCAGGACGAATCTATACACTGCCGCCGTGGAACTCGCAAAGACACTATCAACAGGGAAAGAGATAGCTTAATGCATAGAAGAAAATGAGCTGTACAAAGAGGCGCACATGCTGTACAACAAGCCCATAGGCATGCTCGCCCAATCCTACAAGAAGGTGCACGAGTATGAACAGTTTTATGAAAAATTTAAGTGCGTCAAGCTGCAGATATTTCAACATGAAATTTTACAACTTGTTAAGGGAACGCCTGGCAATCGGAAAATACACTGGTATTTTGATGTCATCGGCGGAGTAGGGAAAACGTGGCTCTCTCGCTACCTAGTCGTTACGCAAGGAGCGGTTCGATTCGAGAATGGCAAAAGCCAAGACATTAAGTTTGCATACCGAGGACAGAGAATCGCAATATGGGACCTGTCGCGCACGCAGCAAGACCATATAAATTTCGAAGTCATCGAAAGTGTGAAGAATGGCTTCTTCCTATCTACGAAGTACGAAAGTGAACAGAAAACATTCAAAATTCCGCACGTGATAATTTTTGCCAACTCGGAACCCGACCGTTCCAAGCTATCGCCAGATAGGTGGGACGTGCGCCCAATTACGATTGAGAACACTCAATACGTCGACACTCTTGTCCATTTCAAACCCAAGAGGAATATTGAAGAAAACAGGTTCTCACAAGATATGAATGAGAGGAATGCAGAAGTAGAAGCAGGAGGAGCAGAAAGAGCCGTAGCAACAGAAGGAGCACGAGTAGCAGAAGGAGGAGCACGTGCCTATGGGTCATTTCGTCTGATGAAAGTAGCAGTGGACGTGCATGATGTCCAAGTGCTTGATGATGATGAAGGAGCCGTAGCCACAGAAGAACCACGAGGAGCACAAGGAAGAGCACGTGCTGATGGTTCATTTCGTTTTGAGCATGGGAAAAGCGCGGACATCAAGTACGCCTACCGCGGGCAGCCAATCGTCTTATGGGACCTGTCCCGCAGCCAAAATGTAAACTTCGAAGCGATAGAGATCGTGAAAAATGGCATTTTGGCATTTTTCTATCGCCCAAATACGAGTCTGACATGAGGCTTTACCAAATCCCTCACGTCATAGTCTTTGCCAATGACGAACCCGACCTGTCGAAGTTGTCAGCTGACAGGTGGGATGTACGTGCAATTACAAGGGAAAATACCACTTTTTTAGATGAGCCCGTGTATTTCAGTCCTCAAAGGGACTCGGATGAGGAAAATGGGTTCCAGGCTGAACAGGCTGAACATGCTGAACAGGCGGAACAGGCTGAACAGACGGAACATGCTGAACAGGCGGAACAGGCGGAAGCAGTTTGTATATTGTCAGAAGGAGAAGAAGTAGAAGGAGAAGAAGTAGAAGAAGAAGAAGATGAAGAAGTTGAAATGTATGGACAAGTTGATGATGATGATGATGATGAGTTTGAGGAAGGTGTTGTCGAGGATGATTTAGTTGACATCAATTTGTTGTTGTATGAGGAAGAAAGTTTACAGTTGAATTTCGCTGATGATTTCGTTGATGATGTGGACGCGGTGGTAGTTGTCGGGAACAGCCAAACTGTTGTGTCTGTTGTGGATGTGAGGGAGGCCGACACTGCCGACGCGGCTGTAGCAGAAGATGTTTTTTGCAAAAATTGTGGAATATACTTTGGCATATGAAGTGTTATGGATAATCGATGACGTACTTTGTGAGATGGATATGTCTGACATGTCCACTGCAAGTACTGCCAGTTGAATTCTGTCGGTACACTCACTCGTGTTTTTGTTTACACTTGATTTTTTTACGTAGAACGATAGTTGACGCACAGCTATTTTGTGTTATGTTTTGCGGGAATATTTTCAGTGTATACAGACTACTGATCACTGTTAAGTAATAAAAAATGATGTTAATGTAGTTGTTTTTTTCATTTATGAGCTCTTTCTTGAAAGTATAAGAGCGCTGTTTTATTAGAGCGTATGAAACTTTTTTTTTATTTTCTGGAAAAGTTGTGTGTGCGCTAGTGTTTTTTTTTTAGTGTATACTTACTAGTCACCACTGTTAAATATTAAGTACTGCTTTTACTGTGCCTTTTATTATTAATATTATTGCTGTGTTATTTCCTATTTATTTGATTATTGCCTGTATGGTAAAAAGGGATAAAATTTCATAGCTTTGACTATTATATTGATATACAATGTACTTATTGTACATTGTGAACAGTTCAATTATCATTCTATAAACATGTCGACGTCTATGACTACATCAGCTATTAAGCGCTTCTGTTTCACACTAAATAACTATACAGAGGCAGAATATTTAGAATGCACCGCAGCCTTTAGCGAAAAAACCGACCCCATTTACATGGTGGTGGTGTTACGAAAATAGTTTTATTTCCATAATTATATTGGTTCTATTATTATTAATTAAAGTTCAAAAGAAATAATCTTAAACCCGAAATGTTTCCGTGTTAGGAATAAAACATGTATATGTCTAGACACTACGTCATAACATTAAAATACGTCATTCGTCGCGCACGAGGGTTTGGAGATCGTTAGTCAGTTCTAGCTTGGGCGCTATTGTGTGAGGACTGTTCTTTACCACTTTTTTAAAAGATACGTTATCTCGGCTTAGTACGATATAGAAGAATCTCAACTGATTAAGTTTCATCCTATAATATTGGTACCTGTATTCTGTGTTGCTGTTATATTCATAATTTCAACTTGTTGGAATAAAATTGTGTTTAATCATTCAAACAGGATTGTGGATTTCCTCTATATTAAGGTATAGTTTACCTAATTCACTTCATATACTTAAAGCACATCCTACGAGCCAAATAAATATCAAATCTACTACAATAACACCAATACTAATTCTTGTACAACCTTGTGAGATCCAAGAGGGATGTGAATCAAAAGAATGTATAAATATTATGTAGGATCCAAGAGGGATGTGAATCAAAAGAATGTATAAATATTACATTCCTAAATATAATATTATACGTCAGTAGCTGATTTCGCACGTGACAGTGGGCAGAGAAGTCGGAGACGCCACAGGTACGCCTCACCTCCAGGGATTTGTGCACCTTAAAGAAAGAAAAAGGGTGACGGCCATGAGGAAAAGTTTGTTCCCACGGGCCCACTACGAGGCTGCTAAAGGAACTGATCGTCATAACATGCTGTACTGCACTAAGACTGACAAACACGCCTTTGTGTACGGCACACTACATGAGAATGTAACAGAGAAAGGTGACAGGACGAATCTATACACTGCTGCCGTGGAACTCGCAAAAACACTATCCACAGGGATAGAGATAGCTGAATGCATAGGAGAAAATGAGCTGTACAAAGGGGCGTACATGCTGTACAACAAGCCCATAGGCATGCTCGCCCAATCCTACAAGGGGGTGCACGAGTATAAACAGTTTTATGAAGAATTTAAGTGCGTCAAGCTGCAGATATTTCAACATGAAATTGTACAACTGGTTAAGGGAACGCATGGCGATCGGAAAATACACTGGTATTTTGATGTCATCGGCGGAGTAGGGAAAACGTGGCTCTCTCGCTACCTAGTCGTTACGCAAGGAGCGGTTCGATTCGAGAATGGCAAAAGCCAAGACATTAAGTTTGCATACCGAGGACAGAGAATCGCAATATGGGACCTGTCGCGCACGCAGCAAGACCATATAAATTTCGAAGTCATCGAAAGTGTGAAGAATGGCTTCTTTCTATCTACGAAGTACGAAAGTGAACAGAAAACATTCAAAATTCCGCACGTGATAATTTTTGTCAACTCGGAACCCTACCGTTCCAAGCTATCGCCAGACAGGTGGGACGTGCGCCCAATTACGCTTGAGAACACTCAATACGTCGACACTCTTGTCCATTTCAAACCCAAGAGGAATATTGAAGAAAACAGGTTCTCACAAGATATAATGAAAGGAATTCAGAAGTAGAAGCAGGGGGAGCAGAAAGAGCCGTAGAAACAGAAGTAGCACGAGTAGCAGAAGGAGGAGCACGTGCTGATGGTTCATTTCGTCTGATGAAAGTAGCGGTGGACGTGCATGATGTCCAAGTGCTTGATGATGATGAAGGAGCCGTAGCAACGGAAGAACCACGAGGAGCACAAGGAGGAGCATGTGCTGGTGGTTCATTTCGTCTGATGAAAGTAGCGGTGGACGTGCGTGATGTCCAAGTGCTTGATGATGATGAAGATGTTCCAGTTTTTAACTTGTATGCTAAGGAAAGTATTGAGGAAGAGAAGGAAGACGAGGAGGAGATTGAGCACGAGGGTGTGGTGAAGGAGAAAGACGAGGGGGGAAGAAATGCAGGACACTGTACAAGAAGAAGAGGGTCACATTATGTGTTTGACGATTGGTAGGAGGAGGAAAAGGAGGAGGAGCCTGCAGAGGTTCACTGTCTTGAAGAAATGATAGAAGATACGGTCATGCAACTTGGTATAAACATTGTAGGAGAGATCATTGATGAACTGGAAAACATGGTAAAGGAAATGAAAACGACGGTAACATCTTCAGATTCTAATGCATCAACAACACAATCTGACGACCAATCTTGTAACCCATCTGGAGGACATTATAGCCATGCTGCTAGTTATGATGATGCGGAAATTGATGGAGATGAGGTGAAGAGTGTGAAGATTGACAAGCAGACCAAAGAAACGGTGAATGTGAGAAAAAGCTTGGTCTGAAGAAGAAGAAATGAAGTTGCTTTATGTCTATTACATTGTATGTTATAAACCATGTATTACACGAGGATAACTGTATGTCATTAATATGGCCCCATACATTGAGTAATCCATTCATCGTTTAAATATTGCAAGTTGCAAAGAGTGCGAATAAGACGGTGAACGGAGCGAGTTTTACAAGACATCAACATGGAACCAGAGGGACATAAACATCTAGGTATGTTAGGAAGAGTAAATTTATAGTTCATTCATGAGAGATAGGGAGAGATAGAGAGAGAGGAAGTAATGCTCTAGGTACTCTACCCCTAGCAGTAGCAGTAGTATTTGTTGTGATAGTAGTTTGTAGCAGTAGTATTTGTTGTGATAGTAGTTTGTAGCAGTAGTATTTGTTGTGATAGTAGTTTGTAGCAGTAGTATTTGTTGTGATAGTAGTTTGTAGCAGTAGTATTTGTTGTGATAGTAGTTTGTAGCAGTAGTATTTGTTGTGATAGTTGTTTGTAGCAGTAGTATTTGTTGTGATAGTAGTTTGTAGCAGTAATATTTGTTGTGATAGTAGTTTGTTTACTGTAACAACTGTAGTTTCGCAGTCTAAAAATTGCAACCAATGAAAAAAAAGATTTTGTACCAGTGTACGCAGAGAGAGGCTCGCCCATCTGCAGGTCTTCCTTCACCTGAGGGATAGGAAAAGGGTCACAGCCCTAAGGAAAGCATAGAGCCCCCGCGCTCACTATGAGCCGGCTAGAAGGAGCGATCGCCAGAATATAATGTATTGCTCCAAAGAGGATAAGGCGCCCTTCGTTTACGGGAGGCTGCCAGATCACGAGACAGACCAAGGGGGCCGCACGACAATGTACGCCGCCGCGGTCGAGTTGGCTAGAACCCTCGCGTCGGGCATGGAGATTGCCGACTGCATTGATGAAAACCCGCTATACAGAGGGGCATTCATGATGTATAACCGGCCCATCTCAAAACTGGCACAATCAAATCAAAGGAGGGACCAGATGCAGCACTTTCTAGAAGAGTAAGTGCGTCAAATTACAGATGTACCAGAGGGAGATATTGGATTTGATAAGCCGGAAACCAGACCCACGAAAAATCCATTGGTACTATGACTTGGTCGGAGGCGTGGGTAAGACGTGGCTCTCGTGGTACCTCGTCGTAACCAGAGGCGCAGTTCGTTTTGAAAATGGGAAAAGCGCGGACATCAAGTACGCCTACCGCGGGCAGCCAATCGTCTTATGGGACCTGTTCCGCAGCCAGCAAGAGTATGTAAACTTCGAAGCGATAGAGAGCGTGAAAAATGGCATTTTTCTATCGCCCAAATACGAGTCTGACATGAGGCTTTACTAAATCCCTCACGTCATAGTATTTGCCAATGACGAACCCGACCTGTCGAAGCTGTCAGCTGACAGGTGGATGTACGTGCAATTACAAGGGAAAATACCACTTATTTAGATGAGCCCGTGTATTTCAGTCCTCAAATGTTTATATTTTAATGTACGCACACGTACATTTACACTAATGAAATGCTCATCTAGTTTTTTGTTACTTTTTTTTTTTCTTTGTATATATGAAACGTTCATACGCGTGTATATAGATTTCCGTTACCAATTATTTTACACTATTTCATTTCATTCATTGAAATACGAACGTATGTTGTAGATTTATTATTAAGTTGGACTGGATAGATGATGATTTACAGCGTTCGCATCTTATTGAAGCACTGAAGAGACGCGTTTCACAATCACTGTTGGTTGCTCCTACTGATGATCAGAAAGCAACGTCGGCTGCTGCTGATGGTACAGATAATCAGCCAGACTTCTTCGCTGGATTGTCAGCCAGACGACATCGTGTGAATGATTCACCTGATGTGAATCAAGAAATTAATAATTACTTGGCAGACACTTCAGACAGTATTGCATCATTGGATGCCTATCCACATATCCGTAAAATATACATAGACCTGAATACAGGACTTCCTTCATACGCTGCTGTTGAAAGGTTGTTTTCATTAGGAGGACGAGTATTTTCCCCTCTTCGTTCACGACTAAGCAGTGCGCATTTTGAAATGGTTACTTTTCTTCGCCTGGCTAAGACGTAACAGCCAAATAGGTGGCGTTACCCTGTGAACTCTACTAAAATTTATCGTTCATCTTTAGTTTTCCAGATGTGATGCAACCCACTGACTCGGTCTGACTGTTTTTTTACTATAGTATGATGTTTTACCGTTTATGTATCATTTGCTTTTCTATGACAGTCATTTGCTTCATTCATCCATCCATCCATTCATTCACAATATGTGTACAGTATACATTTTCATCATTTTCCATTTTTTGTTTGGGTACGCCCCTGCCAAATTGAAATCACGGCAGCAGACGACAGTGACGACGTAGGTGACATTCGGAGAGACGGAGAAACACATCGGGCGAGGTCGAAAAAGTCGATGAAGAGACCGAGTCGTTGATATAGTTTATTGATTAGTTACACCCGCGAGGAAAACTGTGGGAAAATCTATAAATAGCAACCAATGAAAATAATGATTTTGTACCGGTGTACAACGTAGTCCTGGTACATGTAATACTATAAGAATCTCGGTACACTCGTTCGTTATTTTTGTTTGTCGTGTGTTTACATTTTCAGTCTTTATTTGCGGGACAGTGCAGTGTTTGCAGTGATGCAGTTGGTGTTTGTTCTGCGAGTGGATATGGAATATTGACCTTTTGTGTGTGTGTGTATTTTATATTATTCGGTATACTGCTTTACTGTGATCGTTATTGTTTATTAGCTACTCGTTGGATACTTTTGTTCGCTTGGTGGATTCTTTTTGGTTTGGGTGCGTTAGGATTGAACTGTTTTTATTAGTGGCGGGAAGAAAAAAAATATATATTTATTTCATCTATTTAATTTCATATCTATTCACTATGGATCTGGCCTATGAACAATGTCTTCGTCCATGACGACATCAGCCATAAAGAGGTTTTGTTTCACTCTAAATAACTACACAGAGGATGAATATTTAGACTGCACAGCAGCCTTTTGCGCCAAAACTGACCCGTTGTACATGGTGGTGGCTAAAGAGGTTGGAGGCGCTAGGGGCACGCCTCACCTCCAGGGCTTCGTGCACCTCAGGCAACACAAGAGGGTGACGGCGATGAGAAAAAGTTTGAGCCCACGGGCACACTACGAGGCCGATAGGCAGAATTTCTTATACTGCACAAAAACGGACAAATCCACATTCATCTTCGGCAGGCTACCCGAAAATGTAGCTGAGCAAGGGGGGAGGACCAACATGTACGCGGCTGCAGTCGAACTAGCCAAGACGTTATCCTCTGGGATAGAGATAGCAGACTGCATGGAAAGATGATCAGTCACATGCTCAACAACATTGAAGGCTTCCGCCAAGTGTCAGCTGCAGTAAACAGTGACATGCAATCATCTGTCGCAGTTTCCTCCCTAGAAGAAAGGATTCTTCACATGGCTAATCCAACTTCTCCAGTGGGAGAGATGGAAATGTCTGCTACATGTGAGGTGTTGCAGCAGCCCACCCACATCATCAATGCAAAGTTTGGAAACGTTGTCAAATACAAGGATGACTCTTTTCCATTGGCTCAACCAGTGTCAGTCCTTTACTCACCTCATGGGGACAATGCAGGACACTATGACTGCGCCTTGAGTCCGCTGTCTCAGTGTCGCTGATTTCTCCCACTCCCAGTGTTTCACAACAGAAATTAGCGGCGACACGAAAAGCCCGAAAAACAAAAGCTGAAATTATCACGCCAAGTCCCTACAAACGCAAACTTAAAGTGTCGCAGGCAAAACAACAAAAAACAACAAAGAAAACAAGCAAATCAAAGCCAAACACAGAGAACAAAGAGAAACAGAAAACTGAAAACAAGAGGGCTAAAAACGTAAATCGTCAGCAGGAAGCTAACTGGTTCTGTTTTTTTGTGCCAAGAATGCACCTGTGAGGACATGATTCAATGCTTGATGTGCTCAAATTGGGTACATGTGGATTGTGCTGGAATAACAGAAAGCCAAAGAGAGTACTTTTGCGATGTTTGTCAGTCAAAGTAACATTGGTTTTTGTTGTTTATAATTTCAGATGGTGCGAACATATAAAAGAAAAACTACTTTTTGGGCCTCATTGGAAGTCCTTAAACTTGCTGCTGAGGAAGTCATTTCAAAAAAGCAAACTCTCAAGACTGTCGCCTTGACCCATGGCATATGTCACGGAGCGTTGTCCGGCAATATCGTGTTTGTGTGTTTGTTGTAAGCTCTTTTAATACCTTTATATGATTCATTGTTCATTCGTGTATTATTTTGTTATTAGATATTTTAGTGTTTTGTTTGTAGTCATCTCTAAGCGATATGTCCCGATGTATGAGTCATACCTCGGAACATATCGCTTAGAGATTACTCATACCGTATGAGAATTGTGAGTTGAGGAAGTGACGTCACGGTCTGGTTGTTGTCAGCTGTGGGATGAATGGCGGATTCTAGTCCCTTATAAAGGAAGGTTGTGTTGGTGTACTGTGTGTTGACATAATGGTCATCACTGAGACGTGGCTTCACGAGGGTGGAGATGAACTAGCCATTAGGGACATGACGCCTGATGGATATGCTCTCTTCCACCGTCCTCGGTCAACAGGTCAGAGAGGGGATGGCATTGCTGTGATTCACCAGACCTCCCTAATTGTTAGATTGTGTAATGACACAAGTTTTAATTGTTTTGAGTCTATATATTTCATCCTTTCAAGGCAAACTGACAGTACGGACCTCCCTAATTGTTAGATTGTGTAAGGACACAAGTTTTAATTGTTTTGAGTCTATACATTTCATCATTTCAAGGCAAACTGACAGTACGGACCTCCCTAATTGTTAGATTGTGTAAGGACACAAGTTTTAATTGTTTTGAGTCTATACATTTCATCATTTCAAGGCAAACTGACAGTACGGACCTCCCTAATTGTTAGATTGTGTAAGGACACAAGTTTTAATTGTTTTGAGTCTATACATTTCATCATTTCTCAAGGCAAACTGACAGTACGGACCTCCCTAATTGTTAGATTGTGTAAGGACACAAGTTTTAATTGTTTTGAGTCTATACATTTCATCATTTCTCAAGGCAAACTGACAGTACGGACCTCCCTAATTGTTAGATTGTGTAAGGACACAAGTTTTAATTGTTTTGAGTCTATACATTTCATCATTTCAAGGCAAACTGACAGTACGGACCTCCCTAATTGTTAGATTGTGTAAGGACACAAGTTTTAATTGTTTTGAGTCTATACATTTCATCATTTCTCAAGGCAAACTGACAGTACGGACCGTGGCTCTGTACGAACCCCCACCTTCTGCTTCAAATGGTTTGAATGATAGCTTGTTTCACAAGGACTTTGGAAAACTTGTGTCGTCCATAAATTCTAAGAATTTCCTCATTCTTGGTAACTTTAATGTTCATTGGGATAAGCAAGATAATAGGCACACTCGCGATTTTGTTCAATTGTTGAACTCGGCTAACCTGGTAGGGGAACCCAGGGCCACCCCCTTGCCACATTATAGTATTGGACCATAATAAGTGGGTACAAAATAGTGAAAGTACAACAGGTTTTATTTTTCAGTACCCGGTACTTCCTGTTCCTGTTCTTCACCCACTTCCTGTTTCTGTTCTTCACCCACTTCCTGTTTACCTGTAGCAAGCCAAACCTGGACAAGTTGATGTAACCAGTTGAATCCCTAAATAACTTCAAATGTAAGTAGCTCTTTGTAATTTTTTGAATTTAGAAAGTTGCATGCTGTCAGGCATATTTGTGTGATACAAACATTTTATGTTTAATAACATCATATGGTAGGATTATGATGAGTGAATCAGTCACATGGGACTGCTGAACAGGCCATGAGGGTGTTCATCATATCACAATGGCATGAAAAAATTCACCCCCTATGGGGGTGGAATTTCCCAGAGACTCTCTATTTAAATTTAAAGCATTTTTTAAGCTACAGGCCCAATTCATTCAGCTTAGTATTGCCAGAGGTATGGTTAATATAGCTCTCTTGTATATCTATAAAAAAAAAATGTCTCCGGGGTGAGGAATATATACCTATTTTTTGTCCTTGGTTTTAATTAATTGCTTTTATGATGCTATTAGCTTTCTCTAGACTTAGTTTGAGTGCCAAATGGTTATGATGATTACAAATTTCTTTCATTTCAGGCCATGATTTTTAAGATCTAGGCCTATCTAGATGACTCATCCAAACCTTTGATCTTTTTTTTTCACAGCAACATGGTTCGCAACTACAAACGGAAAACTGAAATGTACAATAATGAATATATGCGTAAAGCTGTGGAGCAATGTCAAGCTGGTATCATGGGGTATAAGAAGGCAGCCAAGCTGTTCAACGTGAACCTCTATACCCTGAAGGATCAAGTCCGTGGAAAACGACAGAAAATGGGAGCCGGTCGACTGACAGCTCTGGGTTCAGCGCTCAAAGCGGAATAGTCAGAGTGCATTCAGCTTCTTGGTAACTGGGGATTCGGCTTCGCCAGACAAGAGAGCTTGTAGGCGAGTTAGTAAATGAAAAAGGACTGGACATTTTCAATGGTGGCTGCCCTGGCGAAGATTGGATGCACGATTTTGAAGCAAGGCATCCAAATCTATCATGCAGAAAACCGAACAATTGAAAAAGACAAGGGTAAAAGCAATAACCAATAAGGACATTTTTTAGGACTTTTTAAAACTGTTTAAGGAAGTCTGCGAAGTCAATGGCATCTTCAACAATTCTTCGAGAATATTTAATGTTGACGAGAGTGGGTTTCCGTTAGATTCCTCAAAATCGAAAGTTTTGTGCCAGAAAGGAGTGCGACAACTATTTAATGTTATTGGAGGCTCTGGTACGGACCAGATACCAGTCAACAGCTGCTGCTCTCCTGATGATACCACGCTCCCACCATACATTGTATATGCTGCAAAGAATTTAAGGCTGAATTGGACAGAGGGGGGTCCAACAGGCTCCAAATTCAACATTACTGACAAAGGACGGATAGAAGCCGATTGCTTCCTTGACTGGTTCCTATTTACTAATGGAATTGTCATTCTTTTATTAGTTACGTTCAATTTATTCTTATTAAAGCTCGACTCATTTTATTCTGTGTATACAAGCGTTAATTTGGTGTATACTAGCGTGTTGAGTACTGTCGCAGTCTTTCCATATATTATTATAATATAAAGAACTCGCGCGTCACATTTTGGCGACCCCAATGAACAGCAAAGGCGGAAATGGCTAGCCTGAGCTGCTGGAATTAGAAAGACTGGGAGGACGGAGGGAAACAAATTATTTGACTGGACGACAAGGAGAACAGAAGAGAAAGAAACACACGATCGTATAGAAAAATAAGAGAAAGACAAACAAGAACGCGGAAAGACAGGCGGAAAGTGATTTGAAAAAAAAAGCGGTTGCAGGAGTGAAAAAAGCAGAAATAGAAGCAGAAGTGAAAAAAGCAAAGTAGAAGCAGAAGTGAAAAAAGAAGAAGTGGAAGAAAGAAAGTAGAAGCAGAATTAGAGAAAGCCCGTATGGAGATTGAAACAAAAAAAAAGGATTAGGCAGTGTGGAGAACACCAATAGCGAGGCTTGATGAAATTACCATATTACACAGATGGCTTAGATCATATGGATACCTACATAGCTAGGTTCGAGCATTTGGTCTTATGATAGACACATTTTCACTGGAGACATATTTTTTCCTGCAGAGGTCACAGACAGACCCCTTACTGACACAACCAACATTGCTGATCACTCCAGCAAGCTATGACTGCCACCGCTGGTCTTGATCCGAACCTTGCTACTTTCTCTAAATTTGAAAAGACACTCTCCACTGCAAGAGGAACAAACTTAGTCGAAGTTGCAGCTGCACCATCGGAAGCTAAAAACCAGTGCTAGTCCCAGCATTGAAAATCTGCGGTCACCTCCCTGTCTTTAAGTGCCCAAGCTTTCAGCATCAGCCCTGTTGACTTAAGAAGTTACCCCAAGGTAAGCAAAATAGGCCTATCTTATATTATGCCTGCTTTTAAAACTTGTGTTCTGTCAATAGATCTTTCAATTAGTTATTGTTTGTCTATCAAGACCTACGCACACATTATTTTATTGATAGTAAGAACTAACGTCGAGTTGGTCCCACAAGGTCCATTGGATACCATTCCGCCTCTGGTGTGTGGATGTTTTCATCACCCAGTCAATGGCCAGGAGAAACAGGAAAGGCGAAAGCAAGCATCCTTGTCTCACACCGGTCTTCACCTGAAAAGCATCTGTCACCTGTTGGCCATGGACAACTCGGCAGGTCAATCCTTCATAAGAGTTCCTGATAATGTCCACAATCTTCTGCGACACTCCATAATGCCTCAACAGCCTCCAGAGGGTTTGCCTATTCACACTGTCGAAGGCTTTCTCGTAATCAACAAAGTTGACACAGAGAGGTGAATTCCACTCCAGTGACTGCTCTAGGATGATGCGCAGTGTTGCAATCTGGTCAGTACAGGATCTGCTGGTGCGGAAGCCGGCTTGCTGGTCTCGCAGCAGGGGGTCAACAGCATTTTTTATTCTGTTGAGCAGCACGCGGTTGAAGACTTTGCTTGGTATAGACAGTAAGGTGATCCCTCTGTAGTTAGAGCAAGAGCTTAGGTCGCCCTTCTTTGGGATTTTGATGAGGTATCCCTCCTTCCACTCAGAAGGTTCCTGGCCCTCCTCCCAGATCTTCGTGAACAAGGGGTATAGCATCTCCACACTGGTTTCTACGTCAGTCTTGAGTGCCTCTGCTGGTATGCCATCAGGTCCAGAAGCTTTGCCATTTCTAAGTTGTTTGATGGCCATGCGTATCTTTTCTTTGGTGGGTGTGTTGCAGTCAATTAACAGGTCGCTGTCAGCTGGCTGTATATCTGGTGGGTTCCTTGGTTCTGGCCTGTTAAGGAGCTCTTCAAAGTGTTCTTTCCATCTACCTCTCTGTTGCTCCTCGTTTGGTATGTTCTTACCATATTTGTCCTTCACTGGTCTCTCTGGCTTTGCAAATTAGATAGCTTCTTGATGGTAGCGAACAATTCCCGCATATTCCCCTGGTATGCTGCATCTTCTGCCTCTTGACTTCGCTGATGATCTTGCCCTTCTCTCTCATACCCAACAGCAGATGCAGGAGAAAACTAGCAATGTTGCAGCCACTTCTGCACGTATTGGTCTTAATATACACAAAGGGGAGAGTAAGGTCCTCAAGGTCAATGCCACAAGTACTGCACCCATTACCCTGGAAGAGGAAGCACTAGGAGAAGTTGAGTTTTGTCTATCTTGGCAGCATTGTGGACAAGCAAGGTGGGACAGATGCTGATATAAAAACAAGGGTTGGAAAGGCACGAACGGCCTTCCAACAACTCAGGAATGTCTGGGTCTCCAGACACCTGAGAAACAACCTAAAGATCAGGATCTTCAACACCATGGTGAAACCGGTGCTGCTGTATGGAGCCGAAACCTGGAGAACAACGGCCACGAATATAAAGAAACTCCAGTCCTTTATAAATAACTGTTTAAGAAGGATTCTTGGGATTCATTGGCCAGACAGGATAAGTGTGAGGATTTAAAATATATATCGTTGTTTTAGTAGGACACAATTTGTATAATCTCTAACCCGGTGTTCATGTATGGAATAAACGAGTGACGTTTTACGATAGAAACAATGACGTAGGAGTTAGATTGAACGTAGCGTAGATTTGACATAGAACGAGAGACGACCTTAGGATTTGGTAGCGGCAAGACGTGATAGACTAGGCTATAGAAACTGTTGTGTATTTTAATTCATCTTGTATATAAACTTGTTGAAGAATTCTGAATTAAATATTCGTTATCATTTTACTAGAAGCCGGCAGTTTGTTTATTGATTGTTAGTAATGAATGTGATCTCCCTGAGAGTTGTGTACGCAACATTTACAAAATAACGGTCACAATAAGCAACCTGCAACTGTGGCAGCGGACAAAGCAAAAACCAGTGGAACAAGAGATCCTCCAGAGACGATGGCGATGGATTGGCCATACAATCCGAAAACCTGCTTCTAGCACAACAAGGCATGCTCTGAACTGGAACCCTCAGGGAAAACGGAAAAGAGGCCGGCCGAGGAACACTTGGCGCAGAGATGTGGAAGCAGATGCCAAGTGCCAAGGAGTTTGGCCTTACTTGGGGGAAACTGGAGAGACTGGCCCAGGATAGAGATGCCTGGAGGACCCTTGTTGGCCTATGTCCTAGGAAGGACCACAGACGTCGATAATCGGCGCCTGTTCCTCAGGGACGAGAAGGCAGAAGAAGAAGAACTGACGTTATATGATAGCCTATAAAAATAGACATCAAACTGACAGCAAGAGAGATAAAAAAAAATAACTGAAACATTCCAATACTTTTTGTCTAAATTTGATACATTTTTAATTTAGCAGATCCATTGTTTTTCCCCCTTTCAGGCAGTTTCTCGTAAAGTGTCAAACAGAGGGAGAAAAAGATCAAAGAGCTTGATTGCCACATCATCTCCAGTAGTACAAAGAATGAGAGATGACTGAAAGGCCCAATTGATTGAAAAATTGCAAAGTAAAAAAGACACTTTTTGTGGATAGTGATTCCGATGATGGCATCAGCATTAGAGACTTTTTTTTTCTGAAAGTGAGAATGAGAATGAATGTGAGCAAGTTAGTCTGGGTGAAGTGACTGATGTGAATGTTGGTGATTATGTGCTCATTGAATTCGACACAAAAAGTATGAAAGTATTTCATGCAGGATGCGTATTGAGTGAGAAAGATAAAGACGGGGATTATGATGTGGAGTATCTAAGGAAAAAGCATGTTAAAGACTATGCTAGAGGAACAATATTTGTAAAAGCCTCTAAAGAGGATATATATAGTGTACCTGCAAAACAAATTAGGGCACTTTTGCCACCACCAAGTATGTCAGGGACAACTAGAAGAACACAAAGCAACATTGTTTTCGGTGTTAATTTTGTAAACCTTCAGCTTCGCTGATTTTTTGCATTGTATGATTTAGAAAAATAATAATTAAAATTACGATCAGTGAAAAATATGTGTTTGTCATTAATTTCTATGTCAATGTTAAGTTTGTCATTGAACTCTGTGTCTCTTTTTCTATGACTGTCCCACTTCTCCCCTGACTGTCCTACGTCTCCCTTTGGCTGTTCCACTTCTCACCACTATATATGAAATGTTTGTTTTGTATGTTATTAGAGTAAAATATTTGTCCTAAGGGTTAATTAATATGTAAAACCATAAACAATAACATGTTTCAATTACTGGAAGAGATTATTCTTGACAGATGGAAGGGAGAAAATGCAGTTTTTGTTAATATGCAAATTCCTTGTCCCACTTCTCACCACCCTCCCCCCTAGTAATACATATATTCATAATAATAATGAAAATAATAAATTAATGAGAGGAAGGATGTGTTTTTGTCTTACAGTTTGTAGATATTTCAAAGTTCTCTATTCTATTGATGTTATTCTCAAGATTTTCGTATCAAACTTTATATCAGAAGATTCGTTATCATCTCAGCTATGCACTGGTATGGATTTTATTTCTGACATTTTTTGGTTACTTATAAAAATCGAACTTAATAGTTGATTTTTATCACAATCAACCCAAGAAAGATTATTACAAAGGGAAGAACTAAAACTATAATTAGAACAGGAAGAAAGGACTAAAATAAGAGAATTGTAAGAAAAAACAAATTGGGCAACATGAGTTGGAATTAATAAAATTACCAAAAATGAACATTCTGGGTCAGACACACAGACTCAAACAAATCTAAATATATACATTAAATTTAAAGTTCAACCGTTTGATGGAAAAGGGGAGGAAAGTGTTGACAAATTTCTTAGGGCCTTTGAATTCCAATGTAACACAGCCAATATTCCTGAAAAGGAATGGCCAGCCTATTTGATACAATCTTTAAAGGGCAAAGCTCGGGAGGCCATTGCTATATGGAGAAGGACAACATAACCTACAAAGAAATTTATAAAAATTATAAACCATTTTATCAAAACACCAGATTTTTATAGACTAAACTTTCATTATATTAGAATGGAAGATAATAATGATCCCACATCATTTGTGGAAGATGTAAAATACTATCCCAAAACATGGTTGGAGATGTCTGGGATTGATGTGCTAAATCCCAATGATATCATTGAAATGTTGATAATAGATAAAATACTTTTAATGGCTAGTAGCAAACTTTTTACTTACCTAAAAGAAAAAAAACATTACAAAGATTTTGTGAATTGATTAAGGCTTTAGGTAACTTCAGAGACTCACATCCAAATATGGCATTCTGAAAAACTAACATCAGCCATAATTTAAACATTCTAATAAACCAAAGAAGAGCCAATACCAGAGCAAATAGTTCTTCACCTAATGGTTATAATATAAATTCTCACCACAATGGCAGACAAAGATCCAATAACTATAATGATAGAAAACACCTATAGACAAAGAAATAATTCAGCAAACTCTGAAAATATCAGAAGGTATTATATCTATAAAAGAAATGGACATTGGGCAAGTCAGTGTTATTATAACAACAGACAGCCTTCACAAAAACAACAAGGCAGTAATTTTAATATCTCACAAAATACAGATTCCTTTGTCAAGGATCAACAGGCACATACAAAACCAAGACCATCTCAGATTGGCAATGATAGTGCAAATAATTACTACAATATGGCCAATATTAATGGCAACTTAATGCTGTGATACAGAGGTGTTTTTTCTTAGAGACACCGGGGCAACTTCTATTCTGGTACAACAATCATTTGTAAGACCTCACCAATATATGGACAAAACATCCTTTGTCACAGTCGGTGACAGAACAAAAATAAAATGTCCAATAGCAGAAATATTTATAGATACTCAATGGATCACTGGATATCTGGAGGCTATTGTCATGCATTGCACCATTCATAGTTGGAAATGTCAAGGATGTTGCTAGTATGCACTAACATGGTCAAAGGGAAATGACTCAGTAAATAGTCAAAAGTCAATTGTATAGTACAAGAGTTATGGGGACTGGGAAGATTGTAAATGTCACATTCTAGTTTGTTCTACTGCGTCGTAGCTATACAAAGCATGATTTGCACGTTTTACAGGTCTCAGTCTGATCACGGGGTTTTACATGTCTCAGTCTGATCACGGGGGGTAAAGGACCGGAGAATAGGCAGTCGACTCAAATATCTAGAAGCGTATGGACGCATACGTTAGACTCGGAACTATACCACATTTTATCAGAATACTATTTCATTTCTTGGACTTATATTATATTATATTATTCATTGGATATTATATGTGACTGTGATTTAATGTGATTAAATATATTTGTGCTGCAGAAGAGCGTTGTCAGATCACTTGTGATTATAGATATTTTATTGAGTTCTTGAGGAAGGTATAAATTACTAGTTTAATGAACTGAACATTGTTGTTCAATGAGGATTAACAAACGCCTCATTAACAGCTGGTGGCAGCCTGGTAAAAAGAAGAGATTATGGTGCAGCGAGTGCTGGCGATTGAAAAAATCATTATCGAGTCGTAAATTTGACATTTTTATAAACCATACCATATGGTCTGAGCAGCATACCAGTTTTTAACTGAAGTCTGAGTCCGACATAAATAAATATACTAATTTTTCATCTGAGCAACATATTAGCTCTATGATTTCAAGAGAAAATTCATGGATTGAATTTTTCTTAATGTAGTACAAATGGATAAAAAAATGTACTAATATATCTAAAGGAATACACCGGACATAATTTTCGGAACCGGATGTAAAGTAGAAAAAAAAATATCATGTTGACAACTAATAAATATTCAATGTGGTTTATTATCGTCATCGAAAGAACATTTTACTTGACAATATAAACATTCTATATTATAAACCTTGTCAAGTAATGAACTGATGCAGGTTGGTGAACATTAATAACGAAACTCTTCCTGTCGTAACTAAATTCGTGATGTTGACATGTTCTCTACATGTTGAAGCCTAAGACTACCAATACTCGTTTCAATCCTGAACTATCTGATTTGCTGACCGAATCTGAGGTGTACCGAAACTATCTGATGTGCTTACCGAATCTGAAGTGTACCGAAACTATCTGATGTGCTTACCGAATCTGAAGTGTACCGAAACTATCTGATGTGCTTACCGAAACTATACCGAATCTGAATTTAAGAAAAACTATTGACTTTAAAGTTAAATATTAATATGTGTACCAAAAGACTTTTGACATTTATAATGGTATACATTTTTTAATTCTGGGTTTTATTTAACCTAAATCTGAATTATTCTCAAGGAACCTTAAAATTATTGTGATTTCATACTGGATTATTAGTTAAGTAATTGTGTATTTCGAACAAGGATTTACAAACATTTTAATTACTTTATATTTTCTCAAACTTAATAATCCTAGTGTTTATTATTATGCATTATTATGTTAAATGATTCTTTGATAGGGTAATTTCTGTTAGCTGTATTGACTTGTTTGTTTTTGTTCAAATATTGAAGTAAAATTATTGTCTTTGTCAATGTTGATAAATATTGTGATTCTAGTGTGAACATTTCCTCTATTACTGTTGTCCATGCAGCATTTGTGTCCTTAATTAAGATTGTGTTGTGTTTCATTTATTTTAGTTATACATAATTGTTGTTTTGTTTTGTTTTTTAAATATAATTAATATTATTGGTTCAAGATAACCACTATTATTTCTGATAGATTCTTGATAGTAACAATAACTATCAATTGTTTATAAATATAATTTATGCAATGGTAAATATTTATGTACACACTATAGAAAATAGTAAATAAGGCATTTTTACAAATATAATAATTGACAATAGTCAACATTTACATACAAGTAAAGTAAATTATACACTATAGAAAATAGTAAATAGTAAATTACACACTATAGAAAATAGAAAATAATGCATTTTTACAAATATAATAATTGACAATAGTCAACATATACATATAAGTAAAGCAAATTGAAAAATAAGAAGAGAAAATAATTTATCAATCAAAATATTATGCTTTGCATTGTTCCAATTCCAAAATGCTTTCAATTATAATAGCATAGTGAATAGAAATAATAGTATTGCAAGTGTTTAGCTTCAACTTAATAATACATGGTCTACATAATAATTATAAGAATTGCATTGTGAATGTCCACTCTATAAATAATAATAAATAATAGCATTGTCCTGTACATAATAATATTTTATTGTTAATGATCAAGAATTAAATATGGATGTAAAAGTTAAATTAATGTATGAAGAAGCTAAAGCTTTAGCTAAGGAATTTGAAATAACAGAAAAAAAAGAATTGCAAGAATTTATAGAAAAGAAAGTAAAAGAGTTAAAAAAGGAATTATCTGATAAAGAAAGAGATGAGCGTGCAGAAAGTAGGTCACATGAACTTAAACAAAAAGAATTAGAATTAGAACTTAAACAAAAAGAAATACAATTAAAACTAGACCATGAATTAGAACTAGCTAAATTGCAACAAAATAAAGTTGAGCATTCAACTAATTCATCTAATAAACATGGCGTTAGATTTAAAATGCCACCATTTGATGGAAAAGAAAAAATTTTAGATTTTTTAACTCTCTTTGAAACAACATGTAAAGGGTATAACATTCCGCAATCGGAATGGTATATTCATTTAATTCCTCAATTGAAAGACAAAGGAAGGGAAGCATTAGCTCATATTGATAAAGAGATTACTGATTACACAATAATTAGAGAACAGTTGATAAAATTTTTTATCCATTCAGAGGACTATTATAGACAAAAATTTCATTCTTTTTTATTAACTGATAAAATAGAACCAAGAGCTTTTGTCTCTGAAGTGAAATCATTCTTATTAACTTGGTTAGAACTAATCAAAATAGACACAAAAAATCCCAATGAAATTATTGAGATGGTAGTAGTAGATAAAGTGTTACAAATGGCTTCCAAACCTTTGTTTACACATATTATGGAGAGGAAAGTAAGAAATATTGAAAATTTAATAGATGCTATCTCCAATTTTAAAGATAGTAATCCCAATGTAGAACTTACTAAACAGACTCAAACAGTAAATACCATGCAAAATAGAAGACATAGGAGCTATTCACCTCCTAGAACAAATAGTCAATATGGTAGAAGACAAAACTATGGTAATGAAACAAATACAAACAGACAAAATCTTAGATGTCAATTTTGTAATCGTTATGGACATATAGACAGATTTTGTGGTTTCAGAATAAAACATTTAAGTAACAGGTATAGACAAAATGAAAATAATCAAAATTTTCAAAATAAAAACTTTACAAGACAGAATTTTCCACAAGGAAATCAAAACTTTACAAGACGGAATTTTCCACAAGGAAATCAAAATCAAAACTTTACAAGACTGAATTTTCCACAAGGAAATTCTACAAATCAGCATGTTACCAATCCAAATTCTGAAAATCAAAATTTTCAGAATAGAAATAAAGGCTATACAAATAATCCTACTACTCACAGAAACAATGTAATATTTGAGAATAAAGGTCAACTGATCTTATTCCCTGCATATGTTGAGGGAATACGTACCTATTGTCTAAGGGATACTGGTTCATCTCTCACTTGTGTAGATGAGAGGATTATTCCTCCTCATAAAGCCAAAAATATCTTAAGGATAGAAACAATTAAACTAGGTAATGGATCTATGGTTAGTTGTCCAATCACTACCATACAAATTGATACTCCTTGGCTTACAGGAATTACTGAAGCAGCCATCTTAAAAAATTGTGTTGCTCCCCTAATAATAGGTAATACATATGGAGTCAAACAGGACAATAGTTTTGAAATATTTCAACAATGGATGGATCTTAAATCCACAGATTTAAACTTAAAACCTGTAATTTTGTTAGAAAATAATCAACTGGGAGATTTATCACAAGATGAATTCGGTCCTGCCTTGCAAACTGTCAGTTTTTTACAAACACTAGGCAAGTCAGACAGTAGCATTATTAATGACACACCTAATATAGATATACCTATAAACAAAGTGAAAGAAAATCTAATGCCTAAATGGAATGGTACAGAGAAATTGAATCAATATATTGAAAGGTTTGAAGAACAATGTGAAATAAATAATATACCTAAACAATTGCATGCCATATCACTATGCAAACATTTAGAAAATCACAAAGCAATATACAATATTGCAGAGAAAGAAATCAATGACTTTCAAACATTGAAATCAAATATATTAGCATACATTGATACTACTCAAAAGAAAACTGAAACACAAATGAAAAAACGTGAACAGATTAGCTTAAATAGTATGCCTTTTGGTGAACAAACTTTGAAAAATGAACAAAAACAAGATGAGTATATAAACAAAATTGTGTCACAACTTGGTAAAGAAAATTTTAAACAAGGACAAATGAAATTAATTAATGGAATTCTTTGTAGGATAGAAACAAAAACTGATATAACTCAAATAGTTGTGCCAAAATCTTTGACAGTGCAAATAATGAAAATTTCGCATGATAATGCATTAGCAGGTCACTTAAGTACAAAAAAAACTTGTAACAAAATCAAAAACAACTTCTGGTGGCCCAATTTAGAAAAGGATTTGAAAACATTCATAAAAAGTTGTTCAACATGTCTGATACATAATCAGAAAAATTCAAAACATAAAGCACCTTTACAAAAAACAGATACTGTAGACAAACCTTTTGTAAAGATAGCCATTGATATTATTGGACCTATGAAAGAAGCTAGGAATTCAAAAGCAAAATTTGCATTAACACTCATAGATATGGGTAGTAGATGGGTGGAAGTAATCCCTCTAAGAGAAATAACCGCAGATAGAGTATGTAACTCACTATTGCCAATATTCTGCAGATTTGGATTTCCTAAAACTATATTAAGTGATAATGGTACCCAATTCAAATCCAAATTGACTCAAGCTTTTACTAAAATGCTCAACATAACACAAATTTTTAGTTCAATCTACCACCCAGAGTCAAATGGTATGGTTGAAAGGGCAAATCAAACTATAAAACAAATGTTAGCTAAGGTTTGCGAAGAACACCCTTATGAATGGGATGAATTCCTACCAGCCATTCTCTTTGCTTATAGACAGGCAAAGCATGAAAGCACTGGTTACTCACCTTTTGAGTTAATCTTTGGTAGAAATGCCAATGGTCCATTAGAGAATTTTAAAGCAGAATTACTAAAAACAAAAGAAACAAAAATGTCACCTTTTGATCTCATAAATAAGACAGAAAAACATATGCAAACAGCATATCAATTTGCTGTGGAAAAAAAACAAGAAATTAAAGAAAAAACAATACTTAGAGAAAACATGAATAAAAACTTAAGAAAGTTAGATATAGGAAACAAAGTACTTGTATATCTACCCATTGGTTCTGGTAATACCATGCAATGGAAAGGTCCTTATGACATTATACATAAATTGTCAGATGTTACATATAAAATTGACATAAATGGTAGTGAAAAAATTGTTCACATCAACAATTTAAGACATTATGAAGAAAGCAATATAGTTGATACTACATCAAAAACCAATGACAAAATAGAAAACAACAATGTTATCATCGTTGAAGATGAAAATATTAAAGACATTCCAGATAATGTTAACTACTTGTGTGGCATGACTGCCAATACAACTAATGAATTAGAGCAAATTAACTTAGATCATATTCAAAGTGTAGAAACTAAAAATAAAATTGTGAAAATATTAAACAAATTTAAAGATACAATCACAGAAACACCTGGTTTGACTAATGTCATTGAACATAGAATAGAATTAACTGACAAAAAAGAGTTTAGATCAAAAGCTTATAGAATTCCACAAATGCTAGTTGACAAAGTGGATAAAGAATTGGACCAATTAATTGAAAATAAGATTATAAACAAATCTATGTCTCAATACTCTTCACCAATGGTAATAGTAAGAAAAAAAAATGGTTCAATTAGACTTTGCTGTGACTATCGCAAATTAAATAAAATCACAAAAATTGATCAGGAAGGGTTACCTAACATAGACAATATCATCAATACTATGGCAACTGGGAAAATATTTTCCACTATAGACTTGACCAGAGGTTTTTGGCAAGTACCTCTAGATAAAAATTCTAAAGATTACGCAGCTTTTATCACACATAGAGGTGTGTTTAACTGGAATGTAATGCCATTTGGTCTCATAAATAGTACTGCAACTTTCACTAAATTAATGAGAAAAATTCTTCCTCAAAGAAACAACATAATTCACTATGTGGATGATGTGTGTATATATACAGAAACTTGGGATGAACACTTGACTATTTTAGAAGAAGTCTTACAAATACTAAAAGATAACAATTTAACTGTATCCCCAACTAAATTAAAGATAGGACAAACAGAAATAGAATTTCTGGGACATACATTTTCTAATGGCCAAGTCAAGCCAACAGAGCAATTACACAAAAAGATTTTAGAAATAAAGACACCTAAAACTAAGAAAGAAGTTAGAGCACTCTTAGGTTTATTCAATTATTACAGCAAGTTTATTCCAAAATACAGTCAAATAGTTAGACCTATCATAGATCTTACAAAAAAATTTCAACCAAATTATGTAAATTGGAATAATGAATGTGAACAATCATTCAGACAACTAGTTAATGAGTTTTCTAAAGAACCAATTCTGGAAACTATTCAGAAAGATGATGAAATTATTTTAGCCTGTGATGCGTCAAAAATAGGACTAGGTGCTTGTATTTTTAAGAAAGTAATGATAGATTCAGAAATGGTGTACAAACCAGCATTCTATATAAGCCGTGCATTAACTAATAGTGAAAAAAATTTCAGTATATTGGAATTGGAAGGTTTAAGCATAGCTTATGCTGTATTGAAATTTCAATACTATTTGTTAGGACGTAAGTTTACAATTCTCACAGATCACAAACCATTAGTAAATTTTAATGTGTCAAATGTAAATAACAAACGCATAAACAAATATGCATTATTACTATCTGATTATCAGTTTCAGATCAAAAGCATAGTTGGAAAAGATAATCATTTGCCAGATGTGTTATCAAGATTATCCATTTATATCCCAGATATTGAATAGACAATACTGAAAGTTAATTGTCTAGGACTAATGTAAAACTTGAGACTTCAGATTTTTGGTATCATGGTGTATAACTTCTGTAAGACACCGATGTAAATTGTTTTTATGATGATTATTTATGTTTTTATGATGATTATTTATGTGTTTTTTTTGTACTATGATTACATGAATATTACACGACTTAATTAGATACGTTAACTATTGATATGCAACTAAATATTTCATTGATTTTTTAACAATAATTTATGTTCCCTATATATGTAATTATGCAAAAATAATAATGAATTATTATTTTTTTCCGGGAGGGGTGAGTAATGCTAGTATGCACTAACATGGTCAAAGGGAAATGACTCAGTAAATAGTCAAAAGTCAATTGTATAGTACAAGAGTTATGGGGACTGGGAAGATTGTAAATGTCACATTCTAGTTTGTTCTACTGCGTCGTAGCTATACAAAGCATGATTTGCACGTTTTACAGGTCTCAGTCTGATCACGGGGTTTTACATGTCTCAGTCTGATCACGGGGGGTAAAGGACCGGAGAATAGGCAGTCGACTCAAATATCTAGAAGCGTATGGACGCATACGTTAGACTCGGAACTATACCACATTTTATCAGAATACTATTTCATTTCTTGGACTTATATTATATTATATTATTCATTGGATATTATATGTGACTGTGATTTAATGTGATTAAATATATTTGTGCTGCAGAAGAGCGTTGTCAGATCACTTGTGATTATAGATATTTTATTGAGTTCTTGAGGAAGGTATAAATTACTAGTTTAATGAACTGAACATTGTTGTTCAATGGGGATAAAGCAAACGCCTCATTAACAGATGTCATTCCTAATAATTCATTCCAAATATATCAACAATGGATTAATTCAAAATCTTATTGTTACCAAATCAGGAAACCTAAATCCTCGGAAACAATAAACAGTCAAAATTAAATTTCAAATACCCCATTCTTTCAGGAGATACACATTTTCAATTTGCTTATTACAAATAATGTTGATGAAAGCAAATGGATACAAAATTATCCAGAGATCAATTTAAAGATTGATAACATAAAAGAAAGTACACAAACTAAAGAACAAAAATTCCCAAAATGGAATGGAAGCCAATCTCTATATAATTACATTAGTACATTTGATTGTCAATGTAATTTTAAAGAAGTACCTGAAGAAATTAGACTAATTGTTTTGGCACAACATTTAGTGCCTCACAAAAAGGCATTTAATATTGCTGAAGAGAATTTGAGTGATTATAAAGAGCAAAAGACAAAATTAATTAATTGTTTTGTGACCAAGACACAAGTAAAAGAACAATCATCACCTAGAGTTGTTGAAAGAGAACAAATAAACAATGAAACTAAAAAACACAAATCTAGACAAGATAATGTCTTTTTGTCAGATTCTCAATGAAAATGAAAAAAATTTGTTAAACTTAACTAAGAAATAATAAAAAGAGAACAAAGAAATGATACCAAAGTTTCACAGATAATTGAAAGTATCATGACAAAAGACAAAATAGATGAATATAGTACAGACTAAAAAAATGGTTAATGACATTTTAGTAAAAATTACAGTCTAAAGATAATGAAAATACACAAATTGTCATACCAGATTCTCTTATATGTAACATAATGAAAGCAGGTCATAACAGCCTATGGCTGGTCATTTAGGTGCTAATAAAACCTATCAATCTCTCAAATTAAATTTTTGGTGGAGAGGCATGAAATCAGATGTAAAAAATCATGTGCAATCATAATGCACCTCTTCAGAAAGTGGATGTCATTGTATCCCCCTTTTATAACATAGCAGTGAATATACTAGGACCAATGACACCAACTAAATATTCCAAGAACAGATTTGTTATCATGATTGTAGATTTAACAACCTGGTGGGTTGAAGCAGTTCCACTTAAAGAAATAACTGCTGAGAAAATATATGCTGCATTACTATCGACATTTACTAAGTATGGTTTCCCAACTGTAGTATTGCCAGATAACAGTACACAATTTGTGTCACAACTGACACAGGCATGTAAAAAGATGCTGGACATAACTCAGATCTTTAGTGCCAGATATCACCCACAGTCCAATGGCTGTGTGGGAAGATTAAATCAAACCATAAGACTTATGTTAAGAAAGGTCACTGTAGACAAACCTTATGAATGGGATGTATATTTACCAATGGTATTATCTGCTTATAATAGCAACATCAGAAATCAACTGGGTATACCCCTTGAAAAGTTGTTTGGCAAAAATGCAAGGAGGAAAAACAGTTAACAGACTAATGATACTAACAATACACATTTGTTATTGAGAAAGTCAATGTCATCATAATACACTATTTTTGTAAATAAAATTTTAAATAATAGATTATATTTTCAGTACATATGTATACTGTATGACATGACAACATTTGTTTTATTACTTGGTAAAAACAAACACAGGAAGTTAAACCATTGATAATGATGATGATATCAATGTTTTAAAAAAGGATTGCATACATGTAAGTCTCAAGTTATGAGCATTGAAAGTTTTTGATTACTCAATGTTATGATCATGTAAGACTCAGGATAATAAGCATTAATATGTTTTTAATAATGATATTTAAGGAATGTACCCATGTAAGACTCCAAGAGAGAGCAGTGAGGAAATTATAAAATTTGAAAAATCAGTGAATATTTCATAAGAATTGTATTGTATTCATTTAAGTCTCTACAAGAGAGCATTGAAAATGTAATATTTATTACCTGACATTGTCTAATAAAGATCTAGAGGTTATTTTTGCAAGCGGAATGAGATTAATTATTGAATTAATTTGGTACTTAAATTAGAATGTTTACATTTAATTACATTATATTGTTAAATATAATTCATAGTCAGCTTTTGCTACTTAAAAATAATATATAGATCAGTGACTTAAAACTTTATTTTGATCGTCTGCAGAGTTAGACTTTTAATTAACTTCCTCTTGTTTGGAGTAGAAGCTCTAGTCCCGATAGTTAGATGGACTGATTTGAAATCTACATTGTAAAACGTTGAGTATTGTCTAATTAACAATTCCTAATAGCATTTAAATAAGAACACAGATTGTATATGCTAATGTTCTTTATTCATCAATGTGTTTGTGTTAACAAATATAATATTGAAGTAAGTGGAAAATATATTGTCACTTGATTATTTCTCAAGTTTGCATACGCTGAATGGTAGTCTAGGCTAATGAAAATAAAATGGTTAGTCGCTACTATAATAATAATAATATGGGCACTAACACTTGTTTCTTTCCTTTGTCCATTGAGCGTTTATCAATGAATGAGAACATTCTTTCCACATTACCATTGTGTCAAAGGTTACAGAAAAAAAACGTTCACACATTTTTAGTAACTCTGAAAAGCAACTTGCATTTGGGCAAATTCAGGTGTTTTTACCTGACCCAGCCACTTATTGACAGTAAATAAGAACATGAAAAGTGCACTAAGGATTTTAAAAACCTTTGCTGTCCAAAAGCCGGACATTTTAATGGATTTAAGCTTTGCCTGCCGGACGGAGGACACAGGGCTAAAAAAGAAAAGGAGGATATGTCCTCCTTTTGCCGGACATCTGGCAACCCTAGACAGGACTGCAGTTGACTCAACTATTAACAACTGCTCAAGATATGTAAAAGTGGAGAAAAACTGCTGAGGTGTCCATTCGCTCCCCCCCCTCCCCCCCACCCCCCAACGACCACAAAGTCATGGGATTGATGATGATATGATCACCTTAGGACTTTCATTTAATCGGGCTATTTTTATGTATACCTTTAAATTAATTTTTGTGACTATTTTTTTTAGGTTTCACCACTCTATCCAGAAAACAGAAAAGCAAAAATATCGAGCCCATTGAAGACCTTTCTATCAATAAAATCTGTCGCCACCAAGGAGTTGGTACAAAAAGAGGAGGGGGTACAAATTTTCAGCCAGGATATCAGAAATTTGCAAAAGAAACTGCAGAATAAAGACAGCCAGGAAGAGTCAAAGAAGGTTGAGGAAATTTTACAAAAGTTGCAGGCTGGGGAGGAGTATTTAGATTTGGGGCAAACAAAAATGGGGATTTTAGGTTCTTCTCATTAATGACACATGATATGCTTCAAACTCTTATTCAGTTCCCGGTGGTTCTTGTCATGGACAGCACATATAAGGTCAAAAATAATATCTATCCACATTCTCATCATAGATGGCAATGGGCAAGGCAGGCCAGTCTTTTATGCGCTACATATTAATATCGGACAAGTAATACAATAGTTAAAGAATCAGTTCGGCTATCATACTCCATAGACCAATGAGCCAATAACGTTTGACGGATAAAGCACCACTGGCCTGAGACTCTACACTCTGTTGGCTACGCAATCCCCTCTCACATTATTACAGATGTCACTATGAACTTAGCTTCATTTGAATATCAACCGTCGACATCAGCTCTTTCAGACTTATTAGCTTGTAGTCCTGTAGCGTCCACAACTGCTGGAACTATTTCTTGTGCCAATAGTCAAGCTATAGCCTCAACCTATGAGGTACAGCCACTACCTAAAGCCAGACCACGCAGTCAGATTAAAGGCGGGAGAAAAAAAGGGCAAAACACGTATGATGACCGATACGCAAAAAACAACAACTGGCTATTGAGCTGGCAGAACAGAATAAAAAAAAAAAAGGGGGAACCAATGTTTAAATTGGTTACATCCATTTCAAAAAATAAAACTGTAAGGACATCATTTTCTAATTCAAATGAAAACATTGATGATACTTTCTGTCTATTCAAATAGTAGTTCAAGGGAAGCTTGGGTTCAGTGTGTAGACTGTAAATTGTGGGCCCATGAAGAATGTATAGAGATGGTACTCCTACTTTTATTTGTGAAAATTGTTTAGAGTGATTAAGAAAATAAAGTTTTTGTTTACCTTTTTGTTTGTGATTACTTTATTAGTTTGTTATAGCTTCATTTTCTAGTCTTGTTAAATGTAGCAGCTTTCCCCATGGTGTGAATAAATTTGCCCCAGCATGGGGCAGGTTGATACACAAATCGTTACCTTACTTTTTGGGCTGTATTTCTTTTAATTATATTCAATAAAATTATGGTACTTAAATATGCAGGATACTTAGACGCTAAGTATTTATAGATTGAACTAGAACAGTTCCACTCATATATTTGCCACAAGTTTCGTGCACCAAAATCTGAAAACAACACGTTCAGTCATGCATAATTATACAAAGTAATAGATCTAGTTAGAGACAACATCGAGTATGCTTTTCCAAATGTAGAAATCGCCTTGCGCATATTTTTAACACTAATTGTTACGAACTGTTCAACTGAGCGCTCTTTCTCTCAGTTGAAATGTACACAAAATCCAAGTAGGCAATGAAACTCAAGTAGACAATGAAGCTTGATTACTTATCTCTGCTGATGATTGAGGGCAGACTTGTTGCGCAGAATTAATTTTGATGATGTACTAAAAAACTTTGCCAGATGTAAATCTCGAAAAAGAACTTTAAAATGTAAATGTGTGCTCTCTGACTTTCTCATTTAATAAAAAATTTACAGTATTTTTGTCTATTATTATTACAAAATTAATTAAATATTAATTTTAATACAGAAATACCTTATTGTAGGTTTTACATGAACGATAGTAGTACAAACAAATGTGTTAACAACTGACTATTTTTCTTTGTTAGTTTTATTTTTGCCTAATATTGAACATACCAGCGGTTATTAGAAGATTGGGGGGGGCCGGGGCAGAAAGGGGCACCCACCCATGAGGGTTTGTGCCTAGGGCACAAAGATGAATTAATTAATCCGCCCCAGAGTTAGAAGAACATGTAAAAGTTATTTCCACTCTATAATATTTAGCTTTAAATGTCAGAAAATGTAAAAAGTGTATTATAGTGCCCCCCCCCCCCTTTCTCCCCTATATGGGTTTATAGGTTTTATAATTGTATTATGTACAATTCTCTTAATAACAAACAGAAACTTACAGATCTGTTTTTATAACACTTAAAAAAATACAAATATTGTTTAATATTGGATTATTGTTTTCTTAACTACAGTCCATAAGTCACTTTTAAATACTGATTAACTAGAACCCTTTGATTTGGTGTTTTTGGAAAGGTCAATGACAGGAAGATGACCTCAATTTGAGCAAAACAAAAAGTGTTATTTCTGCATTAATGTCAAAACTTCAATTGTACTAACAAAACATTGGACGTGGAGAATTTGATCAGTTTCCCAATCTTGCATCGGTAGAAACATACTGAAGAAGGCATTCTCATGTATTGTCAACACCTTGAAGAACTTAATTGCGACTTCAACAGTCAATTTCAAGATGTTAATAACATGAAAATTAGGTTTTAGATCCCTTTTCTATTAGTGAAAAATTTACAACTGCAAGAGGAATTGAATGAGTTTAGAACCAATGAAGAACTAAAATTGAAATTTGTACAAAATTTGTGGGCTTAGTAGAAACTGGCAATTGGGATGATGACTCTGGTCTAGCATATAAACAGGAAAAGACCGGATTCTACAGCTTCCGACCGGTTTTACGCCCTTTACGCAAACCTTACACTCCATATAGAGAGAGCGAGAGAGAGAGAGTGGACATATCTTGACGTTGTTGGAATCTGTATCTATTTCCTTGCACAAGTGGAAAGGTCAAAACATCAATCGGCCACAAAACTGCCTTAAACCATAATTACATTTATAAACATTGGTAATCCATCCATATCAACCGATGGATCCAACGACATGGAAAAAAGCAAACTCTTCCCCACTGTTGTGAGAACTGTGTCGGACACTGGTGTCACTAGTGAGCTGCTGTCTGTGCCATCCTGTTCGGGCTCAGCCACAGGAGATAATATTTTCCATCTAATCAATGGAGAATTTTCAAAATATGACATAACATGGGCCAACTGTATTGCACTGGGCTGCAAAAACGCCAATGTCATGACTGGATCGAAAAAAGGGTTAATCTCCTTCTGCAAGACCAAAAATCCGATATGTACCTGTCAGGGTGTACTCTTCAACTAGTACATATTGCAACAGAAAAAGGAGCTGACACTCTTCCTGTGTCTGCATCGGACCTTCTCATTGACATTTATTATTACTTCAACAAAAGTTCATTAAGGTCCAACAAGTTTTCCCAGTTTCAGGAAATGTTTGGTGTGGAGCAAAAGAAAGTACTGAAACATGTCTCTACCAGATGGCTCAGCATTGGCAGGAGTCTTGAACAGCTTTTGGAGAATTGGGATCCACATAAAGTCGTTTTTAGAGAGGAATCCACTTATAAAGAAGTGTCAGCTTATGCTAAGCTGAAGTCAAGAAAGATTACTGAGCAACTCTCTTCACGGTCAACTAGACTGTATTTAATGTTCCTTAAATACACCAATAAAGTGTATGAAGAGTTCCTTACCATAAGCCAGTCAGATTCCCACAGAACAGCCAAACTTCAAGCAGAATGCTGCAAACTGATTCAAAAAGTAATGATTCGGTTCATTGCACCATCTGCTTTGCTGGAAATAAACTTGTCCAGGACATTGACTACAAGTCTAAATACAACCTAAAGAAAGACAGTGAGCTTATGATAGGTGAAGAATGTAGAGACTTCATTGCCAACATGAAAGTCAATGGGCTCACAGATGTTGAAGTATTCTCAAGAATGGCCATGTCTTAAAAAATCCAGAACAGGACCAACCTATGCATTTTGTTCATTTTGTAGTGTTGATTTTTCTGTCTCTCACAAAGTCATTGTCAAAGGATTAAATCAATTAAATGTCTGTGTGATGAACCAGAACTGTAAAAAGTGTATATAGTATAGTGAAAAGCAGTGAATGTAAAAAGTGTGTATAGTGAAAAACAGCAAATATAAATAGTGTATAACGATTTGTAAAAAAGGCAGAGGATTAAATGTAACAAACATACATCGACGCCCCCCTCGGTGAGTAAAAAAAAATGAAATAAAACTACTAATTTACTACTAATTTGGGGGTTTGAGGACTACTAATTTGGGGGGTCAAATTAATAATTTTGGGGTGTCCCACTACTAATTTTGAAAACTGTAACTTGGCAGGTCTGGGGATAAGAGGGTTGTGCGTTGGTGTGGCTGGGATCTTGTGAGTAAGAGTGAATCTCGTGAAACATGTGAATGGTAATGGTTGGAGCAGTGTATTGTGGGATATAAATAGGGGTAGAGTGTATTGGAGGTGAGACTGCGAGACTGGGAGGGTGTGAGTGTTGACCGCTTGGCGAGAGTCTGGACTGTGACTTGTTGCTTGTTACCTATTACTGTGCTACTGGTTTCTTGTTATCTCGTTAGTTCTATATATTAAAGTTTTTGTTACTGTACACGACTTGAGTTGGTGTATATATTAGTGATCCCACAGTCACCACATATTTGGTGGAGCAGCAGAAGTCAATTATTGACAGTAGAAATGCGTGTAACAGCATAGTTTGGTTTTAAGAATAGCAGTAGTTGTTTGTGCACCACATCTCTTTTTGACACATCTCAATTAATGATGAACATCTCGCAGAAGTGCCAGCCATCCTTGAAGACTTAGTACAGGTGCCAGCCATCCTTGCAGACCTAGTACAGGTGCCAGCCATCCTTGCAGACCTAGTACAGGTGCCAGCCATCCTTGCAGACTTAGTACAGGTGCCAGCCATCCTTGCAGACTTAGTACAGGTGCCACCAGCACAGCTGTATTTCCTGCCATCTGACAGCACAGCTGTATTTCCAGCCATCCGCCAGCACAGCTGTATTTCCTGCCATCTGACAGCACAGCTGTATTTCCTACCCGTCGACAGAACAGCTGTATTTCCTGCCAGCCGCCAGCACAGCTGTATTTCCTGCCATCCAGCCAGCACAGCTGTATTTCCAGCCATCCAGCCAGCACAGCTGATTTCCTGCCATCTGACAGCACAGCTGTATTTCCAGCCATCTGCCAGCACAGCTGTATTTCCTGCCATCTGACAGCACAGCTGTATTTCCTACCCGTCGACAGAACAGCTGTATTTCCTGCCAGCCGCCAGCACAGCTGTATTTCCTGCCATCCAGCCAGCACAGCTGTATAGCCATCTGCCAGCATAGCTGTATTTCCTGCTAGCTGACAGCACAGCTGTATTTCCTACCCGTCGACAGAACAGCTGTACTTCCTGCCAGCCAACAGCACAATAGATTTTTTTTATGTGATTCATAACAGCAAGTGCAAAGTCGACAAGGACAGTCCTTAGCTATTTACATCGAAAGCAGAATGTACGACGTCAACGTAGAAATAAGACTGTTAGTAGAGCTGTGCCATTTATTGTGCAATATTCATTGAAAAATGCAGATAGTGTTGTGATAAAAGTTTGCAGTAAGACATTTAAAGCTGCAACATGCATAAAAAGAGACAGGCTATTAAGACTTGTAAAGTCTTATTCTCTGACAGCAGACATGCCTACCCCCAAAGACTAAAAAGAGGAACAGTCTTCATGAAAAAGAGGATTTTTCAACAAAAAAGAGGAACACTCTATACGTTAACAAAAAAAGGGGAACATACCTATTCAAAACGTATGTGGTCGTAATGTCCTTAACAGTCTGCAGAGTTGGCTATTATTATTATTACTGGAAGAACCATAAGTCTTTAAAATTGTTCAAAAGTTTGTATATTTACACTTCATAAGTCTTTAAAATTTTTCAAAAGTTTGTATATTTACACTATGTACAATCCAGTCATTAAATTATTCACTTGATGTGGAAGGACCTCCCTTTAGAGACTTGTAGTATGCACTCTTTAAGTCTTTGAGATCTGAATCTGAGTATTGTCTCTCAGTGGCTTCTCCTGGCCTTGACTTGGCTATTAACAAGGCTTCAACAGTTTCATTATTGAGCCTACTTCTAAAATCCGTTTTATTCTTGCGCACAAGAGAAAATATGCGCTCACAGTGGGCAGATGAATGTGGTATAGCCATAATTAACAGCATTATCCTGGGTAGCTGCTTGAACAACACTTCACCATCCTCTTTGAGTTTGCCTATTTCTGTCCAAGTACTGTCTAATCTTTCTTGGACACATGACTTTATATCTGTGCATTGGTACAATGCAAACTCCAGTTTAACATCAGCAACTGACACATTAGTTGGTAGCAAAACTGGAAATCTTTTAAAGAAATAATCCAAAGAAACTGCAGAAGAAGTGGTCTGGTTCATGATATCCACTACTTCAGCATGCTTGAGTAAATCTTCATTTAGAGGGAGCTTATTTCTGATATATTTCACTGATGCAGTATAGAAATTTAATACTCCATCATAAAAAGCAGTCAGTCTTTCAGATCTTAAATGCACCTCCTCCTTACGACCAATAAAATCCAAAGCTTCTTGCCCTAAATGTAATTCCAAATGATCTTTAAGGTTTTCTTTTGCATCTATGTCCACATCTCTAATAGATTTCCCAGTCATGGCTGTGGGCTTAACAAATCTTATTAACAATGATTTCAGCAATTTTTCAAGTCGTCTCCTAAGGACATGTATTTTGGGCTCATCACTTTGTAATTCTAAGTTGAAATCGTCAAATGGCTGCAGTGCATCTTTCAGGAAAAGACAAATGAGACGATTTGTTGGAGAACAAAATAATTTCCTTAGTTTTGTGACACGCTCTTTCTCCACAGCTTTTGAAGCTAGTTTCTCCTGGTTTTTAAAAAAATCTAAAAGAGGCTCCCAATTTTCCAGAAGTCTAGGCAGACATCTTTTGATGCTCAGCCACCTTGTGCTAACATGTTTTAAAATTTTGTTCTGCTTTACTTCGTGCAATAATTGCAGGTCTTTAAAGGCCCCATGTCGTTTGCTACTTTTGTCTAGATAGTAATAGACATCAATGAGAAGCTGATCCACACTTAGTGGTAGACAAGAAGCGCCCTTTTCAGCTGCAATATGGACAAGATGACATGCACAGCCTGACAGAAATGTGTTGGGATTTTGTTTTAAAATAAATCCATACACCCCTTTTTCTTTTCCGGTCATAACAGGTGCATTATCAGCTCCTAGAGCTAAACAGTTATCCCATGGAATTTGGTGAGCCTTAAGTTCTAGGTCTAACAGGTTGAAAATATTTTCTCCTGTAGCAGAGCCTTCGCACACCGGTATGGAAAGCAATTCAGAAGTTACCAGCTGCGTTTCAGGATTAATGGTTCTGACTACTAGTGGAAATAGTTTAGAGCTCCCTGAGTCATTGCTGCCGTCGGTTGATAAGGTAAAAGGATTATTTTTCATCCTTGTAGCTAAACTTAAAGTGCACTTTGCAGCAATTTCTTTCACAATGGCAGTTCCCTTGGATCTACCACACTGAAACTGCTTTGCAACATCATCTTTAAACATGCATTTAAATGCTTTAGTAAATGTGTCTAAAGTTGAAAGGGGCAAATTCAACTGTACTGCTAAATCAACTAGCATGACTTCTGCCTTAATCACATTATTGTTTGAGATTGTTTGTTCCTTTTTTTGGAAAAAAATACCTAGTTTTTTCGTCTCTTGCATTTGTTTTGCGAGATCGGCATGTTTTTGTCTTGCAATATGACGAGTAATGTCAAATTTACCTCCATGTTTTATCGAAAATTCACAAGCACAAATTTTGCAATAAACATTATAGTCAAACGTTTTTCCTTGAAGAATAAAAGGAAATTCCTCTGTATATTCCTTCCTGAAGCACTGAATTCGTTTTTTTGAATTTGAACTGGCTAGATTAAAGCTTTCTGAGGCAGGACGTTTAGACATTTTCAAACGCTTAGCAATACAGCAAATGTGTGAAATGAAGTGAAGACTAATTGCATTTGCTACTAACCTAGTTTCCAAAGACACCCCAGAAAATACTAGCCAAAGGGAAGGAACTCCGTATTAAATATTTTTTTAAATGACTAAATATTCCCCAAAGTGAACAAAAATTACATCATAAACTAGATAAATATCTTACCTTTCTGAAAATGTATACTTTTATACATAAAAAATGCCGAATTATCGGTAGAATCATTCGCTGAGTGTTGAGACCCTAGGATTTGGCTAAATATTTTCACTAGCCCTAGCGTCAAAGTCCGATATCATAAAGTATCTTAAAGCTTATCAAGTTGTAATGGAAATTCATCTAAGTCTATATCAGCCTGCAGCATCCTTATTATCAGAACTGTTGTTAAATGTTATATTTGGAGGTATAGAGCTATTGACTAATACAGTAAAAAAATTAAAGGCGAAGGCTATTAAAAAAGTATTACAAGACGAAATGCCAGGGAAAACTACCCGTATTTTGAACGCACAGCGCAAAAAAACAATACTTAATAAAAAAAACATCCGGTTTTTATTAACGAAACAGACTATATTCCTTCTTTTTAAAAGCCGTGCTTGCAGCATAAAAAAAAACCCAGAACGCATGGCGAAAAATCAAGAAACGACAATAGGTTAGTCACACACGTGGCGGCCGCTTTGGGAGGCATTAGTACGGAAGGGGGTAGGTCGCATTGAGTAGTAGCAAATGAGTTAATACCGGATAAATATGTTAGAAAAGCCCAGGAGACCTCTTTAAAAATACCCATAAAACCCAAACTATAATATTATAGTATTGTGACCTATTTTGTGCTATGGTTTTATCAACCTAGACATAGGCGCTTTTTCAATACATGAAAAACCCAAACTTTCCCATTTGGCGTAACAAAACTAGTAAAAAGCGTAACGGCGTAACAAAGTGTGTTTTTTGATAAAAAAGCGTAACAAATACGCCAAAAGCGGAACGGTAGGCATGTCTGTCTGACAGGTGCACTTCCTGTAGAAAGAAAGTGGTGGATGCATGCGCTGTAAGATAGAAGACATTGCTACAGATGTATCTGTTATACATTGGATTGAGCAGTAAAAGTGTAGGGAGGGCGGGCGAATGTGATAGAAATAAAAGTGTTAGATCATATTTGCCACCAGAACTCTCAATTGCTTCCATGTGGAGAGACTGGAAAATGCATCAGACTTCTTCAGGTGGAAAACTGGCGTCTCTTTCTAAGTTAAAGAAACTGTTTTACTATCATTTCAATTTAGGATTTGGTAACCCTATGACACATGTCTGTTCAACTATAAAAAAAACTAACAAAAAATGAAAGTAGCTCAATGTAGTGAGAAAGTAAATATTTTGACAGAAAATAGTGTTTATAAACAAAGAGCTGAAATGTTTTTCAAACTGTTGAAAGACAGACCTCCTGGTTGTGTGACAGTTAGCTTTGATATGTAGCAAAACCAGCCTCTTGTGGTGAACAAGGATCAGAACATAACCTTATATAGGAAATGGACCTTCACCAGGGTCTTCTGTTATATAATTTTCTAATTTTAGTATTAAAAAAAAATGATCTAGTGCAGATGCCACTTGATTGGCACAAAAAGGCGGAAAAAGACGACAGGAAGAGAATGAGATGGCGGAAAAGAGACGACAGGAAGAGAATGAGATGGCGGAAACATCATCATATCCTTATTATTTATCAATTCTTCACAAATTCGTGAAATGTGAATATGCAAGACCAAAGTGCCAAAATATCAAGTGTTGTTTTTTTTTGTGTGAAAGAAGAAAATTAAGTACAGTACAATTTGGAAAGTCTAAAGAAAATTGAAAAATCAATCGAAAAGTTGACTGGGAGTTTTTTCCAAAACAAGCGCAAAGTCAAGTTTCTAACCACAAATTGGACGTGATAAGAGCTGTAACCACCATAGTAGACCTTGTGGTCAAGCTAAATTTGCCGATGGCATCATTGGACAAGTTAAACAGAGTTTTTGCGTAAGGCTTATTTATATCAGACTACATGTTAAAAATATTATTTTCATTTTTTTTCCTTAGATTCACCTATATGACAGCTTAAATATCATCAGCACAAGCTGCCAGTGTCCAAGAGGAGTGTATAAGTGCTCTCATGCAGCTGCGTTATATATTCACAGCATCCACAACATAAGCAGAACTGATGTGCCATGTCAGTGGAAAAAGAAAGTTGTAGATGAAGTTGTTCAAACAGCTGAAGATTTGTTTCCAAAAAAGAAAGGGTATGTTGCTGTAAGCAGAGAGCCTTGTGAAGATGACAGAAATTGGCTGTATGAACAACTGCAGGGCTATGGCCAGTTTACAGGGCTCTGCTGGCTGATGGCACCAGAACCAGACCAACAGCAAATGGATTTGCCATTGTTAGACGCAGTTATAACATAAAAAGAATTCCTAGAAGCCACTGACAAAACGGAAAGTTTTCTTGGAAAAAATGGAACTGACAAAAGAAAACATTTTAAAAATGTCTCAAGTAACAGTACTACAAAGTAAAATAATGGCTTGGCATATGCTTTAAAAAGGCATGAGCTACAAGCCAGAAATGTTACACAATCTCTAATCAAGCCTGTTATTGGGGAATATGATTTGAATGGTGTAAAAGCAGTAATGTGGGGCAATAACAATGAAGTGGAAGCTATTGAAGCCTTTAAGTCTAAAACAGGCTGTGTCGTTAAGCCTACAGGCCTGCTTGGAGCTTCTAGATGGACTAGTGGGAGATGGCATACTAGAGGTGAAATGTCCCTTCTCTCATAGAAATCACACCATTGCTACAGGACACCACTTTTTGTCTTGAGCAAAACTGAGAGGAGCTTACCTTGAAAAAATCACACCAATACTGGTATCAGGTGCAAGGTCAGCTACTGTTGACTGACCTATGTTATTTTGTGGTGTGGACATTAAAAGATGTGCATATTGAAAAAAATAATAAGAGATGATACATGGGTTAGCAATCTGGCTTTACTACAAACTTTTTATTTGAATTACCTGTTCCCCAGATTAACAGCTTCTTAAATTAAGTACAGGTTCTTATTGAATGTATACAAATTCAGTACAATGTACTTCAACAGCTAAACTGTTTTAATTTTGTTAAGTTTACTTTATTTCATCAAAATGATTCAGCTGTGTTAACTAGAACAAACAACAAAATTAACTGCTGCTTAAAATGTAGGTTTTTAATGCAATAAAAAAGGAAATAGTACAGTGTACAGCAAGAACTTAATTATTTTATTTATTATATTTACAGTTTGGTCTGAATGATTCAGGAGTATTGTGTGGTAACTAATTATTTTATTTCAGAAAATATATTATTACATATATTTATTGTGGACAACAACGGCCAAGGTAGGCCAGTGTTTCATGCTATTTCTGGCATCAGAGGACACACTGATTCTATCGTCTTGCATGTCTTTTTTTGTCAGTGCTTTTAATTCTAGTCTTACTAAAACTTTATTTGTTGACAAACACATGGCAGAGATATGTGCCATTCAGTCATGTCTTCCGTCTGTTACGATTCAATTGTGTGCTTTTCACACAGCCACTGCTGTCAGAAAAGCTTTTCAACAGAGAAAGCTCCTCTCCCTTCAAATTTCTTGTTTACTTAATCTATTTGCAGAGCAAAAATCCTCTAATGATTTATCTTAGTGCAATGCCCTCAAAGACAAGATCTCTGGGCTGTCTTCTCCTGATATTCTTTCCTATTTTAATGCAAACTGGTGGAACTGTCCCCAACTTTGGGCCTCCTCTTTCCTGGAGTCTTCAACGTTTCACGTCACAACTACCAATCACGCTGAAACGTTCCATCAAAAAATCAAACGTGTCCTATCTTCTAAAACTACTCTTTCTTCTTCTATTATTGATCTCCTTTTTTTTTCTGAAAGAAATCTCCGTACAACGCCCTGTGTTATTGGGAAAATTTTCTGTATAACGACCTGCGTTATTGGTACAAATCTCCATATAACCCCTGCTTTAAAGGAATGCAGTATCTTATTTTATATTTTATCCCGTTTAAAAATAGATTGCAATAGTCATGAATGACAACTCTACAATACAAATTGATTTTACCATTGACTAGGTTCTTCCCACTGACTACTTTGAGTCTGAGTATATAAGTTTTCCAAGTCCAGTCAACTGTTCTCTCCATTTAACGTGACCTTAAAAGGTTCTGGCCATTGAAGACGACACAACTATTCTATGCAATGAAGTTTATTGTGACCAAATTACCTTTGGTATATTTGGTATATTATATTCTTAAATATGTGCTAATTCTGATCTTATACCTGTTAACTGCAATTAGATTTACACACAAACTAAATTACTTTAATGCCAAAGGCGGCATCAATCAATTGAAAAAGAAGAATCTTGTATCAGACTTGTCAAAATATAAGTGCTTTAGCCTGAATATCTCTACTTACTATGTTCAATTATAAGGAATGAGTTCATATATCACCAATAACCACACAATTGACGAGATGATTGAGAAACGCGATGTCCTTATAGGAGGACTGGGCAAAATTGGTAGGACTAACAATAGAAGGAGAAAAATAGGGGGTCACAATTGTTGGGGGGGGGGGAGGAGAGAGAAATTGAGTGAGGTATTACGATAATTTAAAAGAAAGTATCGAGTAACGTGTGATGTGACGTATTAACCGTGAATGAGATAAAAACATAGTCGCGTGAAGTAGGCCTATTACCGATTGCCATGACAGACCATAAAAACGTAGGCATCTTGGAGATTTATATATGTTTCCGCTACCGCTAAATTACTGGATTGCGAAAAATGTTTTTGGCACGGGTATAACAATGGTTGTTTCCGCCAATGGCGTAGTTAACTAGGACGCTGTCTGTTGCTATAGGGTAGGGTTGCCAGGTAATTTAAAAGTTGAGATCGAAATAATTTGTATAATTAAGCTTTTTAATTGAAGGAAATCTGCTTCTTCTGTCAAAATAAGACTTTTTTCTTGTGTTTTGAAATCGGCGTGGTAAGGCTATTGTAATAAAATTGTATCTTACGTACTCTGTTTATCCTACCCTGTATATCTTATAAATTTAATTATTTTTCAAATGGCAGCAATGGGGAGACCTTCTGGACCAACTAGCATTGTAGGTAACTTAGACTTAGAAAAAATGACAATTTTATTTTATATGATAATTTACATGGTGAAATTGTTGATCAGTTAAATTGTTTGCAAAATTTTTAGCACGCAGAAGGTTAATTAGAAAAAGCTGCATTTGCATTAATTGTCAAATACCAGCCAGCTTTTGAAAGTATGGTCACGGTATTGATGGCTACAGGTGGTCCTGTAAAAAGTGCAACTTCATGTTGTCTGTCCGTAATGGATCCTTTTTTTCAGAATAGCAAACTGACTTTGCAACAACTTTTAAAATCGTTGTATCGTTGGTGTGAGAATTCTCCTGGTGAAGCAATTGCAGCACAGGGAGGGATAGATAAAAGTCGAGTAGTAGACTGGTGTAACTACTTTAGGGTAGCTTGTAGGGATTACTTGCAAATACACACCTCGACTGAAATAGGGGGAATGGATGATGAAGGTATGCCTTTGGTAGTGGAAATAGACGAAAGCAAATTCTTTCACCCAAAAAATCATGTGGGTCACCACCATCAAGGCCATTGGGTATTTGGGGGAGTTGAGAGAGGTTCAGGGAAATGCTTTCTTGTTGAAGTCCCAGACAGAAGAGAAATTACCCTTAGGGAGTTCATTGTAGCAAACATCTTGCCAGGAACTCACATTATGTCTGATGGTTGGGCTTCATATGCCAATACCTTGCTTCTATCTCCTGTTGTTTCCTGGACATCAAGAACTGGATGACAGAAAACAAGTTGAAGCTCAACAGCGATAAGACCGAAGCCCTACTCGTAGGAACGAGACAGAAGCTTGCTTCCCTCAGCGTGACTGACCTCCAGTTGGGTGACGTTACTGTGCCCTTCTCCTCAACGGTAAAGAGCCTCGGCATGTTTCTGGACTCCACTCTGTCCATGCAACCCCACATCTCCTTCCTGATCAAAACCTGCTTTTTTCACCTGCGACGTATTGCTACTATCCGTCGCTACCTCACTCCGGAAGCTTGTACCAAGCTCGTCATCACTCTCCTCTTCTCTCGTTTGGACTACTGTAACTCTCTTCTGGCCGGCCTCCCTGCCGCTTCCATTCAAGGACTCCAACGCGTCCAAAACTGCGCTGCCAGACTAGTCCTAAAGAAGAAGTCCGACCACATTTCACCTCTGCTCTATTCTCTGCACTGGCTCCCTATTCAAAATAGGATTTTATATAAACTCGCATCTCTATGCTATAAATGCCTCAATGACTCTGCCCCGGATTATCTAATTTCCTGTCTGGAAATATATACAAAACCACGCCCACTTCGATCGGCTGCTCACAAAATCAATTTGACGATCCCGCGGACAAAACTCGTGACAGCTGGTCAGAGGGCCTTCACCTACTCCGGCCCGTCCGCATGGAACACCCTGCCACTCCAGCTGCGACAAAGCTCGAACTTTAACATTTTCAAGACCGGACTCAAGACTCACCTGTTTATTATTGACTCCTAGCCCACTTACATTTTTAAACATTTGTCTGTTATTGTTATCATCGTTAATTGTAATTGTAAATGTTATTGTTAAGCGCATAGAACTGATTGCGGGATATGCGCTATATAAGCTTCATTATTATTATTATTATTATCATTATTAGTGGAAATGGTTTTATTTTATCCTTGTCGCCACAAGGGTCTCAAAAACTATTCTAAACGACTGTGATGAGTGACTTTTGGAAGACGTATATTTGTCTTCGATAAAATGTGCACTTCACCGTAAGACCTATAATTGTGTATATCCCAAGACCCTTACACACACAAATATTGAATGACTTTGGAGGGATGTGAGATGATCGTTGCTTCTTATGTAGGGACGTGACAAAAAAAATTAAATTATTGTGATTTTTTAAATGATCACATCATTAGAAGCTGCTTTAAAAGACCTTTACAGTGATAGCAAAATTATTTTTTTCTGACAGAAAATAAAAAAGTTGTGATTTTTTTTTACACTGAAAAATGTACCCCATTTTTTTACAAGGGCTTGGATAAGGAAAACTGTGACCTAATTTTGATTTTTTTATTGCCATAACTTCTACAAATTTCAACCAATTTTCACAAACTAGATACCAAAAGAAAGCTAAAGAGGAGATCTATTAAACTAAAGCATAAATATAAAAAAAAAACATTTAAAGACAAAATAATTTCACTATAAATGACCACTTTCATTATCACTAAGGATCAACATAGTATTTTTTTAGATGACTTAAAACTTAACAAGAATATCAATCCATTGACATTTTTTTATATATCTGCAAAGAGGATAAAAATAAAAGCATGTTAAAATGATCATGTGGTTCAGTTTGACAGGGTTCTAATGATTCACTTTGACTAGGTGCTGTTGCTAATGGTTCATGTACTGGTATATTTCAGTAAATGCTCAGGTCAATCAATACCCACTACTATAATTAAAAAATTATTAATGTAGTTAAAAATTAATTGCTTGTGTAAAAAAGTATTTTAAATATTTATTTTAAAAAAAAACACAAGTAACAGGAGCTTTTTAAAAAAGGTAAGATATTTTCCATTTATTTTTTAAATTATATTTGGCATGTATGTATTATATTTTGACGGTAGCCTACCTATCCATATCATAAATATTAAAATATATAATTAAAATTACCATTCTTTTTCTCCTTTTATCCAGACTGCAGAGATGTTCAAACTCAAATAGCAAAGCTGTTATGTCTTTTACATTTTGTTGGTTATGATAGTTTGAGGGGCTAATTTTATAACCAAAAATGTCCAATCTTGTATTTTACAGTATACAAAGTCATATGTGTAGATAAAAATATCAATATGTTCTTTTCAGCCATTATGAAAATTGTGGGATATTCAACTAGGAAGTGATGAAATGTTTTATGTGCATGATGGCTACCAAATATATTCCTCAATGTGTTGGATTCATTCACATGATTCTGTTTAATCACCAGTTTGTGACGTTACGACGTTCATTTAGTTAGCCTAAAAAAATGATTCAATAATCTCACTATTCATTAGTTCCTTTAAAGTCTAAATAGGTATGCTTCTTATTTCATTATTCAAAAGTTGATAGAGGTTTAAAAAATATTTACATCCACACATTGCAGCAGGAAGGACAAAACATTCCTTAATATCAGAATTTATAATGCTTCCTCAAAATAAACAACTCTGAAGGATGTATTAGTAGATGTTAATGTTAGTAGAAGCTCTGTTAATGGCAGGTCAAAACTCTGAATGAAAATGAACAGCACTGTTTCAACAGTAATTTTGCAGCAATTTAAAATATATGTACAAAAGGGTAGAAATGTAAAAAAATCAAGTATCCCATAAGAATTTTACTAGCAGGTGAAGCTTGGGTTAAGAGGTTGACAATGTTATAAAATAGGCTTGAACAGTAACTAAATACATGTGCATGATAATTTTCTTCAAGAAAACAATAAATCCCCATGTACAACATCAGCAGCAAGTTGAAGTTTGAAAATATCATAATCTACGGCATCATTTTCATAAGTTTCTTTTTCTATCCAATATGCAACTACATAAGTTTTTTTCCATGTTTAATCTTCAATTTTTCCACTTTCCCCCAAAAAAGCTCTCTTTTTTTAGTATCCTTGTTGTACCAAAAATGGCATACATTCCTCCCTACCACTGAATCGGACAAGATATCTGTAAGGTCTGATAATGATTTTGAATCAAGTTCTGGAAATGTTGTTTTCACATCTGATACAGAAAGGTTGAATAATTTTACTTCTGTTTTCTTTCTATCTTTATCTGCCATTTTTTGTAGTTTTAATGCATGTCTATGAATTAAATCAAATTTGATTTGGGACATTTTTTTTCTTTTTTTTTCTCTCTCTTTCTTGCTTTATTTACTGCCCAATACACAATTTTCTCCTTTTCATTTTCTTGAAGCTTATCCAGATTTTCAACTATATTTTTTTTTATTATTCTAATTTTGGAGGATAAAAAACATAAAGTAGAGTTAGGAACACAATGTGTGGCAGCAGTTACCATTCCCATTACTTCTTCTGCGTCAATGTTGTTCAACCGTTTTTTTTTTAAATTTCCTCGCATTGAAATAAATTAAAGTATTTTTTAAATTGTCTTTCAATTACTTCAATGACAGCAGTCAAGCACGATTGAATCAATAATAATGTGTCTGAGTCCCTGGGACAGATTGTAACAATGCAATTAAAAATTTCATCCTCCAATTGATTTAAAAAAAAATCTTGTTTTTCAAATATAGAAGGGACATTGTCTCTAACTGCATATATTTTTTGTAGAACTTTCTGGATTATCTCTATCCCTTCCATATGGCTCATGGATGCTTCAGATGCTTGATAAAAGGCTTTCATCCATGGCCCAGTTAATGTCTTGCCTATCAAGCCCAACACACACATTTCTTTTTTGGTTACTATATTATTAAAATCTTTTTTTAAAGAATAATGAAGCCCCCCGCCTGACCCTGTGCTGGTGTTTAAAAACTGTGAAAATCATAATATTTAATACATATTCCACTGATGTGAAATATAATATGCAGTCGGTTTCCTCTGTACCGAGGATTGAGGCCTCTTAGTAAATTGTTTGAATCTAAAAAAACTGTAAATCCTTTTGGGTCACCTTTACCATCTTTGTATCTTAATTTATTTAGTTGCAAAATGACATTGCCAGCCATGCAGTCTTTTCCAAAAAGTACTCCTTTTTCGGACTCACATGCTTTCAATGCAGATCTGCATGAACTGGCAATGGTTTCAAGGGGATGCAGGTGACAATTTAACTCAGTTAAAGTTTTCCCCCAAGTGGCATTTAAAAGTTGAACTGTCGCATGATTCACTGCTGCTCGGTCTGTAATAGTATTTGAAAAGTTATTTATCATTTTTGTTCTTGTTGTTTGAAAATCTGTTTCATGACACTCAGAATAGGTAAGAGCCAGGAGGTCAACTGTTTCTAATAAGTGATCTTTATAATCCTCAGCTGTCCCACCTGGCAATTGGTCAACCGCAATAACCAAACATTCATTTTTGGTTGTTAAATGGATGGAATTTATATGAACTCCTTCTTGCGTAGTAGAATCAAAACCGAGGGTAATGTTTTCTGTAGAGAGAGCCACTTCTGCAGCATGAAGATCACATAATATTCCTAACTCCCGTGCCATTTCCTCAACAGTGTTGCGGTGTGGAAAATTCTCTGCCTCGACAGATATGCCAGAACGTTCAAAAAATTTTGTTATAAGCTGAGGAATATTTTTTGTTGTTACCTGATTGATAATGGCATCATACACCATCATTCTAAATTGACATGCATAAGATTTGCTATCTTTCTTTAAAGACACACACTTTGTGTCAGAGTTCAGTTCTGCAACATGTTCTTCTAGATTTGTTAAATTATGTTGTAGAGCCTTTATTTGCTCATCTTTAATATCCAATTTTTTTGTGTAATCTGTGTATACAGCATCTTTCATATTCTTTATTTTTTACTTATTCTTTTTCTTAATCTTTTCAATACTTCTATGTAAGTGTTGTATTTCTCTTTCTGCCTTTTGTAAGTTTTCTGTTGAGTTCTGTGCCAATTTCTGCCTCAGACTTCTAATAGTGGCCTGATTTCTTTTTATAGTTTGATTTAGTTTTTTTATTTTCTTTGGATTTGTGGTTACTTTTTCTTTCAGAAGAGATAATCTTTCTCTATGTATTGATTTCATTTTAGAATTGGAGATGCTCAGATATTTTAACCTATTTCTTAGTAGTTGTTTCCTTGGAGAAACATCTCCTCTTGAATAGCTATACTTTAAAGTAGAATCAACCAAAGTAGAGCAATTTTTGGTGCTAGTAGATGGTGAGAATGGTTCAGTTTGACAGGGTTCTAATGATTCACTTTGACTAGGTGCTGTTGCTAATGGTTCATGTACTGGTAGGCCTTTGTCATTTTCTGTTGTGGTAGTGGAAGTAGGTACAAAATATGCCTTACAAATTTGTTCAAAGCGTTGTCTATCCAACGGTTTTGACGCTACATCATAAAGTCTTTTAGTTTTGGTGATTAGAGCTTTTACGTTGCTAATACCGGTAGTTGCCTTTAAAACAAAATTTTTCATTTATAAATCTCAGAGTTTCTGTAGCTGACTTAGAATTTTGCACATATATTAATAGAACATGTCCATTCTGGCATGTGTCAACATTTGTGTCACTAGACAAGGTATAATTGTCTATTAAGTGCTGCTTGGCTACTCCTACTTTATCATTTGCAACAGGAAAACATCTTTTTTTCTTTTTAGGCATTTCACCAGGAATGCTAGTAACAATTTAAAATAAAATTAGTCCTTGTATAAATAGTGTGTAGGCATATATATTTATATATTATAATATATGTATATATATATATACATACATGTTTATATACATATATATATATATACATATATATATATACATATACATATATATATATACATATACATATATATATATACATATATATATACATATATATATACATATACATATATATATATACATATACATATATATATATACATATATATATATACATATATATATACATATACATATACATATATATATATACATATACATATATATATATATACATATACATATATATATATACATATATATATACATATACATATATATATATATATTATATAGGCTTACACATTATTTACATACTACTAGGTATACTATGTCATTGTTAGTTATTAAACATGCATATTATTAGTACAATATACTTCTAATTCTATTAAGAAAGAGCATCTATATTTAGCATTTAATGCATTCTCACTTTATCAGCATTAATGCACCTACGCCTACACAAAGTTATTGAATTGACTATTCCCTATCAGCCATATGCCATTTATGGTTCAACAAAGAAATTATAACAAAAGAAACAAATATAAAAATGGAAGACCAAAAATGGAAAGCAAATTAATGTTGTTGCATAGTGATAGGTAAATATTGAATATTGAAAAGAAAAAACATGCTATGAAAATGTTGAATATGATCACGCTAGGCTTTCTATAGTCACATATTATATTACAATTATAAAAGTAAAAGTCTAATACCAAGACAATAGACTGGCGTTCAGCCACTATTCAAGAGTAATAGTCAAGATCTCGAGCTAGCCGTAACCAAGCACATTAGTCATTAGTCTTACTAAGAAGAGTCTTAGAAGTCTTAGTCATTATACTAAATTACTAAATTAAGTAGGCCTATAGTATAGACCTATATACTATATATATAGTAGGCCCTATAGTAAATAGTAGTAGGCCTATAGCCTATAGGGTTAAACAAATATAATATACGAATAATTATATATTTGTTTTAAATTTTAAATAGGGTGGAAATATCTAAAATTAATTATTAGACTTGTTAGAAATGACAAATGTATAGTAACTAAAGTAAACATATGTCCTTAACCAATAGAAACCGGTTAAATAACCACATGACATTATAACATAAACAAGAAGTGGCAGCCATTACTCATCATTACTGGGCTTCATAATAGACTGAATAAAAGACAGGGAACCTAACATAAGAGGAGCCCTACAGAATCTCATCAAATTTTGTACATAAAAACTAACATATTTTATCTAATTATTTTGTTGTTTGTTTTTTTTTTTTTATTTTTTTTATTTCGTGATGTTCCTTTACTTACACGATTTTATTTATTTTTTTTTTACTTTTTTTACTTTGAAATAGTTTTTTCTGCTTAGTTTTTGAATCGATAAAGTTGTAAAGTTTAAACAAAAATATTAGCAGACGTGTTGTGAAATATGTGTATAACGTCATCTCACTTACCTTTAAATGTAAATATTTAAACAAATTCGTTTAACTTTTATTTAAAATAACGTACCCACAACGCGTTGCATAAAATCAGGTCACAGTTTTTTAATACATAAATCGGAAGCCTCAAAAACGGTAATTGTCACGTCCCTATCTTATGATCGCGTACTATGGAAGCAACGCTTCATACCAGGAAACAGATCATGACAGTGGTCAGGAAAAAAAAAGTTTTTTCAAACCCTTCTAGCTTCTTTCCAGAAAGGGCACCACATTTATGCTGATAGATATTTCACTTCTTATGAACTGGTTCAATAATTTTGAGAGAACCAGTTCAATTTGACTGGGACTTTTTAATATAATTAGGCAAAATTTCCCCCTGAGCTCAAGACGCCTTGCTTATATGGAGGCTGAAGACACACCTATTCAAATAGCAGATTATTATTTTTCATGTATACATTTTCGTCTTATATTTGTTATTTGTGACTGTTGACAGCGCATAGAACTGTTCCCTACGGGATACAAGTATAATTATTATTATTATTTTGAAATGGTATATGACAGATGATAAAAGAGAATCATATGTGTCTCTTGGTAAGATAAGAAAGCCAGGAAGCCATGTGTGGCAAGTGTATTGATGGAAAATAGACTAATAAAACAATCAAAACAAAGCCAGGACTCATATTCAACTAATAATTATGCAATAAATGGATGTGACAAGGCAGACCAAAATGTTAGTTATTAACAAACATTCAATCGCAAGACCCCATGAGTAGTGGAAGAAAGTACAAAGCTTTAAAAAATTTAATCAGCCAAAGTTGTCATATAATATAAAACAATTGTTCAAGTATTTCACTTATGCTTATTCTCGGGTTGTGTTTGCAGTTGGTTCAGATCATACCTAACCGAATGCAACCAAAGTGTTATAAGGTATAGATGGGTCGGTATCAGCTCGCTTGATTTTGCAATACGGAGTACCAGTACGGTACAGTTCAAAGTGTATACCTTTCCACTACATGATGTTAGTAAGCCTTTTGGTACTTCATACCAGTTTTTCATACCATTTCTACGCCGATGATCTTTTTTAGTAGAGCATGGACCTGATCAAGTAAAAGTTAAATTTTCCTAATTTAGTAGAGCATGGGCCTGATTATGTAAAAGTTAAAATTTCCAAAGGGTCTGAATAACAGAAAATTATCTGATTTTCATTACAGAAGAAGGCTTCTGAATGGAGAAGAGGTGTATCGAGACACTATTTTAATATTCAAAATCTACAGACATAGTCTTCTGTTTTTAGGGTTTTGTTATAACCTTTGATTAAGGACTGGGAAATGTAAACAAAACAGTTGAATGAAAAGTAACAATGGCTTTGCATTTAGTCTTTTATTTTGACCACTTATAGATTAAAATTAGAAATGTAAATTATTATTAGAAAAGTTACACAACACACAGTTTTACATTAGGTATATGGGTTTATAGTTTTATTATTGCATTATGTACAGTTCTCTTAATAAAAACAACTCACAGGTTATAGACAGTTTTTCTGTTTTCATAACACTTTAATAAATACAATGATATTGTTGGATATTGGATTAATGTTTTCTTAACTACGGTCCATAAGTCACTTTTAAATACTGATTAACCTACTTCTTGTTCAATGGACAATTTTCAAGGTAGAGAAATTTTAACTCCCAGAAAACAATTATAATTTATCAATCCAATTAACAACCAGTACTAAAACTCACAGACTAAGGATATCATAAATGAAAGTTAAATTTGAAAGCATGCCCAAGAAAATGAAGGTTTTGATTAAAAAGGTCAAAAGGAAGGAGAAGGCAAATATAGCGTTAAAGACCAAATTGCAGACGTAAGAAGAAAAATTGAAACAAATTACTTTACTAGAAAAATTAATAGACTTATTGCCAAGCAAAAAATGACAGATGAAAACCATAGATAGGAGATACAAGAATTAAAAGCCCAGCATTCAGTTAGTTTACTAGCAAATGCCTTAGTAATTGCCAGGCTTCAAAATTCCAAGCTTCTGGTGGAGGGAGAGATTAATGCTTTCCCCAGTGAAGATTCTAAAACATAGACTACATCAATGAGATGGACGTTTTATAATATGCTCATTACAGATGTAGCAACAAATAAAATTCCTTTTGCGCTGTCAAAAATGAGCCAGTATATTGTTACATTATCATGTATACCAATATTGTTTAAAACATCTTTCCCATCTACATTGTATATCTTTTTCCTCCCATTGTGTGTTAATACTATTTGGGTCACCCTACTTAATTTTCTCCTTTTAACTTTAGGCAAACAAAGGCCAAGGCTATTTAAAATTACTATTGTTAATTGTAAAACCAGTTCATTCCGCCTCAGACCCAGACAGGCTGCTATCCAATAGATGAGTTATAATATTCGCGCTGCATATTAATATTCCTGGGCATAAAGGTCACCGCTGGAAGAATGCACGTTTTTCATTGGGTCCGCCACCACTATTCGGTGACGTACTACTAATTATCCCCTCCAACTTTTGTCAGCTGCCGGCAAACGACCGAGCAAACTCAGTTCAGCTTTTAGACTCCCTTGTGTTAGGATGTAAATTATTGTCTCCTACACATTGTACAAATTTCTTCATTTTACAACATTGTAAACTTGTTGCTTCGTTGATCTGAATTAAACATTCATCTTGTTTTACTACGGACTTTGTTTTAATTGTTGAAACTACAAGCTAAGTTGGAAATTGATGCTATTTAGTTACACTGAGAGAGCTGCTGGTATAATGAATAAAACTATCGTCAGAGAGAGATAGGGGATTCGGTGACCTCAATAGAATTATACCTAGACACTAGACCAACGTTGCCAAACTTGAAGGGCTATCTACATAGAAGGTGCTTCAATGTTACAATATGAATGTTGCATTAGATCAAATCCCCCACCGCAGTAAAATGCCTCCATTACATAGATGTCTGCCAGAGGAACATAAGAGCAGCCAGCAAAAACACAAATGACTGGGAGTGGAAAGCGGAGGATCGGTCCACCTGGCGCACTACTGCGCTTACGTATTATGGCTCCAATATGACATACCACCATTCCATGGATAAAGATGGGGGTGTGGCCATAAAAATATTTGGAACACTTTTGAACGGACTCGAGCGTGGATACCACATCTTTGCAGATAGGTGGTATACTACAAAGGCTTTACTGGATTTTCTGCATAAAGAAAAATACTACTTCACAGGAACCGTACAGACCAACAGAATTGGTTTTCCAAAAGAGATAAAAAATTTGAAGATCCAACACATGGAAATCCAAATACTGGCTCCACAATGACAAGTCTCTACTCTGCATGGCCTTTAAAGACAAAAAAGCCAGAAAGCCTGTCATTGTTGTATCCAGCAATGCAACAGCGGAGAATGTTTTGGTCAGACAGGCGATGAAACCAAAAGTGGTAAACGAATACAACCAATTCATGAATGGTTGCGATCGAGCGGACCAGCTTCTCGGTTATTATGGCCATCACAACAGAAAGTCCAACAAATGGTGGAAGAAATTGTTTTTCTGGAGCATAGAAATTTGCACCATAAATGCATTCATTCTGTTCAAGGCTACTAGACCAGAGCAGAGAAGGTCTAAAATCTCCTTGAGACAGTTCAAATTGGACCTGGTCAACCAATTGACAGATTATGCTGCGACGCTCCTTTCAGAGGGAGAAAAAGTGGGATCTTCAAGACCAGCCAGAGGTCGTCTTTGTGCCATAGAGAGAATCAGTGGTGCTAAGCACATACTAGTCAACTCAAAAAAAGACGGTGTGCAAACATTGCCCCTCAGGACGAACAGTATACGTTTGTGGTGGTTGCGAGTCGAATCCGCACATCCATATGAATTGTTTCAAGGCTTTCCATAGCTAATTTAGCATGTCACTATGCTTATTTTGTATACAGTACATAGTGAAAACTGTAGTTTACCATGAACAATTTATTTTAAAAGTTTCTGTTAATACTTTCAAGTTGCAACAACATTTTAAGTGTAAACTGTTTTTTTTCTGCCGTTTTCTTTTTTGTGGTAGTGACAGTGGATAATAAGGTTTTTCTTTCAATTGTGTGCTTTTTTTTTAAGTAAAATGTTTCAACCAGTGCCAGAAATGGATATACTTTGGAAAAAAAACACTTTTATTTCATTTTGGATTAATATTCTTATTATTTGTCTTGGATTGGATGTTTTGGAAGATTTTTGGTGAGTTTTTACTTTTTGTTACATTTTACCAAAAAATGTTCTCTTTATTTAAAAATCCAAACACAACTCATTTCTGTCTGTATAGAGTATGCATTTTCCTTTAATTCCATTGCAAAGTTATCATTTTCTGATGAAAAACAAAAAAGTTATGAAGGTTTAAAGATAGCTGGGTAGTGCGCGACAAAAAAGCAAAATAAATAATTCCGTCAGAATAGGGAAAATAATTCCGGAGAGAAAGAGTTAATAGTTTACATTTTATGCATTACAATAATGCCTAAGTAAGTAAAGTACCCTTCGGACCAAAGTGATCATAGGGCCGGTGAAGCAGCGTTCACCAGTTTCTGTGGCCACGGCATACTAGGGGATGCCTAAGAATATGTACGTAATTTTCACATTACAAACATGTTTATAAAGCTTTGTACAAGTGGTTTTGAAGTGTTTGTTTTCTTCATGCTTATAATACATTTGTGGCTTAATAATAGTAAAGGGTTTATAAATACTGTCTGATGATTCATTTATACCTTTTCTAAATAGCAATGTTAAGTTGTATTTCTTAAATTATATTTAAAATACATATAAGTGCGTTCTTATCTAGATAAACAAATCAGCAATAACACTTTTTTTGAAAGGGTATTACCGTATTTCCAAAAGGTCATAAATGTGATGCAAAATACACCATTAGTGAAACGTGGGTATGGTTTTACGGCCAAATTAATTAAATTAAGATAAATCTATAGAGCGTTTGCAATAGGCGGAGCTTATTTTTTTTTTTTGGTGACGTCATTTTGTAAATAGAAGCCACTTGAGGAACAAATGTGGGGAAGTTGTTCTTTATCATGTTAATTTTACACCTGAATATTGGCTATCCTACTCACAAATAAGGAGGTAAATAATCGTAGATTATCTTCCTAGTAAAAGAGAAAGCCTGACATGGTATTTTTTCAACAATTTTCAACATTTTACCACAATTCAACTTCTCCATAACCGACCGGTAAGTGTTGCATTTGAATTGATTTTATTGATATTATTGATGTCATTGCAAATAATTGTAAATATTCCCCTTTTTTAAAATTTAAATTTAATTACTTCAGATTAATTGATTAATGTAATTAAGCTAGGGCCGGTGATGAGTATTAATTATGTGTAATTAATCTTTTTTATATAGATTATTATATTTAAATCTACTTATAAGTTACTTAAGACAATCATGCAGGAAAACGTATATATAATATAAGGATATAAAAACAAACAAATGTACTTATATTGCAATTTCATACTGTATTAATTAATTAATATTTGTTTTGGAAGAAGTCTACTAATATATATGCTAAAGTAATTAATTATATTAAGTACATTGAAATGGTTTCTAATAATAATATAAGGATCCAAATATCTTCTTCTTGACTAACTCTAGCAGACAATGACAGGCTGTACGGCTAGGGTACACCTCGCAGAATCATACATGTCTTGTACAGTGCAGTCGTCACTTCAACACACACACACGCCTATGTAATATTAATGAACATCTAACAATAACAACTGTGTTACAATAGATAAAGATAATTTCTGACTATGAGTATGGAACAACATTGTTATGATAGACTTAAAATACAGATACTATTAGTACTGATGCTGCATTAATCTTACCCCGTGTCTCAAGTCTCAAACGGTAACTGCATGAAGAAATGTCTAAAGGTCCAACACCAGTATGACACTCTCCTACAGCTACCTCTTCTAACAACGGTATTTAACTGACTGGCAGCTGAGAGAGTTTCTCCTAAGCGCCTCACTGCGCATGTCAACTATTCACTTGAGACACTGGGCAGATACTTACTCATCAGTAACCTATACAATATAAACTACTTTAAGCACTATATTAACAAAGTTAGCTCTCAACAGCCGACTAGACCTATTTAAAGTATCAATTTCATTTTATAGGCCTACACTTTTAATGTTTCGTAGGCTAGGCTAATGGCTAAGTAGGGCAGCAAGAAGGCTACAATGCCAAGTGATGGTGAATATCTAGTCAAGTGACTAATAGGCTCACATCGTTTATGATCTATGTCTATGATAATAATAAAATAGCCTATTTTATTTAACAGGCCTACTACAGCTTAAATCTTAATAAGACTTAGACTTTAAAAAAGCTCGAGCCTATATGAAACAATATTAACACAGCTGCCATTGTACACCACTACACAAAGTAAACCAAAAACATGTGCTTTTTGTCACATGATTGCAAACGCCCTATTGTGTATTCATGTTTAATGTTCATATTTTTAATTGTGTGGCCGAATAGTTGGAAATTTTTTTTAGGTAAAATTGTTAATAAGTAGAGCATAAGAAAATCGTTAGAGCGCTTTTGAAGAAAAACATTTATAAATAAATACATATAATAATATACCGTATGCAATTTTCACTCGTATTATAGTATAGGATATAATTATTGTTTTACGACTTGGTTATAAATTTATTAACAAATACAATTATAGACATCGGTCGTAGTAGGCCAGCTTAATAGTCAGTGTATTTGATGACTGGGAGTAGGGGCTAAGAGGTTTGTGTGTTAGTGTAGTGGTTGTGAGTTGTAAAAGAATCTTGTGGAACGTATGAATGGCGATAGTTAGAACCCTAACCCTAAATATAGCCTATTACTAAAACTAAGATGCAAGATAATAAAAAGAGAGAAACAAGTAAAAAAAAATTTTTTTTTTTTTAACTTCAAATATATATTGTTTTGCCTAGATTACCTAGTTTACCAGTTAGTTAGGTATTTTGGCATTTGTTAATGAATTGCCTGCATCGTTAATATTTTACCTTTATAATGAGGTCTAAACATAATTCTTTAGAGAAGAAGTTTGGTCACGTGATGATTGTTAAACTAAGAAAAAACATGGCGTTTTACACATCTTAGTATCGAGACCAATGATTAGTAAAATATCATTTTAAGACATTCTAGATTTTTCTGGTTTCGTCATCGACACACAGGCTTGTGATAGCGACTCATTTACAAGTAATAATTAAAGGTCGCGCTTAGTTTATAGAGTACTTACTGACAGACATTCATTTTAAACTACTAGACTAGTTGAGACAACTTCCAAGAGATTTTCTGGTTTAGGACAGTTTAGGCTTACTATTCATGCACGATTGGAAGTAGCAATAAAGAAATGGTCTTTATATAATGTGAGCAGTGTGATGACTGGGAGTAGGAGCTAAGAGGGTTGTGTGTTAGTGTACCAGTGGTATTGCTCCTGATCCGTCCACCAGTGGTACTGCTTCTGCTCCGTCCACCAGTGGTACTGCTCCTGCTCCCTCCACCAGTGGTACTGCTCCTGCTCCCTCCACCAGTGGTACTGCTCCTGCTCCGTCCACCAGTGGTACTGCTCCTGCTCCGTCCACCAGTGGTACTGCTCCTGCTCCGTCCACCAGTGGTACTGCTCCTGCTCCGTCCACCAGTGGTACTGCTCCTGCTCCGCCCACCAGTGGTACTGCTCCTGCTCCGCCATCCAGTGGTACTGCTCCTGCTCCGCCATCCAGTGGTACTGCTCCTGCTCCGCCATCCAGTGGTACTGCTCCTGCTCCCTCCACCAGTGGTACTGCTCCTGCTCCGTCCACCAGTGGTACTGCTCCTGCTCCGTCCACCAGTGGTACTGCTCCTGCTCCGTCCACCAGTGGTACTGCTCCTGCTCCGTCCACCAGTGGTACTGCTCCTGCTCCGTCCACCAGTGGTACTGCTCCTGCTCCGTCCACCAGTGGTACTGCTCCTGCTCCGTCCACCAGTGGTACTGCTCCTGCTCCGTCCACCAGTGGTACTGCTTCTGCTCCGTCCACCAGTGGTACTGCTTCTGCTCCGTCCACCAGTGGTACTGCTTCTGCTCCGTCCACCAGTGGTACTGCTTCTGCTCCGTCCACCAGTGGTACTGCTTCTGCTCCGTCCACCAGTGGTACTGCTCCTGCTCCGTCCACCAGTGGTACTGCTCCTGCTCCGTCCACCAGTGGTACTGCTCCTGCTCCGTCCACCAGTGGTACTGCTTCTGCTCCGTCCACCAGTGGTACTGCTTCTGCTCCGTCCACCAGTGGTACTGCTTCTGCTCCGTCCACCAGTGGTACTGCTTCTGCTCCGTCCACCAGTGGTACTGCTTCTGCTCTGTCCACCAGTGGTACTGCTTCTGCTCCGTCCACCAGTGGTACTGCTTCTGCTCTGTCCACCAGTGGTACTACTTCTGCTCCATCCACCAGTGGCACAACTTTATGGGAGGCTGTTTTTCCATTGCCAAAGTGCATCAGAAATACCGGGACGCAAAAAAAAAGAAGGTGTGGACAAAGTGAACATTTGACAGGGAGCCCCTTCAAGAATAAAAAATATCTAACAGAAAAGTCAAAATCAAAGAAATCTGAAGCAAAATCTGCAAAGGAAAAGCAAAGAAGGTATTGACAGAGATTGTTCGAGTGCCGCAAGATTTCTTTTGTATTTACTGCAATGAGCAGTATGTCGATCCACCAACAGAAGGTTGGATCGAATGTCATAAATGTAAAAAGTGGTGTCATGAAAATTGTGCCCTGGTCACTGAAAATAATTACTTTATTTGTGACCTCTGTGTATAAGTGACACTGATTTTCAGTTCTTATTTGATGGAAAGGGTGTTCTCATTATTTTTTTCTGTTCATATGTTTGTCTCTCATATTTTTCCTTGCATGGTTTTTACTTGTTTACTACAAATTGTGGCAAATCATTTTAAAAGTTGAATTTTAATAGAAATTACACAGTTGATTTATTTTTATATGATTTCCTTAGACTACGTGCTTTACGCACTGACTATTAGCACAGAGAAAAGATAAATTTCTGTGTTTTTTTCTTTTGTTGCCCTTATTTCTGTGTATAAAAATGTTACCCCATCTTACCCTTATGCCTGACCCATCTTTCCCACTCGAAGGGAAACATGGGTCACATAATGAAATTTTTACTTTTTCTTTATTATTAAAATACTATTGACTATATAGCATCATGCTTTTGTGTGTAACATTTGGTCACTATAAGACATGTGCCTACCGAAAAAAAAAGACATTTTGTTTAAAAATCAGTCAATGATGGATGCATAAAGTTTTTTGACCCATCTTACCCTGCTCTCCCCTACATGGGCGGTGTGAACAAATTGAACTTTCTTATTGCAAACTATAAAATCAAAGCAAAAACAAAAAAAAATGGCCTGTTTGAGTAATATTTTATTTGATAGACTTTGCACTGGTAAATGCTTGGCTAGAGTACAGGAATATTGAAAGACAAAATGGTACATCACGAAAGAACATTTAGATCTCCTTGGCAATAGAGGTTGCTGGTATGTTAACCAAATCTAATTTGGTCACAGCAGAGCCACACCCACCAGTAGGCAGGCCAAGAACATCTGTATCTCCTATCACTGATCCAACAACAGACACTGCATCCCCACCACCTAAACGTGCAAGACCTACAGTGAGACTCTCTACTGAGGTCAGGTTTGATAAATATGACCACTTTCCAGTCTGCATCAAGGAGTTAGGCCAGCGCTGCAAGCTAGAGGGCTGCAATTGTCGTAGCAGGGTCAAGTGCTCCTAGTGCAATATTTTCCTATGTTGCACCAAAGACAAAAACTTTTTTTTTACATTTCACACTAAATAAAATATTTTGATTTGAATGTAAAACAAAATAAATATTCACTTTCCTCAATTAATTTCAGGTTTTCTCATTTATTTGTACATGCCACTCTGTGTTAGTTAGTCACTTCTGCATCATTGATTCACGGTGTGTACAATTGTACACATGCCCTAATTTGCATAAATATTGACCGGCGGTCAAATACTGTGTTTGACAAAGTAATGAGGTCTAGAACATCATATCCCACCCAAAAAAAAAAATTTAATACAATTTTGCATTGTGTACGAAGGGGATAATATTATTATTATTCTGGTCCGTGAACTTAATTCGCACTCTAGCAATATTTAGCTCAATGGTAAGGTTACTAAGGTCGTGCGCCTTTATATTTAGTGCACCCTTATTGGCAACAGCGTTATAAGTATAAGTTCCGCCGCCGCATGTCAAACATTCTGCTTCCCATTCATATCGACCTGCACGAAAACCTGGGCTAAGGTAATCCTCTGGGTTTCCGGTTTGGAAGCCATTTTTGTATAAAACGCATAACGGTAATGCGCGTTAATAATAATTAATAAATAATTAATTGTTAAAATTAAAATAAACAATTTGATTTTTAAAATGCCGAAAGGTAAGTGTTCATTTACAGACACACTGAAACCCCAATACCCAGGTTTTCGTGCAGGTCGATATGAATGGGAAGCAGAATGTTTGACATGCGGCGGCGGAACTTATAACGCTGTTGCCAATAAGGGTGCACTAAATATAAAGGCGCACGGCGAAATGCCGAAGCATGTTAGGAATGTTCACGGAGCAACTTCATATACCAAAGCTACCAAATTTTTTGGAACACCGGGTTCAAAAAGCGACGAATCTGTTTCAGCAGCTGATGGTACATTGGCGTTTCACACTGTCAAGCACCATCACAGCTATAACTCAATGGACTGCAGTTGTCGCTTATTTGATTAAAAAAAAATTTGTAATACTGCTGGACCAGTAACAGTAAACATAGGCCTGTACCATATTTTCTGTTTTGAGTACTGCCACTGGTCTACACAACTAGTGAACTACAATGCAGTAAATAGTAAATAATGAGTAAGGCTAAACATTAAATTAAACTACAAGCACTTGTGTATTTCAGCACCGAGTACCACTTAGTATTTATTTATAGCACTATAGTACTTTATTTTAGTATTAAATGTGCCAATTTATAGCTAAATATACAGCTGATTATATTTATTTTTCACATGATTTTAAGGCTTACTCGGTTACTGTAACTTTAACAAAGAACTGGGTCTACAATATGAAGTTTCCACTCCTGTGTTAGTCTTAGGCACCTTATATTTTTTATTTAGAGTTTTGTTTTAAGGCAGGACAGTCCAGGAGAGTGACTAGGCTTAGAGTAATTCTTAATGCAAAATATTCTAATTGCAGGTCAGATAGGTAGAGACAGATTATATCATTGAGCCTTGATTATTCTGAGGGCACAGACTAAAACCAAAAACGATCCACATGTTAAAGAAAAGTTAGAATAACAAAAATTACTTATTTAAAAATAGAACAGGACAAAACAGTCTACCTAAATTATATTATAAACCAACATCATTTTTTTATGAAAATAGAATTATACTGGTGCTATAGCCTTGACTTGGCTTGGCGGCTTGCGTATCCTGACAACCCCCAGAGCTATACCAGCGGGAGTTTAAACTGCTTGTAGGTTCAACTAAGCTGAGAAGATCGGCGTGAGTAGGGGTCAGATAAAAGCTAGTGCCCTGGTCCTCCAGGTTGGGGGTTAAACATAAGGCTAGCAACCTTATTTCGTAAAAAAAAAAACCCGCTACAAAAAACGCCAAATTTAATATAAGCTCAATAATTAACAAAAGAAGTTAAATTTTTGGATTAAAATAGCCACTTGTAAATTAAATAGAATATCTAGAATAATTTACAATTTACTATTAAAAGAAAACCTATTTGAAAAATGTAAATGGTCCGCCACAATTAAATTACAATTAGATCATTTAGGCCTTGGCTATATGTGGTTAGAGCAACACACACTTGACATTCGAATTTCACAAACAATAATTAACACTAGAATTAGAGACCAAAGTATACAACACATATATGATACTATGTGTAGGCCAGTGGCCTTTTTAAGTTTGTTTCGTCGATGCGAATGTATGTTTTTGTTTTGCTGGCCCCCCCTTTTTTATGTTTAGAGTGAACTCCCCGTTTTCCGAATGCGTTGTCCAGTTGTCTGATTTCAGTGCGAATGAAATGTCGATACAACAGTGTTTCATTATAAAGCATAGCTTGCACTAGTCTCCACTAGTTGACTGGTTGGGTTTTTGGTTTTCGGTTATATTCATGCATCAATAAACGTTACCCTTCTCACCTTCCTGAGTTTGTACGGTGTGTTCTGGCACGAGCTTACAAGTGGCGTTGTCGGCAGGATTGTGAGACTTAGTGGGTAAGCGGTAAGGAAGTGAACCAAACCCAACCGGTCATGGCAGAGGACCAGCCTGCCCCCGCCCCAGTGATGACTACTCAAGTCATTGTGGTGCCTCAGTACGAGAGGCCCATACGCCGTTTTCATGGAGATGGAGACCCTGCAGATGCCCAATCATTTGAGGATGAAATTAGGGCTTGGTGGGCCAACCGCCCCTCTCTCACAAATCGCCCAGAGACTTGACGTCCTCTTTCAGAACATTGGGCCTGCAGTCAGGGACAAGTTGGCTTGCTTTGAAAGGGATGTGCTGGATAACCCTGACATGGTGCTAGAGAAGATCGGGGCCATCTATGGTGAACGCCGCCCGATAAGTCGCCTGATTTTTTATTTCCACTCAGTCACTCAGGGTGAATTTGAAACTGTCCGAGCTTACTCCACAAGGTTGAGGGCCACCTACCTGAAGCTCACCCGTCAGCAGAAGAAGCACAGAAGCTGCACACCACCGAAGATAGAATCCTCCGAGACACCTTTATTGATGGGCTCAGGGATACCAACATTCGGCTACACCTGAGACAATTTCGCATGGGTAATGCGGAATCCACATTCCTTGCCCTTCGTGAGACAGCCCTGGGCCTGGAGGAAGAAGACCATCATGGTATTTCTGCTTCTGCAGCCTACGTTAAAGCTTCGTCCCCTGCACCCAGACAGGTGCATTTTTCCCCTTCGGATCTACAGGCAGCCCCAACTCCTGTTACCAAGGAGTCTAAGACATTAGATCTGCTCTAGGCTGAAGTCAAGAGGCTCAGCAATAAGGTTGACCAGTTGGAGTTGGAGAGAAGGCGACCCAGACAGCCCCCCTGTTTTAAATGCAAGAAACCAGGTCATTTCCAGGCACAGTGTCCGGAAAACTCCACACCTTAGCTGTTCAGAGCCTGGCTGCTGAGGGTGGAAATTTAGGCTCGTTTTCTGACAAGGCAGTTGGCGTTTGTCCTATGGCATCGGTGGAGATCCATGGCACAAACCTCAAGGGTTTGGTCGACACTGGAAGTCAGGTCAGCATCATTAGTGAAGAGCTTTTCAACCTTCACTTTCGGCAAAGGTGTCGATTGCATGAGGGGCTAACCTGGTTCAAGATGGTAGCAGGCAATGGTCTCACTATTCCCTATTCAGGATATTTGATGGCCGATGTGAAGGTAGATGGACAGATTATCAAGGACAGGATAATTTTGATCTCCTCGAGTACCAGAACACATCTACTAATTGGAATGAATATCCTGAAAGAGATACCACAGTACATGACCTCCTTGCCCGATAAGCCAGTTAAACCTCTTGCTACAGCACGCTCTGGTCGCAACCCAACCCTTGTCCCCGCCAACTCCACCTGCTATATTACAGTCACTGGCTCCGACCCAACAAACAACGGAGAAATGCTTTTTGAACCCTGTTCTGACATCCCAGTCCCTGGCCTTTTGTCCTTCCAACGTTTTCTGTGTCCCAGAATGGGGTCATGAGCATCAAAGTGATGAATGTGACTGAGGACAATATTCTGATTCCACCAAGGTTGACAATAGGGACTGTTGAATGTGCCAAGGCAGTAGTATGCAACTTTGTGGAGAAACAGAAGATAAACCCACGGGTGAAACAACTTAATGTCTCTAAAGACCTAGACCCTAAAAACAGGCATCAATTGATGCTGTTGCTGGACCAATACTCAGATGTATTCGCATGGAACGAAACGGAGTTAGGCTTCACTGACTTGGTCAAGCACACTATCACACTGCAGACGGATGCTCCTATAAGCACAGCCTTTCCGACGTATCCCTCCCTCACAATTCAACGAAATAAAGCAGCATATAGAAGATTTGATACCACGCGACATAATATCACCAAGTTCCAGCCCATATGCTGCCCCCATTGTTGTTGTGAGGAAGAAAACAGGAGAAATCAGACTTTGCTGCGACTATAGGAAATTAAATGATGCTACCCGTAAGGATGCCTTCCCTCCCCCTTCCTCGCATTGACGAATGCCTGGATGCGTTAGGTGGTGCAAGATTCTTCAGTACAATCGACTTGTCTTCAGGGTTTCACCAAGTAGCCATCGATGAGAAAGACAAGGCTAAGACTGCGTTCATCTCCCTTGGGGCCTCTATGAGTGGAATCGTATGCCATTTGGCCTCTGCAATGCACCAGCCACATTTCAGAGATTGATGCAGCTTGTCATGAGTGAACATATCTTCAGAATTCTGCTTGTGTACCTTGATGATCTCCTCATCTATGCACCAACCTTTTCAGAACATCTTGGACGCCTCGAAACTTTTTCGTCGGTTAAAAGAAGTTGGCCTGAAACTAAATCCGGAGAAGTGTTCTTTTGGCTCGTCCTCTGTGTCCTTCCTGGGCCACATAGTGCTGAGGGAATCCACACAGACCCGGGTAAAGTCTCCGCTGTCGAGGACTTCAGAAAACTTCAAACCACGACAGATGTGAGATCATTTCTTGGTTTGGTAGGATACTACCGCAGATTTATAAAAGGATTCTCAGATATCGCGCGACCTCTTCACATGCTTCTAACTGGTAGTAAAAAAGGCCAAAAAGGAGCTGATAGGTGATAAGTGGACAGAGGATTGTCAGCACTCATTTCAACAGCTGAAGACTGCCTTGACTTCTGCTCCAATTCTTGGATATGCTGACTACAAGGAGCCATTTATCCTGGAAGTTGATGCCAGTTACAGGGGTCTAGAGGCAGTGTTGAGCCAAAAGCAAAATGGACTGTCACGTGTCATCGCCTATGCCAGTAGGTCTTTGAGGCCTGTTAAAAGGGCCATGAAAGGATACAGCAGTTTCAAACTAGAGCTTATAAGTTCTTATTAGTATAAGTTTAGAAATTAAAACACAGGCAGAATCCCCGATCACCACCTCCTTTCTGCAATGAAATTACTGTAAAAAAGTAATGATTTTAACCTTTACCATACCTCTAATTTTACCTATAATTGCAAACTCTGCTTCTAAATATATGACAAATCCTAATTTATTTTGAATTGTCAGAAATTATACATTTTTTTTTTTTAAAGTTTGGGAAGGGCCCCTCATCGGAGATTTTGCCAAATTTCATTCAACACTTTTTTAGACCATTATTTTAGTAACAGTACAGAATACTTTCTTACTTCTTGATTGTAATTGTTTCCCCATGTGTAATTATGTTAAATGCACTAACACTACAGTGATTTTTCTGGTTGATATAAAAATATCCATGGATGTGGCTGTTGTAATTTAAATCATAAAAATGTATTTAAATAATTCATTTCTATTTCAGGAGACAGCTATCAATCTATGCATTTCCTGTATAGAATTGGAAGATCCACAATTGGAGAAATCATCCCAGAGACATGTCGTGCTATCACAAATGTTCTTAAAGACAATTACATGGTGGTAGATTTCCTTCAGATATTAACTAAATAATTATTTTAAAAAATACCAGTAATAAGCACTATGGAAACAATGGGGATGGAGGACTTTTTTGTTTGTTTGCTTTTAGTTAATTTATACAACTGTACTCGTACGAATCATTACAAAATGTTAAGGAACTGGCACGTTGCATTGGTAGATACTAAATATTTGTGTTAATTATGCCTGGTTTCAGCAAACTGAATGCTAAGCAGAAATCAGAAAAAAATGTCAGTCTACCAAAGAAAACCATAAATAAAAGAAAAGAAAAATAACAAAACTACTAAGTACAATAGAGCAAAAGTATAAAAACATTGATTCCATTTTTTTTTTTTTAAGTAGAACAGACGCAGCGGCACAGACCAAGATTACTTCGACGTCACTGCTAGAATCCATGATTCTTGAAAATTAAATTGCGCGTCAAGAATGTCACTCTCAACACTTAAGCCTAAGCCACACTTCGCTGCGAATCAATTCAAAATCACGTTGATTCTCCTCGTTTCAAATGTGGCATAGCGCTAAACTGATTCAACACAAGCAGTTTCAGCAGTGATTCGCAATGTTTCACAGAGTTAGAACATGTTCTAAAATTTGGCAACATGATTTTTGATTCAAGCTGTGTCAGCCAATGGGAAGCGCTAAAATATCATGTGATAATTAGCCTAGTTAAAAAAAGACAACAAAAATGGCTGCTACTAAATCGACAGGCGTTCTGAGCAACTTACAGAGAAAACAATTATTTTTATTGAGATCTACGAAAGACATAAATGTATTTGGAATATTAAATTATCTAGCTATCGAAATGTCATAATGAAGAAAGCTGTCTAGTCAATTAGTGTTAGAATAAATGTCACTGAACAGTCTGGGATGAGTGCACTGGTAAGTAGGCCTAGCTTTCTTTTTTTATTCGCTGTACTGTAAATGTAAACGTGTAGTGTAGGCTGTAACATAGCCATAGTAATTATTACTATTACTAGTGTATAATAATAATATTATAGTGTTATGAATATGATTATGTTGCTGTAGCCTACTGCCTAGCTAGATGTACTAAAATAGGCTACTAATAATAGGCCTACACGTCCTAGTCCTAGACTAGAAGTAGTAGAGCGCGACTAGTATCGTCAACCACTAATATTTTGCTATTGATTGCTTCAGTCGTAAATAATAATTTGTAATATACTGTTGGACCAGTATGTATAGGCCTGTACCATGCTTTCTGTTTTTAGTACTCTCACTGGTCTACACAATTAGTGAACTACTATGAGTAGCCTAACTATTCAGTAAATAGTAAATAATTTTTAATAATGAGTAGCCTAAAGCTGCTCATGAGTATTTCAGCACTGAGTCCCACTTAATTTATTTTAGTAGAATATATGCCAATTTATAGCTAAATATAGATGTACAGGTGATATTTATTTTTCACATGGTTTTACTGTACTAAAGTACTTGGTCTTGAATATGAATGGTCCACTATTGTATTGGTCTTGGACAACATATATTATTTTATTTATAGTTTTTTTTTAAGGTAGGACAGTCCAGGAGAATGACTATAAAAATTATTGATGACAAAAATTGTAATTGCAGGTCAGATAAGTACAGACAGATTATATCATTATGCCTTGATTATTCTGGGGGCACAAACTGAAACCAAAAATGATCTACTTAATAAAGAAAAATGGCAATAAACATAAAATAAAATAAAAGCAAAAAACACATGTATACATTTCAACTGTTTTAATTTTTTTCAGATGGAAATATAAGAAAAAAATGCAAGCTCTGAGAAATAACTACACCAGGGAGCAAGCAAGTGGCCATATTTTAATGCCATGAGTTTTCTGCGAGGATTGGTCAACATCAGCACAGAGACTACTTCAAATATGGTAAATTAAAATTTAAAAAAAAACTAAACTAATACAAATTTTCAAAAAAATATAACTCAGTTGGTCATTGTATGTATTGTCTGTTGCAGGCACCTGCTACAAGCAGTAATACAGAGGATGCTGACACTGCCATGTCTCAGCAAAGCACTTCTTCATTTGACAGTCATGAGCCAAACCAGCCAGCAGTAACAATTTCCTTACCACAAACAGCAACCCTTTCCAGACCAGCAGCAGCAACTCCTTCCAGACCATTCAAGAGAAAACCGACAGAAGATCCCCTGCATGCTTCCCTCTTTCAATTTATTGAAGATAGGTGTTTAATGCAAGAGGATCCAACCTCCATTTGACGAAAAAAAGTGGGGTCAACATTGAATTTGATCAAAATTGAAAAGCGCTGCATATAGCTCGATTGGATGTTGAGGAAGTTTGTCATAAATTCCTTTTTAAATTTGTTTTTAACAAATAAGTAAACTTGATGTAAATACTTTTTTATCTTCATTGAGTTGTCAATTTGTTGGTTAAAAAAATTAAAAATGAAATAAATGTTTGTATACTTTGTACTTTGTAGTTTTGTTATTTTTCTTTTCTTTTAGTTTTATATATGTTTTTCTTTGATAGACCGAAAAGTTTGTAGGATTTATGCTAGGCATTCATATTGCTGAAACCAGATTTAATGAACACAAATATTTTGTGCAGTTGTATATATTAAATAAAAGCAAACAAACAACAAGTTATTCTTCCACTTTCATCCACATTGTATTCATAGTGCTTATTGATGGTATTTAGTATAATTATCTAGTTAATATCTGAAGGAAACCTACCACCATGATTAAGAACACTTGTGATAAGACAACACCTCTCTGGGATAATTTCTCCAATTGTAGTAGATCTTCAAATTATATACAGGAAATGCATAGATTGATAGCTGTCTCCTTAAAAAAAAATGATTTCTTTCTAACACATTTTTATGATTTAAATTACAACAACATCCGTGGATATTTTTCTCTAAGAACTGTAGTGTTAGTGCATTTAACAAAAATAGAGGGCACTATTCTGTACTCTTACTGTGACCAAAATAATGGTTTAAAAAAGTGTTAAATGAAATTTGGCAAATTCTCCCATCAGAGGCCCCTTCCAAACTTTTGTTATAAAGAATTAATGACAATTAAAAATAATTCATGAAATGTCATATAATATTTAGAAGCAGAGTTTGCAATGTTAGGTAATTGGTAGGCCTATATAGGTAAGGTAAACATAGAAGTAGGGGAAGGGTTATAATCATTCATTTATTCCAATCATTTCAGTTCAGTGCAGAAAGGAGTTGGTGGGCACTGGGTTTTAATTTGAACTTATAAACAACTTGGTTTAAAAATTAAATTATATCACTTCTGGTTTTCAGTAAGAAAAAAAAATGAATGAAAGATAAAAGAACCAACCTGAAGCCAAAAATCGAAGTGAGAGTAAGTATTTCTCTTGTTGAGATCACCTCTCGCAACACTGTTGACTGCTTATGCAAGATAGGTGCAATCATAGTTCATCAAAATGATATATGTCCATTCTCAAAAAGTTAGAAAAAGAATTGGCGCGTCAAGAATAGTCACTCTCAACACTTTGCGTGACTCGTGATTTTCTGTGAATCGTGTTTTACGTGTGGCATGGCTGATTGTGAAACATGTATTTCTGATTCGCTCTGTAACAAGATTCTAGTGATTCGCTGAATCATGATTCCAGTCAAAACGTGAATCTTGAATATGTGACCCGTTCCCACAAAAGGAGACATAAGTGGTTTTTTCAACATTTTAAGTTATATATATCGCTTGAAAGGGCATTGAATAGACTTTATTTTAATACCAAATTTATTATTATACGTCAATATTTCATTTTTCTATGACACTTACTATCACTTAGAACTAGTCAGACAAAAAAACAAGAGTTTCGAGAAAACGCGTTTTAAAGTTAATGCATTTGAAAATGTCTAAACTCTATAGCAACCAGATTTGTAATATCTATATTTACATACCAATCGAAAGGTCATTCAATTATCTTTTTAGTGGTGTATATACGATATTATTTTATAATAAAACTGAACAAAAAATAATAAAAAATCACATCTCTCAAAGAATTTAACAGTGAAGCTATGCCGCTCTCCATTGTGTGAAATTTTCATAATATCGAAAACGGAAAGCCTAATTCTTTACCGCATTGTATCCCACTAGCCAATCAGCGAATTTGTATTGGAAAAATATGGTATGGTAACCAATGATCAATTTATAAACGAATTTTCATTGGATAGAAATAAAGGAATTGTTTATCCCAAACGTCAGCCTTAAAAATTTTCTGATTGGTTTCTATAAATAAATAGTGATCGCAAGAAAATTCCCGAGAGTCTGCCCTTTTCATTTATATATGATGTTATGGGGTTCTGTCAAGGTTTAGGTACAAAACAATAGGTTACATAAAGTCGAATTTTAGTGAACTTATGCTAAATTCTAAATCACACGTTGATCAAAATAATTAATTAAAGTATTTTTAAGTATAAAAAATATAAAAAAACATATAAATTATGATTTAGAAATGGATAACCTAGTATTTACAAAAATTAAAAAAAATTCACCGGAAAGACCCCCACAACACAAAAACACTCGTAGCACAAATTAATATTTCCGACTTATGTCACCTTTCGTCAGAACGGGTCACATATAGTGTGGCTTTAGCTTTAATGTGACTAGTGATTTTCTGTGAATCGTGATTTACGTGTGGCATGGCTGATTGTGCAACAGCGTATTTCTTATTCGCTCTGAAACAAGCTTCTAGCTGATTCAGTGAATCATGATTCCAGTAAAAACTTGATTCCTTGGTAACGGTAAAGTGTGGCTAGGCCATTACTTGCAGCTAAATTTACATATTTAAAGGCTTGTATATGACCATGTCAGGCATCAAACCCATCACACCATCTGTTGGATTTGTCTTTTATTTTATTTTAATTAATTTATATTATTTTATTTCTTTATTTTTTTTTTTTTTTTTTTTTTTTCCGCAGATTAGCTATGAATCCTACAGGACACTGTTTAACACCAAATTCAACATTGGATTTGTTTACCCATGGAAGGACACTTGTTCCACATGTGACGATTTCATAGTCAAGTTGCAGCAATGGGATGTTGCTGCTCTGAATAGCAAAAAAAAAACGTAACTATTCACGAACCACGAGCTGCACAAACACAAGGCCAGCACATTCTACGACAGGAAATCTGCAGCTAAGGAAAGGGCAAGAAAATGTGACAAGTTTGAAGCCATCTGCTTTGACTTTGCCAAAAACCTACCGGTGCCAAACAAGTCCACCAATGACTTTTACTATCGCAGGTCGCTCAGCCTGTATACGTTTGTAATCCATGTTTTGTCAACTAATGAAGTGTATCTGTATACATATGAGGAAACAGTAGCAAAATAGGGCGCTGACTCCTTGCTGACTTCATCCGCAGCGACATTTCATTTCTGAAGCCGTGAACAAAATCTGTTTCTTCTGCAATGAGTGTAGTGGACAAAACAAAAACTAACCAGTGCTGAGGTTCTTATACAATCAGGTACACGAAAGCAAGAGATTCAAGTTGGTGAAAATCATTTTCCGATCAGAGGCAACTCCTACATGGAGTGCGATAGAGACTTTAGCAACGTCAAAATGACAAAACATCAATTTGATCAAAACATGTCATTTTGGGATTTATGTCAAAACTTCAATTGTACAAACGAAACTTTGGAAGTGGAGAATTTTATCAGTTTCCCAATCTTGCATCGGTAGAAAAAAACTTAAGGCATTCTCATTTATTGTCAACACCTTGAAGAACTTAATGACGACTTCAACAGTCGATTTCAAGACGTTAATAATATGAAAATTAGGTTTTAGATCCCTTACATTCAGGCCTACCTATACAACTGCAAGAGGAATTGATTGAATTTAGAACCAATGAAGAACTAAAATTGAAATTTGTAAGAAAAGGCTATCACGACTTTTGGCTGCAAAAAGAAAATATCAGTTTCTCCAGGACTGTGGGATTTGGAAAAGACTTGTTTTTTATTTAATTTCCATCATCATATTTAGTGGAGCCGAGATTTATAGTTGTTACCATTTCGTTGTATAAAAAACAAAAGAGGTCAAGCAAGTTGCAAGTAGTGGAGCGTGGAGACTTAAGGCTTTTGCTAACCAAAATTGAACATTAACAATGTTCATTAACAATGTTATCAACACTAGACACAAGCTTCACATTAATATTATGTTTTAAAATCTCTTGTGTAGATATATGTTTTATTGTTTCTTTAAACAATTAAAACCATTCTAACTAACTTTTCTCAATAGGCTTTTAAGCTCATAAAATCGTAAATAAATATGTCACCATACAGAAATTTGATGCAAAAACATTTTCTACGGGAGGGGTTCAGGGGTTAAGGGCGGTGAAAAAAACAAAATTTTTAAGTAGCACTACTTAGAAAATAGACAATACAAAGGCCATATAAGGAAAATACCCCTGAGATTAGAAAATTTTAAAAAAATGAGCACTAGATTTTGATCAAATTTGGCACAATTTGTGACAAATGTAGAAACATACTCAATCTAATAGAAAAACAAAGTTTCATTGAACTATTTTCTTATGTTTATGCATAACAATAATTAAATAAAACACTATATTTTCCAATGAAAAAAAAAAGAAATTCCCTAGTTCCCAAATGTAAAAAAATAATCAAAATGTAGGTCAATATAAGAACTATGAACTTTTTAAAGTTGTTAACCTTGGTCAATAAGTGCTTTTATGCAATTCCTATTCAATTAGTACCAGTGTCGCAAAGCCCGTAAAAAGTCGGAAGCAACTTGCTATGGAGCAAGTAAATAATATATGGGTAGTGACTCAAGTAAGAATTAAAAACTCAAAATAAAACCCATCTTTGAATATAAAATAAAAGAGAAACCTAGAGTCTTACTAAATATATCGGAAGTGCATAGTCACATGACTGACCATGCGGATGTCTTCAGTCTCACTGATAGCTTGTAAGGAACGCACGTATAAATATAGACTCAGAGACTATTATTAAAAATGTATATTATGTCGCTATTATAATCTATATTTGTTTTCATGGATGTGAAGTGAATAGTTAATAATATTAATAAATTACATATGCTGCAACAAGGAGTTCCTTTATTTAATTACAAGTTTAAATATATATATTGTGAAGTCGTCTGTTTCAATGTATTGATAGACAATAATTCAGCAACTGTAGCAAATACACTCTGGAGAGACTAATTATTTTAATTGATGGTCCAACAATAATTCAGGACATCAACAGATTTGGTGGCAGTTCGGTGCTAACAGACAACAAAGCTGAAATATACAATATATTGATATTCGAGACTTTTCGAACACAAGACATTCTAAAAAACCACATGAAATGTTATGTGAGTATACCAGTTTTTGAACATTTCAAAACTGAAGTCTGAGTCTATTAATCTACATCCATATTCTAATAATCTGATTGAGCAACATACTAGCTCTCAGAATATATAAAATTTGTCCACCGATGACAAAAATAACTTTATTATAAAATTCGATACAAAAAATCGAATAAAGTGACTATATATAGGTAATTATTTCCAACCGGAAAAAGACGCGTCGGCACTCTGCAAAAGTCGGAATTGTCACATCCCTAGATAGTGGATGTTTAATTATAGCTAATTAGATTGCCAATCTGTTTAATTGGTTTAATAGTCTTGGTATAAGTACTTTATAATTTTTATGTATTATATTCTGCCTGATCTTAGATGTGTAGGTTTAGTTTGTTTCAATAAATATTCCTCGTTTGTTTCTAAAGTTTTCTTTGTATTTATTTTTATCATAACTTTAGTTTTAGTTCAGTTTCGGTAGTGCTGTTAGTTAGTTTAGCCCCTTTTAGTTGTCCTCTTAGGCATTAGACTTAAGTCACCTTGGGTAGAGCCGAGGCTGTGCAAACCAGGGACCCGCCCCTCCTCTCTAAGGAACCTGTCCCAACACTTGTATACAATGAATGTTAGATTAGCTTCGCAAACACTAAGTTTCAGTGTTGGAAAATGTATGGAAATCAATGAAGGTTCTGAATGTGCCGATAATGTCCCTGTCGGTGGAGTAACAGCAATATTTTGAAATCATTACCCGAAGAAAGTTTTGTACTGAGAGTAATTATCAAATGTGTTTAAAGAATGGCTTGTTTTGTTGTAATAATAATAAACATTCGTTTGTAAGTAGGAATAAACAGAAACATGTCTCTGTTTAATGTGGATATGCCAGATATTTGTAGCAACCATCATCGACAGGTTGTCTTTTAAGAGAAGTATGCATGCACGTGATGATTGAGAAACGCGATGACCAGGCAAAATTGGTAGGGCTAATTATAATAGGAGGAGAAGAATAGAGGGTAGCTGTTTTTAGGTAGGGGGGGGGATTGAGTGGGGCAGTGGAAATAGTTTTATTTTATCCTCGTCGCCACAAGGGTCTCAAAAACTATTCTGAAACAATTGTGTGTGACTGTGTGATAGAAAGTCTTTGATAGAAAGTGCTCTTCACCGTTAGACCTATAATTGTGTAGATCCAGAGACCCATATACACACAAAATATTGAATGACTCTGGAGGGATGTGAGATGATCGTTGCTTATTATGCTCGCGTACTTTGGTTTTTCAAACCTTCTAGCTTCTTCCCAGAAAGGGCATCACATTTAATTTATGCTGATAGATATTACACTTCTTATGAACTGGTTCAATATCTTTGAGAGAACCAGTTCAATTTGACTGGGACAATATAAATAGGCAAAATTTTCCCCTGCGGTGAAGACACAGCAGCGCTTGCTTAAATGGAGGCCAAGTGGAATATGACAGATGATCAAAAAATCCTAGGTGTCTCTTGGAAGGATAAGAAAACCAAGAATACATATGTGGCCAGTGTATTGATGGAAAAAAGACAAATAAACAAAACAAAGCCAGGACTCATATTCAACTAATAATTATGCAATAAATGGATGTGACAAGGCAGACCAGAATGTTGGCTATTACGGAACATTCAATAGCAATCTTTTGTTGTTTTGTGTGTTTACGCTGACTTAAGTTAGTAGGCCGGAATACAAACAAAAGGCCAGCTGAAGTCAGTTCCGGTAAAAGTTGGAAACCAGCCAGCCAAAGCCATTCGAGATACGGGTGCTACGATAATGGCCATTAAGGAGAGCTTAGTGGAAGTGAAGCAATACACAAGGAGGCATAAACACATAATGGTGTTCAGAGGTAAAATATATAGGTGGTCAACGCCTTTATTAGGGTGGACACTCAGTATGTGTCAGGCTTTGTAGAAGCCGTAGTCTTTAAAAATGAGCCATATGATTTGGTCATTGTAAATGTACCAGTGATAAGGGACGAATATGAATTACTTGAGGGCAGAGGTATGGTTGACACTAGCAATCAAAACATAAAACCAGTTGAATTTTTTTTTTAATACGAAATACGGGGTAGTGAAACAAAGGGGAATAAAAATGAAAATAGATACTCGACAACGAAAACAAAAACGACAAATTTTTTAAACAGAGATCATTCATGTAGTAACGCATTCGCTGAATGTGGCAATTACTTTTCACCAGGCTTAAAAACTGAGTTATTTAGAAAATCTAAGAAAAGGCATGTATTATGTTCAGATACGAGGGGCAAAAACACATTAGTTACGTTGTGTATTGAAGTAAATTGACAATACCAGAAATGTTTGTAACGAGCTGGGCTACTGGGAGGAAAATATTGGCTAAAGGCCTAGCAAGAGATTGTTTGTTCTAACCTGATAAATAATATTACCAAGGAAGGGTACTATCTGTTTTATGCATTGTTATCTTTTATGTATTGTTACAAATGAACTCACATTTTTTGGTTAATATGTATTTTGCCACAGACAAATTGTACTGGTTACTGTTGGCGAGGGGTATTGACGAAAGCTAAAACAGTGACACACTGAGCTGACAGTGCGTACCCTTAGCCGACAGTGCGTGTGGCTGAAGCGTTACCCCAGTGCAAAATGACTGATAAATAGTAACGTGGTGCAAAAACTACTTTTGCAATTTGGGTACGTTATTAGCTAATTTGGACTTGGGGTCAAATCCACATCGGATATGGAACTGCAATGAAACTGGCCTCCAGCTCCAACACAAGCCCTGTAAAGGAGTAGCACCAAATGGACTAAGAGGTGTCTCTGACAGAGTTACATGTTCCAGAGACAATATCACAATATTTGCTGCCATCAACGCCGCCAGCACAGCTATGGCCCCCAATGATTGTTGTGAAGGGGGTAACGCCATGATCTGTTAGTGCATTTGATATGGCAAGTGCACCAGAGGTAACTGTGTAGACCTATGAGGAGTCTGGATAGACATGGACAAGAAAGGCTTGATTCCTTATCTCTGCTGATGATTGAGGCAGACTTGTGCAAAATTAACTTTGATGATGTACTCAAAGTGTTTAAAAAAGTAAGTAATGTACCCTTCGGATGGAATTGATCCATAGGTCCGATGAAGCAGCGTTCACCAGTTTCAGTGGCCATGGCATACTAGGTGATTGTGTGACCAGCACTATGCACAGCCGCCTTTACTTTACCCCAACTAAGGTCAGGTACCCATCAGAGCTGGGTAGACTCAGGGACACCCTCCAGACCCGAGAAAAAATCCTAGCCTGCACCAGGATTCGAACCCAGGACCTTCGGCTTGCTAGTTGAACGTGCTGCCGCTAGACTTCCCTGCCCGGCCAGAATGCTTTAAAATGTAAAGCCGATAGTAAATAAAAGTCGTCTTGGCTAATGCTTATATGCAATGTCTAATGCTAGCCTTTTTGCTAAAGTCTCGGTGCTATTTATTGAGACATTGGAATTATTTATTTTTTAACTTTTATTTGAGGTGTACATTGATATTTGATGTACGAATCAGCACTATGGTGTCGAGAGAGGTGCGTCCCTAGATGTTTACCTCATAGTCAGACGTACGTTGATATTGGTTGTATATAACAATTTATATTTATTCAGCTGTGTTGTAGTTTTTTTTGCGTACTGGACCTTTGACCATGGGAAGCAACATGTACTATCGATCTATGTAAGTTGAAACGCTTCAGAAGTTAGAAGCCTTCTAGGCATGGTAAATTTTTGCGAAGCTGATCACATAGCAAATTAATCAGCTCTGACATATTATGAGCTGCGCCAACTGACTAAGAAACACGTTTGAGGACGTCCATTAATTTACGTCAACAAAATAGGGGGGAGAGGGGGTCTGAAAAAATTTGACTATTGTTGACATTTGGGAGGGGGAAGGTCAACAATGTTACTTAATAAATAATGATAAAAATGTACTACAAAATTCTACATTTGTCATGTGCCACTTACATAGCAAACATGTACAAACATGGTTTTAGGCCTATGTTAATACAAATATATCAATGAGGTATATGAAGTCTAGGGTTTTTAACTGGGCCTTATTGTAAGATGTTCCTCAGTCTATATCAGTGTCAATTCTAGGGCGCGATCGCGCGAGATTTTCGCGTTTTTTCGGACCTGATCGCAAAAAAAGAATTCCAGTGCGACCCTCTGATCGCGTTTTCCGTATGGAGCTCGCATAATTAACAAACCAGTGCGAGTCTTCAAAAATCAGTCTTCAAAAGGAGCTCACCAAAAATTATCCGAAAATGTCCGAAAAATAAGTTTAATTGTTGTTACTGTCCGATACGGTAACTACTTTTTACTAGTCTAGTATTCCCGAATGTTTCGTTCCTTTCTTTAATCGGTAAAATACGTTTACGTTTTCCGGCGCTTAAAAAAATCCCACCGAAAATGTCCGAAAAATACGGTAAACGGCCTTTACGGTCCGATGCGGTAGTTGGTATTAGTAATACTATTACCGTATATTTCCTACTTTCTTTTATTGTCGGAATATTTTCCGTTTTCTTTATAAGTTGCACAGCGCGCGATGTTTGACATCTTTAACATGAGTTTCTAAATTATTTTTTTTAATCAGCCTGCTAAAAATAAAAACACTAGAGTCTATTAATTGCACAAGATCCCTCTGTTCCAATTATCAACGACATTGTAGCTCTACCAGTTTAACTGGACCTAAGCCTGTGTAGGCCTACGTGAGTAAAATGCCGTTGATTAAATAAAATACTAAAGCTCGGCATCCAGCACACACACAAAACTTTAACAAGCAAGGTTTCTAAAATATCGCCAGGAATTAGGGATAATTAAGCGAAAATCATTCTCCTATTTCAGTAAAAGTTTTTTTTATCTAGGCCTACTGCTTTGTCACCACTAATACAGATACTGCTGTTGTGAAGGCTGAGGCTATGTTAGGGTATCAGCTTATTACAAATGATTACTTCTTTATTACTTCTTTGTGCAGCACATAGTTTACTTCTGACTGTATAGAAATGTTTCCAGAGTCAACCATAACTACATTTCACTGTAGCAAATCAATCTAAGCTTATCTGTTTTTAAAGTGTAAAATAGTCCCGCTACCAAAGGATGAAACAGTTACATTTACAATTTCTACAGATGGTTGCAATGATATTGGATCATTTCCACAATTACCTTAGCTACTAAAACTGTAGTACAATAACAAGAGATGTATTACTCTGTTATAGCAAAATTTGTTAGTTATAAAGCTTGAGACATTTCTACAACTTCAAAAGTAGCTATTGATACCACTGAACTGGTGATGAACTGGTGATGAAGGATAAAGGACTAGTTCTTATTAAATATCTGTCCATGGTTATGCTTATATTAGCCACCATTTCATTCAGCTCAGACCACTGTGAAAGAGAAACTAACCAAAGAGCTTTTTAAGGAAACATTGGAAGCACTTCCCAACCACCTGCTCCTTGCAGAGTAGGCCCTCATTCTTCCTCTCCAAACGGCTGACTGTGAGAGGGGCTTCAGTGCCCAAAATGCGATCATCACTTCAAAAAGGAACAGGCTGGGGGAAGAGAGCCTGAATACCCTTATGACTCTTAAGTGTGAGGGAAACCTGCAAATGAAAACCTCCTGGAAAAATCCTTCTCTCTCTGGAGAGAAAGGAAGTAAAGGCAAATGTTCCAGAAAAACTAACCCCCAGCCCCCCTTGTGTGTGCAGTTTATATTGTTTTAAACTAAGGTATGTACCATAATATTACATCATTGCCTTATTTTTCGTGAAATAAAAAAAAATACAACCTACTCTCCTGTAAAATGTTGCTCTCCTTTTTTTGGTTGGAGGGAGATCCTGATCTCCTTTTTCTGAAATCCTAGAATTGACACTGTATATTCTTACGTAGGATGAGGTCCCTTCTATTTTATGTATTTTTGTTGCCTTGCATATTTTGATTTATATTTTTTATTTAGTGTAGGCTGCTTAATTAGAATTTACATTTTTATCTTTTCTTCATTGATTATAGTTGTTTAATATATATTAACGATATTTTAACCTGTTAGAGGGCGCTAGTGATCGGCGATAGGGTACTATTTTTATTTGGCACATGTTACGAAAGTAGTTTTATTTCCAGAATTATATTGGTTCTATTAATTAAAGTTCAAAAGAAATAATCTTAAACCCGAAATGTTTCTGTGTTAGGAATAAAACATGTATATGTCTAGACACTACGTCATAGCATTAAAATGCGTCATACGCACGAGGGTTGAAGATCTTGAAGATCGTTAGTCAGTTCTAGCCTGGGCGCTATTGTGTGAGGACTGTTTCTTGACCACTTTCTTAAATACGTTATTACGGCTTATTACTATATCAATGAATCTCAACTGATTAAAATTCATCCTATACTGTTGGTACCTGTATTCTGTGTTGCTGTTATATTCATAATTTCCACTTGTTGGAATAAAATTGTGTTTTACATATTCAAACAGGATTGTGGATTTCCTCTATATTAAGGTATAGTTACCTAATTCATTTACTAAACACTTAAAGCACATCCTACGAGCCAAATAAATATCAAATCTACTACAATAACACCAATACTAATTCTTGTACAACCTTGTGGGATCCAAGAGGGATGTGAATCAAAAGAATGTATAAATATTACATTTCTAAATATATCATTATACGTCAGTAGCTGATTTCGCATGTGACACACAATATAAGCCCGATTCGAATGTTTTAGTTTGTTTGCACCTGTTGGCAGAGAGTGAGACTGTTTCTGTAAGGTGTGGTAAATATATTTTTTTGTTTTATGAACCACAGTGTTTTGATTTATGTATGGTATGATTTAGGATCACATGTGTTGGTCTTTTATACTAATTTATAGGCCTGTTATTTTCTACATGTGGATCGATTTCATTGTCATCCATGTGTGGGTACTGTGTATTTTAAGTGTGTTTTAAAAGCATGTATTTAATTTTAATGTATTTTAATTTTAACATTACTACATGTGTTGATGGTCTTGTATAGGCCTGACTGTTGTTCTCTACGCGTGGATTGATTTAATTTTAATTGTCATCCACGTAGGTTATTAAGTATTTTGTTTTATTTGTAACCATTTTTATATTTTATTTTTATTCCTTTTTACTTTTACCAGTCGTCTGGTTGGGGGATTAGTTGGGAGTGGAGTAGAGTTTAGTTAAGTCTGAGTTTAGTTGAGTTTAGTCTCAGTTTAGGTAGAATTTAGTTAGATTTAGTGTAGGAATTAGAGTGATTTAGGTAGTGTTTGTTAGTGTTTTGTGGGATAGAGTTTGGTAGGCTTAGTGATTTGATATATTGTTTAATTTTGATGAGAAGAGCCCTAGCTGATTGTTGAGGAGGGCATTTATATTATATGTAAATAAACTTAGTCCTCTGTTGGTATTTGATTGTTTCATGTTTTCTTATACCTTGTATGTGTTGTTGTGATGTGTTAGTGATAGTTGTATTGTGTTATGTTATTTTAGTTGTTAATTTAGTAGATAGAGAGCTAAAGTCTTAGACGGTTAACTGTCACTTTGGGTTCAGTACCAAGGTTGCACAGACCTAGAACCCCTGGCCCCTCCCTTTTTTATCTCATATATTCTTCTCATCTCTCTTCTTCTCTCTTTTTGTTTTCTTTATTCCTCCTCATCCAATCTCTCTTACTCCCAGCCCTTACATTTGGTAGCACGAGTGGGGTCTGTGCTTAAGACTTTAGCTGTGTAGGTCCTGTAGATAGGACTGTGGTTAGGTCTTTCATTAGGAGTCTAGTTTATTTGCTTTTTTTGTTTTAGGCAGTTGGTTAGTTGAGTGCAGATCTTGTCTTAGGACTATAGATTTGTTGTGATATGTTTAGCTTGGTGATTAGTTGTGTGTAGGGTTGAGATAGGCTCTTTTCCTAGAGTTGTACTAGTCTGTAGTAAGATTCAGTTAGGTAGTTGTCAGATCTCCTTGTAGTGTAGGGTCCCTAGAAATTTTTTAGTGAACATCCCAACCAGATGCATGAAACTAGGTCCATGGCCCAAGGAAGCCCAGCTGCGGTGGCCGTCCTGATGATCATTGTTTTGTCGACCAGAAGCTGCGTGTGTGGCGGTTCAGTGGGGCAACCTGGTACCAGAAGCAGAGACCTTCACTTCTAGTCTGACATTGGGCAGTCTAGAGAGGACTACAATGAGCAGTGAGAGACAAGGTGAATGGTTCTGGCTTTGTGTGTTGGAGGCTAGAACGATATGGCCCATGTCTTGGATGCAGTGTGATGGTCATCATGCTGATGCTGGTACGGGGGCCTGGAGAGCACGCTAGCTCTACCCCGGGATTATTCCTGGTGGAGACAGGAACAAGAGGGCCAACAGGTGCAGAACGACCCTTCTCCGGACGCAGCCGACTCGCTCAGGTAGCCTCGGAGACTGCTTGGGGACTATTTCTTTTATTTTCCTATTGTTGGGTCAGAACAGACCAACTCCAAAAGATCTGCTAAACCCATCTTCGGACATAGCCGACTGGCTGTTGGGACTACGTTGGAACTGTTTTGTTTATTTGGCCACTGACATTTACTCATATGTACAGTGCACGAAACCCTGGTATGTCCAGACGGACAACAGGGACAAAAAGGTTGACTTGTGTGCGGACACCGTTGGGGTGTGCTTTTCATTGTTTGTGGATGTTTTATTTAAAGTGTTTTTTTAAAGAGTTTAGGGTTTTCTCCTAAACTATTGTGTTGTAGTTGAACTAGTTGGAAACGTTTTAAGTGGCAACACGAGATTGCTGCTTTATTATTTCTTTATATTAAAACTGTATTATTTCTTTATTTTAAATATGTTTTATTATTACCGGTAGGCTTAAAATGATTTATATTTTTATATTGTTTGTCTGTGTGTGAATGATCTTGTGGGAATGACTGGGGTGTTTTAATTATGCTAATCATTTTTTTACTTGGACCTTGTGATAATGGCTTTGTGAAGGCTTCAGTGCTCTCTTAGCGCATTATGGTTATCGCCCTATGATGGTTTTTTTTACTTTAAGAACTGCAGGCATCTGTGTGAGCCACCTTAGGAAGAAGGTTGGTGCCTTCATTGGCTGCTGTTAGTTGGTTAAAGTTGTTTTTTTCTTGACATTCTAGGAATGTTGTGGTTAGGGTCGAGGTGACCAGGGGTCTGGGGGGATTGATGTTTTTGCATTTTTTCAATGCTTTCAGTTATTTTGCACAAGTGATTTTTTTTATTTCATATACGTGAACTTTTGTTTTGTATAAATGAACTACCGGTATTGTCTTGTATATATGATTTTTTTTATAAATGAACTTTCGTCATTTTTTAAAAATGTTGCAAGTAATTTTTTTACTAGGCTTGCACTTATCTGATCCTTTTGTGTAATTAGATTTGTTTTAAATGTCCAGAGACTGTACATTTTAAGGGGGCGTGAATGTGAGCATTACTCTGGCTTCCCCACACAACGTGTAAATCTTTCACTTAGATTTTCGTGTGCGAAGTACAAAGCGATACCATTGGTATCTTAACCATTGAGACGACACCAGCTCGCTTGATGTTATTTACTTTTTTTGTTTTGTTATTTGTTCTGAGACATACCCGTCTCCTATCCTGATCTACTAATTCAAAACGACGAAGAAGAGTTACCTCCTACACAGCAAAACGAGGCGCTCGTGAAGAGCCAACACCACTGGCCACCTAGGGCCGCAAGCCTCTGTAAAGAACCTCATTCCGACCTGACCGGCCAAGATACACGCCACCACCGACAGCTTTCTTCTCTACAGCAGCAAGACCGTGCAGGGACTCTGCAGCGGAGGAGAGACACACTTCGGTGGGGTAAGTACCCTTGGGTTACTTCAGTTAGGCAACACGCCATGGCAACACCGATATCCTTAAAGGTGCCCAAAGAAGGATTAGGCGCCGGTTTTACCCATGCGCCGGAGACGCTAACCGTCACGCTCTCCGGCGCAAATGCAGCCCGAAAGAGTAACATGGAAAAAATCATGCATACCATGGGCCTTGAGGCTGAACAGGTGAAGGCCTTGTACCGCTTTGAGAGCCCCAACACTTGGTATTTGAGAGCCCCAACACTTGGTATTTGAAAACCACACCGGAGGTTAGAGAAAGAATAAAAAACGCAGAGTTCGGTACAAAAGATATATTTGAAGTCAAAGTAGCTCCATATCAGGCTGACCTCATATGGGTCACCATTCATTGGTTCACCGCTGAAATTAAAGAAGAACAAGTTAAAAGATTCTTTAAAGCCATCGCAGAACCCGGTAGCGATTTTCAAGTCATTAAATATAAAGGACCTGTGGACAAATGGACGGCGCGGATAAAGCAGCCCAAAAACTGTGACATTCCCCACTATATGACTGTAGAATATGAGGGGGACCCACGCCAGTACAAGCTCCTGGTGACGTCCCAGGAAGGCGCCAGGAGTGCTAACGGTGTGGGGACAGCACGCATTGGCCAAATCAATGCCGAAAAAAGGCGTCCTATGCCGAAGGGACGGCAAGGCGGGGCACTAACCCACCCCCACCCTCTCCCCTCAGACCGGAACCTACCCAGCCCCCCCCCCCTTTTCCAGGAGGTGTGTTAGAGCCAAATCCAGGCCCTAGCCATACAGAACAAATGACACCCCAGGACCCGGGCCCCCATGGTGAGAGCCACCACCGCAGGAAGATGCGCCTCTCGCTGTGGAAAGAAAGGCCCCTAATAACAAAAAGAACCCGGAAAAAAAAAGAAAAGAAAAGGCCTCCTTAATAAAAGCAAACGAAGTCCATACACCCCCCAGCCCCCAAAAAGAGAGAGGTAAAGGAAAAGAGCCCCATTTCCACTGACGCAAAGGAGGCACCCCCAGGGAACGCCAATGCTATCCCTATAAAACGACCATACCCAAGCTCACACCCCACCCCCTGATAAAAAACACAAGAGGGGAGTAGGGGAATCAGAGGATGAGTTCCTAACTGACGCATCCAGCGGAACAGAACACGGCATATCCCCCAACTCCTCCCTTGACGTTCTAGCGACATTAATAGCAACGCCAGATAAAGTAGGAACAGGGGAGCAGGACAGTCTAGACGACTCCACCGAACGACTTGTCATCAACAGCAACCCACCCACAGACTCAGACACGACAAAAATCTAAATAAACAACATACATAGGAAGATGGCGGACATAGTTATAGTATCACTCAACATTAGAAGTATTAGGAACAAACAAAAATACATCGTACACCTTGTAAGGAAACATAAACCAGATTTCCTCTTCTTACAAGAGACCAACATTAACACACACTACATGGCAGAACGCTACACGGCAGAAATGGGATACAAAAATAGCACATCTAGTTTAAGGACATACGCCAGAGGCGTGTCCATCATACAAACATCCGATAAATACACAGTCACCCACAAACACACAGACGACGAAGGTAGACTTGCAATCATTAGAGTAGAGAACAATACTAACAAATACACACTAATAAACATCTATGCCCCGGTGCAATATGCAGACAAACCTGCCTTCTTCCAAAAACTAGAAGATACATTAGACACCAACTATAAACATGACGTACTAGTACTTGGGGGTGATTTCAATTTCACCCAAGGAAGTAGAGACAGACAAGACGCCAACATAAACAATCGAAACAAACAATGGTTAGAACACACATTACACACCTATCAGTTAGTCGACGCTTATCGGACTGCTAACCCGACTGGACGGGACACTACTTTCGTCCACTCAACATATAGCGCGAGGTCGCGATTAGACCGATTTTATGTACCCCAAAATAAAAAAATTGCCAAGGTCTGTTTAGGGGGTAAATCCACCATTATGATAGCCACACAATATCTTCCCATGCCATACAATTAGAAAAGGATGAAATTTACTTCATTTGCCCTTTCTTTCTTCTGCCTTCTCGTCCCTGAGGAACAGGCGCCGATTATCGACGTCTGTGGTCCTTCCTAGGACATAAACCGCCAACAAGGGTTCATTTGCCCTTTGTGTACCCCTATATCTGAAGGGAACTTGTAAAATTTTTTGATACATGTATGCTTATAATTATGTTTGTCTGTTTTATAGCATCATGAAAAAAAAGGACAGAAATAAAGGCATTGTATGAAAGTGATGTCATGTCCTGTGTTCATTATCAGAAACAGAGCACAACAAAGGGGCACAACCCATCTGCAAGGCTTTGTGCACCTGAGGGAAAGGAAAAGAGTCACCGCACTAAAGAAGACTCTGAGCCCCAGGGCTCACTATGAGCAAGCCAGAGGAACCGACAGGCACAATCACGTCTACTGTGCCAAAGAGGACAAGGCGCCTTTCGTACACGGACGCATGCCCGATAACATTAGTGACCAAGGGGGTCGCTCTACAATGTACGGCGCGGCAAAACGCTAGCGTCGGGCATCGAACTGGCAGAATGTCTGGACGAGAACCCGCTGTACCATGGTGCCTATCTCAACTATTACAAACCCATTGCACAAATGGCCGCATCCTATAGAAGGGTGGCACAAATGGAGAACTTTTATTATACATTCAAGTGCGTCAGGCTGCAAGCCTACCAGCACGAAATTATGCAAATAGTAAACGGGAAACCTGACCCGCGAAAGGTGATGTGGTACCATGAAGAGAACGGCGGTGTTGGGAAAACGTGGATGGCGCGGTATCTGGTGGTAACCAAGGGGGCCGTCCGCTATGAAAATGCAAAATCCGCCGATATTAAATTTGCATACCAGGGACAAAGAATAGTCATTTGGGATTTCTCACGCAGCCAGTCAGAACACATAAATTACGAAGTCATAGAAAGTGTCAAGAACGGCATCTATTTCTCATCCAAATATGAGTCTGAGATGAGGACGAACCCGATACCTCACGTCATCATTTTTGCAAATACCCGATTTGTCTAAACTTTCACCAGACAGATGGGACGTTCGCCCTATAACGATGGAAAACACTATGTCGACGGTCCGGTGTTTTTTTATCCAAAAATGATCACTGATGAAAACACTTTGCAAAATGTCATTTCACAACAAGAAGAAGAAGCATTAGATGTTGGAGTAGTTGATGTAGTAGATGTTATAGTTCTTGATAGTGAGGATGTAGTTGAAAGTTAGGTTGTTAATAAATTAAATAAGTTCCTGCTGTGTTCAACTTTTACAAGTGGATATACCCCCCTCCCCTAGATTATATTGAAACTTATGTGCTACGGCACTTAACAATAATAAACATTCTAAAGTTACTTTTATTGTACTATTTTAACTGCAGAGCGTTTGGGACAAGGACAAAATTTTCTACAATGAGTAGCTGTAACTTATAATGTATAACTGCTTCATGCAGGATTAGAATATACATATAATGTCTTTTTATATATATTAACTTTTTATGTTTTTTTAATAAATATGATGCTTCATGAGTAGATATACAACAACAGTAAGAGACTTAGAGCTATTTATTGGTGATTGGCTCGCAACATCTGTAGACAGATCCGGTAGAAGAAAAAGACGAATGGGAACAAATGAACCACCCAGTCTCTTCTTGCACTAAAACATTAAATTGTATATCTTGTTAAGATTTTCATTTCAAGAAACTTTTTTTTAGTATTGTCCTTATTTCATCATATACATGTTAATGCTTTTTTATCTTGATTATTAAGTTTAGGACCTAGTTTATTATAGACCTCACTTTAATAGTATGCTATAATGTTAAAAATGTAATTTTCCTTTTGTAACATCTATATATATATATAAAGCAGTCTGTATTATCCTACTCCCACTGGTTAATTTAAAGCAACTTGACTTTATTGTCTCACATTTTACTTTGTGATCTCGCTTCTGACATGTGACTTCTCTAGCTTATTGGTTAGCGTATCCGACTGCCATGCGGGCGAACTAGGTTCGATTCCTTACTGATAGATTTAATTTTTTTTTAATTTCCATTATTATTACTTTTTTTTAAAGATTGTAAAGAGTTTTTGGACTTCAAGCTTTTCTATTTCAGCATACTAAATCTAATAATTATATTTTAGATGCCTGCGGGAGACGAGTGTTCAATTTTCATCCACAGGAATAGTCCTATTTTTTTATTAAATAAAAAGACATGCTTTTTTTTAACCCGATTACAATATTTATTTTAAATTATACTTCTTAAATATTTTCAGTAAATAAATAATAATTCAAATTTAACAATTTTTATAGCATTCTATTCATTGTAGTTGATAAAATTTTTATCTGTATAGGCTAAGGGCCTATGTAACTATTTTTTTCCATGGGCAAAGACAGGCTATTTAGCAGAAGTCTTAAAATATTTATTTTTAGTTTTATGGAATTTAGTTTTTCCATTGCATCCTTCATGTATAATATATATATTAAATATACTCTCCAATACGAGTAAATTGTGTTTATTTTAATAAGTACAGGATTCATGAATTTAATGGCGAAGTCAAAAGATGACATGGTTGATGATTTTTCTGAATAATACTTTGAATACCGCATATATATGTTCACTGAATTTTTATTAATTTAGCCATAATATTAATTTATAATGAATAATATTATGTAGATGTTGACACATTTCTACAAGAGGCTGAAACATGCATTAGAACTCTTAAAGTTAATAATGACATTCCTATTTTACACAGTAAGAGAAAACCTGGATATCTAATTTTTAATAAACATCATCAGTTTGCGTTTCATGGTGAACAAATTATTTTCCAAACCCCCAATGATGAATTATATTTTAACTTATAAGATTTCTCAAGATCATTAAAAAAAAATTTTCAGTGCTGTTCGATCAGCGGGTGGATTTAATAACAATCCTACAGCAACTCAATTTGCGTCTGCATACAAAAAGCTATTTATGAGGCATGAAATAGAAGGAAGAGAGGGAGTTGTATTTGTCAGGATAATACAAAGATTTTAGAAATTTGTGGTTATCACGACACTAATATTAGTGATGATTCTATTACACCAGACACAGTATTAGATAATGTCCAAGATTATGAAGTAGGCAGACAGTCAGAATTTAAAGAAGCTGCAATTTCTTACATTGCAAGATATGTGATAAAGGTGAAAAAAAAATTATTATATGTCCCCTTTGTTCGGAAGCTTTATTTGTTCAAAATAATTATATCTTCAAAAAGTTGATATGGTGAAAGTATAATGCAAGGGAAATGACTCATGTAAATCAATTGTAATATTAAGTAAGAATTATAAAACTTAGAATAATACCCAGATTTGAATATTAAAATAAAATAAAACCTAGGGTCTTGCTTGATAGATCGGAAGTGGTGAATCACATGATCTAACACGCTCGTTTAAGTCAGTCCCTGCAGTGTCTTGTAAAAGATTGACGTATTGTATTCTAAAATGGACTCAGAATAATTTAAATATACCAATGTTGAAAATATAACTGTGTTTCGTTGATGTGAAACGTGAATTGTGATTTTATATGAATTAAAGATTATATTGCTGCAGAGGAGCGTTTTCTTTCATCATATCATAATTGAAAGTAATTGTATTTTATTAAATGCATCTATCGATAACAGACAACCCAAGCAAATTAAAGAAAATATTACGTTATCAAAAATAGATACTCCGAAAAGACTGGTAAACTAAAATAGTAATGTTAAATATTAACATAATGGTGGCAGAAATGAAAGCGGTGATAACAAGTAATTGATTTATCTTGAAGAAATTAGATTTTGTTCTACATATACTACAAATACTACATTGTGAAAACCACATGGCATATGTCAATATTCCAGTTTTTGAACATTTCAAAACTGAAGTCATTCCAGTTTTTGAACATTTCAAAACTGAAGTCTGAGTCCATAATATCATATTTATAATCACAATTCAATATTAAACTATTATTAAACTGATTGAGCAACATACTATCTCTCAGGAAATATATAATTTGTCCACCGATGACTAAAATAACATAATAATAAAATTCGATAGAAAAATCGAAAGAATTGACTACAACAAGGTCAATATTTTTTGCAACCGGAAAAAGTATGTTACCGCATGTTCTCTACAAAGTACCTACACTATATGTTGAAACCTAATGTGACATGTACTATATGTTGAAGCCTGATGTGACATTTACTATATGTTGAAGTCTGATGTGACATGTCATTACATGTTGAAGTCTGATGTGCTTACCGAATCTAAACAAAAACTTTAAATTTTAAATAATTAATGTGTATACCAAAAAACATTTGACATTAATATTAATAGTGGTATACATTTTTTTTCTTGTGCTATTTCTAAACTTGGATTACACTAGACTATACTATATTGGAAAATTGCTACAACTCTGGATATAAACAGTGTAAACATTCATTGTATCATTAGCATATTAAGTTTCTACAGGATCACCTACTCTGGATTTTACATTGGAATTTATGTGATTTCATACAATGAGCAATATGTGTATTCATTGGATTATTAGTTAGTCTTATTAATCTCAATATTTTCTTTTCTCTCATTTTCTTGACTCATTAATTCTAATTCTAATTAATTACTATACATATTCATTATTTGTATGACTATATATTATATATATGTATCAGGGGCTTGGTGGAGGTAGTTTAATATTAATTCTCTTGTCTAAATCTTATTCTGTCTATAATCTATTTCTGTTTCTTAAAAGAGATTGATATTAAATGATTCTTTGTAAGGGTTATTTCTGTTAGTTGTCTTTTGATTATATTTGTGCCAATGAATTTTTTTTGTTGTTTGTACATATATTAAATGAATTTTTGTATGTATTATTAAATGAATTATTATATGCATTAATTAACATTAAGATAATTAACATTAAGATTTTTTTTTTTTTTTTTTTTTCCATTTTTGTCAACATTTTTCGTATAAAAAAAATAATAATGAATTATTATTTTTTCTCTGTAAAGGGGGGGTAATGATATGGTGAAAGTATAATGCAAGGGAAATGACTCATGTAAATCAATTGTAATATTAAGTAAGAATTATAAAACTTAGAATAATACCCAGATTTGAATATTAAAATAAAATAAAACCTAGGGTCTTGCTTGATAGATCGGAAGTGGTGAGTCACATGATCTAACACGCTCGTTTAAGTCAGTCCCTGCAGTGTCTTGTAAAAGATGGACGTATTTTATTCTAAAATGGACTCAGAATAATTTAAATATACCAATGTTGAAAATATAACTGTGTTTTGTTGATGTGAAACGTGAATTGTGATTTAATGTGAATTAAAGATTATATGGCTGCAGAGGAGCGTTTTCTTTCATCATATCATAATTGAAAGTAATTGTATTTTATTAAATGCATCTATCGATAACAGACAACCCAAGCAAGGTAAAGAAAATATTACGTTATCAAATATAGATACTCCGAAAAGACTGGTAAACTAAAATAGTAATGTTAAACATTAACAAAAATCTTGTTAGTCTTGTACATTTTAAAAATTAGGGAGGGTTAAAAATACTTAATATTGATATCATTTCAATAAGCCTAGAAACAGAAAAATGTCTTTAAAAGAGAACTGAACATTTCAGTGAAAACTTTGTTGAAAGCAAGATCTGTTTCAAACATTTGCAAAAATACATTAATAATGTGTAACAATGAAAGGCTTTTCACCTGTTTAGATTTCCACTTATTTGATTCATCGCCAACATATAATCATGTAATTTTGTTGATCAAATGTTGAATAAAAAGTAATTTAAAAATTAGAATGCATTAGTGAAATATTTAATGAAAACGTTTCTGTTACAGGCTTTTGAACCTGTCAGTACAACCAGAACAAGCCAGTTCAGAAAAAGAATTCTAAAAGCAACTGCAAGTGTTGCCACAGACTGTATGAAAGAAGCTGCTTCAGAGCTTAAAAAGTCTACTATTACCAATGAAGTTACAGTATCATGTGATGTCTGGCACCTGGCAACAACGTGGCTTTGTTTCAAAGAATGGAGTATCAACAGTTTTATCCGTTTGTCCTCAAGGCCCCCCCCCCTAAAGTAATTGATACCTATACTTGTAGTAATTACTGTGATGCTTGTGCTAAGAAAAGAAAGAAGCTTTCAGCAGAAGAATTTTTAATTTGGAAGCAAGAACACTCTCCTGATTGTGACCAAAACCATAATGGCTCTTCTGGGGCAATGGAGCCTCATGGAATTTTAACAATTTTCCAGAGGTCACAGGACCAGTATGGTTTAAAATATTTAGGCTATCTTGGAGATGGAGAAGATTTCCAAAGACTGGATTTGTAGGCAAGCAGAGGCTGGAGATAGCTGTGACCATTGTTTACAACAATGTTGAGCTTGGCCGAAAAAAAATATTTACAAGTTTAGGGCTGGAACTCGGTTTCTATTCTCTTATGGCATTTTGTGATGCGGATAAAAAAGGATATCTTGTTTAATTAATAGTTAAAAACAATTGAACAGACCTGGAGTAAAAACAATCACTGCTACATGTTCAGGAGATGATGGAGATGGAATGTACAAACCTGGGGGCTTCTAATGTAAGTTTTTAGCTTTGAAAGAGTTAAAACTTCTCTTTTTTCTTGTTTTTCTCAAAAATAGCTTTTTTGCAGGATTTTCAGTGGTTCTGTCACTTTTTTTTTAAAACTATTGCAGTGATTCGATTGAAATTTGGAGGAATTGTTACTTATTTACATTAACACCAGGGGTACTAATTGTTTTTAAATCCTTTTATTACAAAGTTATTCCTCTAGAGCTTACCCCTACCCCAAAACATTTTCTGCCTTTTTTAACAACAAATTTAAACAAATTGTCAAAAATAAGAGTACTTTCTTCCTCTGTTCAATTCTATTACAATGGCCGATGACCTGAACACGATTATGCAAAAAATCATCTCTCGAACATCAGGTCAAGGAGGAGAGGACTATAGTAAAATTACTATCTTTAATTCTCTGGATTATGAAAAGTGGAATAACTTTCAGCGTTATGATTCCACCTATGCAATATTTAAGGTGATGGGACAATGTTTTGGCCTTCCTCATCTTTTTACTTACACTCACCAGGTCTTCAGAAACTCCCTGATTTATTATGGAGATCGTGGGGACTTGATCTGTCACAGAGATGGAAAATTGGTTAATGATACAGATATTATTGTCTGTTGGGACGGTCAAGAGGGGTTGAGACAAAAGGGTTGGTGTCTGTGCAATTTGTTGATGATAGACCACTCAGCAAAAGAACGGAATACTAAGGTTGACACGATGGCACAGGGGGATAATCAGGTTATCAACTGTACATAACTCGTTAATCCCAGATCTTAAAGGTGAAGAACTTGTGAGGGAGCTACAGCAAATCAAGAAAAATAATGACAGTTTCATGGAGGAAGTAGAACGGGGAGCGGCCAGAGTGGGGTTGAGGATCAATAAAGATGAGGTGATTCAGTCTGGTGATTTTTTCACATATGGCAAGACTCTGGTATTTAGGGGGAATGTGATCACAGTGGAGACCAAACGATGGTCCAGGGTCTGCTGTATCCCCAATGATCAATTGCCGTCTTTGGCTGCAATGATATCAACAGTTTCTACAAATGCATTAACTGTTGCTCAGTTCGGCTCTTCTTTAGCTCAGCCAATACTCAATTATACCTATTTTGGACTTGTAGCCATAAGGACCTTAGACAAACATAACCCTATTCTCCAGTCAAAAATTGATGTCAAAAAATTATCCATCCAGCAGAGAGATAGAAAAGTTATCAGAACCTTATACCTAGACCTCTCTCTTGGAGGGATCCTCGGATTGTCTCTCTCTAGATTCCTGATAAGACAGTTTCCTGATCCTGTGACTGAGACCTTAGCTTTCTGGAGAATCCTGCATAACTCTTTATCGAATGAGATTATAAGAACTGAAGTACTCAACGCTGGAAATCCTGAGATTGCTCCACTAGATTCCAATGCTTTTTCCAAATTGATGGAAAAACCAGCCAGTCTCAACTTGAAAAAAGGTCTAAGTGCAGACCGGATGATAAAGGAGGCCGTCAAAAAAGGGTTGCTCGCCAAGGCAGACCACCACCAAGAACGAAAACCTAGCCATGGCTCTCCAATATTTTAAAGGAGAAGAAGAGGTATTGCTCACTTATTTACAAACAGTCAAGCCTATATTCCCCAGATTCCTAAGCGAATTTTATCACTCTACGTTTGTTGGAGTTGTTAATGGTCTGCTTGGACTGTTCCAAAATTCCAGAACTATCAAATGTACAATGTCTTTTCAGTTCAACAAAGAGATCTCCTATAGAATTGTTAATAGTGAAACTCAAGCATACAGGGAGTTGACAGAAAAACCTTGCTCTACACTTCATGTGAATTGGAATTGTTCATCTACTCAAGCAGATCTGTTGAGGTTAAGGTCTTGGGGAGAAAATTTAGTAGGGACAACCATACCACATCCCATTGAAATGCTTGGCAGGGTGACAAAAGAAAGCAGTCTATGCTCAGAATGCAGTGATGAACTTTACCCAGGAAACTATGTAACTGTGGTCTATCCAAAACCCTATCTACCAGCGACTTTAAGAGAGGAAATTTAAGTTGCTATTTAGGATTATCTACTAATTCATCAACAATCTCCAGGCACTAACTGGAGAAACAGTTTTCAACTGTGGGACTGAGTATAAGAGAACCAGATCTGCACTCATGGAATTTTAACAATTTTCCAGAGGTCACAGGACCAGTATGGTTTAAAATATTTAGGCTATCTTGGAGATGGAGAAGGTTTCCAAAGACCGGATTTGTTGGCAAGCAGAGGCTGGAGATAGCTGTGAATGAAGCCACCATTGTTTACAACAATGTTGAGCTTGGCCGAAAAAAATATTTACAAGTTTAGGGCTGGAACTCGGTTTCTATTCTCTTATGGCATTTTGTGATGCGGATAAAAAAGGATATCATCTTCTTTAATTAATAGTTAAAAACAATTAAACAGACCTGGAGTAAAAACAATCACTGCTACATGTTCAGGAGATGATGGAGATGGAATGTACACACCTGGGGGCTTCTAATGTAAGTTTTTAGCTTTGAAAGAGTTAAAACTTCTCTTTTTTCTTGTTTTTCTCAAAAATAGCTTTTTTGTAGGATTTTCAGTGGTTCTGTCACTTTTTAAAAAAAACTATTGCAGTGATTCGATTGAAATTTGGAGGAATTGTTCCTTATTTACATTAACATCAGGGGTACTAATTGTTTTTAAATCCTTTTATTACAAAGTTATTCCTCTAGAGCTTACCCCTACCCCAAAACATTTTCCGCCTTTTTTAACAACAAATTTAAACAAATTGTCAAAAATATGCTTTTTATCAAACTGCTATAATTTTAGTACCCAGGGTGTATTTAGAACAGTTCTATAAAGCCTGAAAATTGCATTGAAAATGGTTAATTATTTTTCAATTCATTTAGACATTGCCAATCATTGATTTTTTTAAGGCAGACCTTTCTACCCCCCACTGAACCCATGAGGGAGACAGAGGCTAGTTATGTGGGAGATTTTCCAACTGATGAGGGAGATTTAGAGCAGCATCATTGCCAATCATTGATTTTTTTAAGGTTAAGGGTTTGTCGATTGAGACCCCTTTTTGATGAAAATTTTAGTTTTTGATATATTTGGGGACATTTTAAGCACACATTTATCAATAATAGTCACACACTAACACATTTATGTGAGTTATGTTTTAACTCCAGAGAAATATCAGAAATTGTATTGTGAATTTAAGAAAGAACCAGAAGTTTCTCATGTTGACTTTTGAGATTGGAAAAGAAATATTTTGACAGATGGTTACGATCCAAAAATGTAAATAAGGATTATGAGAAATTATACAATCTCATAGTAATAGAAGATTTCAATGGCAAGATTTGTACTGATGCAAGAGTCCACTTAACTGATTGTTATATTGAACAAGCAGCAGTGATGGCTGATGAATACTTCATTATTTACCTTTATATACCTAGATATATTTATATATATTACCTATATATATTTATATATATATATTTATATATATATAACCAGTATTTCCAAAGTGAAAGAACAGGTTTTAAATCTACATCTCATTAAATCTGGCTGTGGCCTACAATTAATAGAATTAGTATCAGTTAGAAATGTAAAACATATATGTATGGCTATGATGTACAATTAATAGAATTTGTATTAGTAAGAATTTTCGTGTGTGTCTATGGTGAATGGCATGTTGTTTGTTCGTCATTGGAAGCATAGTTAGTGGTCTCCTGATTTTTCTGTATTGAAATAATAATATAGTGGAATTGGTTTTAATTGTATATATGGAGTTCCTGAATTATATTACTTCAACAATTGGCACCCAACGTAAATTGAACACAGAAATTCATTATGAGGTAGGCCAAAAACTCACTTGTGTGCCCCATACAGTGAAAATTTTAAAGCAAAAATTGAAAAGCAGAGACAATACCATTAGAATAACTGCACTTCAACAAAAATTTCAATAACAATGTAATCAAAAGACTAAAAGCTAATCAAAGTAGATTCAAAAATGATAAGCATGATTTAAAGAATATGCTTTTTAGAGATGAAGAAGAACAAGAACTGACAGAGGATGAAAGGGCCTATCCATTGTCAATGCGAATTTTAGTTTATTATATGTTGACCTGTAATGTACCAACTAAAAATATTCCCTTTTTAATAGAAAAGCTACATAAATACACAGAAGCTCACTATTAGAGGATTCCCCACTACAGCACAGTGGAGCAAATGGCTCATGTGTTGGGCAGTATATCTGATCTGCAAGCAGCAGAAATGGCAATTACTCTGAATAATCTTACCCTTGGTTTTGATGCTACGACTCAGGAAGGTGTTCATGTAAACTGCATCTACCTGACGTCCAGAGAAAAGAATATAGTCATTGCACTTGACCAATTGCCCGGTGGTACAGCCCATGATTATGAAAGCCATATTTGCAGCAAGGAGGATCATCTGGCAGAGGTTTATTCAAACTTTAATGAGTGTAGAGACTCAATTATTAGCAATATCACAAATACCATGTCAGATAGTTAACACTCCACAATTTAAAGAGTGTGCCAAACATGGGGAAAATATTTGAATGAGCTGAATTGCAATTTGCACCCCTTGACCATTTTTATCTCTTGGTAACTCATTGAAAACAAGCTGTATGAGCTTTCATTAGAAAGTTCGTTCTTTTCTCTCTAGGTTTTATATTGTTTTTTTATGTCACTAATGAGATTGCCCAATTTATTATTAATTTATTTTGAAAGTTCAAATTGTGGCATTTTTTCTAAGAATAGAAAAAAAAAGATTGAATCTTACCAACATAAATGCCAATATCTGATTGGTCGGTTTTGTTTGTAACCAAGTTGAGACTACTTCCGTCTTCAGTAAACAGATTCTAAGCAGCATTCTTCGTTTGTGTCCAATTTAATTACCAGTTGATTGTGAATAGCGTACTATTTAATTTATTGTTTTCAAAATGCCAAGCAGATTTTCAAAAAGACTTGATAGTCTTAAGCATGTTCTTCATTGCCCGAATTGTACTTCGCTGAACAGCCCAAGCAAGGGTTTGCTTCGTAAATTGGTCGCTTTTTGTCGTTTTTGCGCTTAACCGGGCGATCTATTGCTCAACAAACGACATCTCATGGGGTATATACGAGCCAATTTGGGCGAACGATTGCTTCGTCGACATGTTGATGAAGCCGCGTATTGATTGGCTGAATTGATCATGTTCATTATGCAAAAAGGCACCAAAATTTCCGTCTTAATGAAAAAAATGGCGTCTACACAAGACAATCAGCTACCAAAGATGTCAGAGGACAGTCTAGCAATATTCATAGATGCATGGGAAAATGTTCCATGCCTGTGGAACCCACTCCATCGGGACTATAAAAATAAGGGTGAAAAAACTAAGGCCTTGAACAATATTGCCCAAAATCTGGGCTTGGAATGGACTTCAGGTATGTCATTTTTCATTACTTTAGTTAAGAAGTTTATACTATTGTGACTCACTCACTGTGCCGCTTCTTCTCACGGCTTATGTCGTTTTGATTTCTGTTGTTCTTCATCATCGAATCTCTTTTGTCAGATTTCAATTTAGCCTGATTTGTGTGTTATTTTTAATACTCTGATTTACGTGCTGTCTGGTTTTTATTTATTTATTTAATTAATAAAACCTGTGTAGATAACAACAGTAATATCAGCTATAGTTTTATTTACTATTAGCTTTCTTTTTTGTGGCAGCAATTTATTTTTTTACCAAGAGTCACTTAGCACCTATAGGCCTACCTATCAAGTGGCTTCAAATAATTTGTTGGCAACCCCTGTGTGCAGGTTAATGTGGGCTGTCAGATTTGTTTTAACAAATATAGTATCGTAGGGCAATATTGGGTCAGAATGATGTCTGACAGCATGCATTAAAATCTTTTAGTGTTATAATTATTTTACTTTTTACCCAGAAATGATTGCCAGAAAAATAGATTCGCTGAAAGCATCCTTTCGGAAATAGCGGAGCAGGCAGCAGGGGTCCACAGGGGCATCTGGGGGCGAGAGGAAAAAACTATGGCCACCCTATGAGCGAATTAACGGATTTTACGGCACAGTGCTATATTCGCCTAAAACTGTTGTAGGGAGTGACTGCCCTACTGTGCTTGTGAGTATATGCTTTGCATTATTTCTGAATAACCATTGGACTTTGAAGTTTGTATTTCAGTTTGTTAGCATCTCAAGGCCCCACATTCCTTTTATTATGCGCTTAACTTTTAAATAGTTATAACTCTAAGTGCAGGACCTCGGTTTATACTCTCACTCGAAAGAGTCGGTCAGTCAGACAAATTTATGCAGTCATAGGCAGCTGGGGCTCGAACCCACGACCTCTTGCATTGGAAGCTGGCGCACCGCCACTAAGCCACTAACTGCTCAAAGATTTTACATAATGTTGTCAAAAAAAAAATTTCCTTTATTATTTATTTAAGTTATTTGAAATTTCTTTCTGTGATTGGTTTACATGACTTTTATTTGTATGATTTCAGAATGAAGGTATTGAAGACACTGATGATACCCATCCTAGAGGGGATATTGATCAACTCATCCATACTATTCAATCGAGAAATTCAAGTGAGTCTTCAATCACCTCAAGTGCCAGCACCAGCATCACATGTGATGAACCATCATTACTGCCAAACTTTAGTCCACCATTCTCGCCCTGAAAGTCCTGGGCAAACGACCGGCGCCTGAGACCCCCACATCGAACATTGTGCATGACAGGCTTGCCAAAAAGGTTGAATTTGAAATTGCAGCCACACAATTTTTATCCAAAATAGCTCATCTTTAACCTTATAAGAGAAAAGAAGAAACGGAAAAACTATTTTTGAAAGACAGATAAAGCAAAATAGTTTTTTTGTCTCTCCTGTAAAATTTATAAAATGGTAGATACACGGTTTCCATTCGACAGCGACGACATGTTTAAGAACCTCTTTAGTGCAGTATTTTCAGTCAGCACTTTGTTCTTCTCCGGGCGATTTTTTAAAATCTTCTTTGCACCTACTCCATTCTTCAGCGTGGAGAGTTTTTTTTTTATGCTTGTTGGAAAAATCTTCAGAATTATAGCTGCTAGTATGCACTAACAAGGTCAAAGGGAAATGACTCCGGAAAGTCAATAGTATAGTACAAGAGTTATGGGCACTGGGAAGATTGTGAAAGTCACAATCTAGTTTGTTCTACTGCGTCGTAGCTTTATAAAGAATGCTTTGCACGTTTTTCATGTGAGGCTTGCTTGACTGGGCAAGGCTGATCACGGGGTAAAAGACCGGAGGAAAGTTAGTCGACTCAAATATCTAGAAGCGTATAGACGCATACGTTAGACTCGTAATTTTACTACATTTTATCAGAATACTAATTCATTTCTTGGACTTATATTATATTATATTATTCATTGGATATTATATGTGACTGTGATTTAATGTGATTAAATATATTTGTGCTGCAGAAGAGCGTTGTCAGATCACTTGTGATTACATAGATTTTATTGAGTTCTTGCAGGAAGGTAAAATTACTATTTTAATGAACTGAACATTGTTGTTCAATGAGGATTAACAAACACCTCATTAACAGCTGGTATATTCATTTAATTCCTCAATTGAAAGACAAAGGAAGGGAAGCTTTAGCTCATATTGATAAAGAGATTACTGATTACACAATAATTAGAGAACAGTTGATAAAATTTTTTATCCATTCAGAGGACTATTATAGACAAAAATTTCATTCTTTTTTATTAACTGATAAGATAGAACCAAGAGCTTTTGTCTCTGAAGTAAAATCATTCTTATTAACTTGGTTAGAACTAATCAAAATAGACACAAAAAATCCCAATGAAATTATTGAGATGGTAGTAGTAGATAAAGTGTTACAAATGGCTTCCAAACCTTTGTTTACACATATTATGGAGAGGAAAGTAAGAAATATTGAAAATTTAATAGATGCTATCTCCAATTTTAAAGATAGTAATCCCAATGTAGAACTTACTAAACAGACTCAAACAGTAAATACCATGCAAAATAGAAGACATAGGAGCTATTCACCTCCTAGAACAAATAGTCAATATGGTAGAAGACAAATACAAACAGACAAAATCTTAGATGTCAATTTTGTAATCGTTATGGACATATAGACAGATTTTGTGGTTTCAGAATAAAACATTTAAGTAACAGGTATAGACCAAATGAAAATAGCCAAAATAATCAAAATTTTCAAAATAAAAACTTTACAAGACAGAATTTTCCACAAGGAAATCAAAATCAAAACTTTACAAGACGAAATTTTCCACAAGGAAATCAAAATCAAAACTTTACAAGACTGAATTTTCCACAAGGAAATTCTACAAATCAGCATGTTACCAATCCAAATTCTGAAAATCAAAATTTTCAGAATAGAAATAAAGGCAATACAAATAATCCTACTACTCACAGAAACAATGTAATATTTGAGAATAAAGGTCAACTGATCTTATTCCCTGCATATGTTGAGGGAATACGTACCTATTGTCTAAGGGATACTGGGTCATCTCTCACTTGTGTAGATGAGAGGATTATTCCTCCTCATAAAGCCAAAAATATCTTAAGGATAGAAACAATTAAACTAGGTAATGGATCTATGGTTAGTTGTCCAATCACTACCATACAAATTGATACTCCTTGGCTTACAGGAATTACTGAAGCAGCCATCTTAAAAAATTGTGTTGCTCCCCTGATAATAGCAGACCTGCCAAGTTGAAAACTTCAAAATTAGTAGTGAGCCATCCCAAAATTCGTATTTTGACCCCCAAATTCGTATTCATTAGACCCCCAAATCAGTAGTCAATTAGTAGTAATATTTGTAAGCATTTTTACACGTTTTACACGGTGTATTTATTTCACTCATGAGTCATATGCATTTCAAAGAAGCCTAAGAAGCTTCATAAAGTATACACTATTTAAAATAACATATAATAGGCCCATAGGGGCCTATTTTAATTCAATTGTAAATTAAATGAGTTACTAGAACTTTGGAATTAGAATCCATTTCAATTAAATTTTAATTAGAGACGAATGCTAGCCAAGAATTTGAAAGAAACCCTTGGCCGGACTTGGGCTTATCCGCCTTGTCTTAGCCTTAGTATAGTCATTAGTAAACATTAGCATGATTAGTGCATTAGGTTTCATGGCTTCATTAACCCTACTCTCTTGCCTAGCCGTTGGAACGAAAGATAATGCTATTAAATTTATTCATTTGTTGATAGAAACAATACAGTAGCCAAGAATAATCCCAGTTTTAAAGCATGTGAACTTTTTTTTATATAGATCAGTGAGGGACACAAATATTTATTAAATGCAACTTCCGGCCGGAAATCGTAATTTTAACTCAGAGAGCGTCGGCATGTGTCCCATTCGCATTTTTATATATACAAAATTTGTATTTTTCTTAGAAAATCAGAAAAAAATCGTAGTTTTTTGCTTTTTATCGAAAATTGCAGAAAATTCGTAGTTTTTCTGCCCATTTCGTAATTTCGTATTTGGACCTTGTTTTTCGTATAAACTACGAAAAATTCGTAGTACTTGGCAGGTCTGTAATAGGTAATACATATGGAGTAAAACAGGACAATAGTTTTGAAATATTTCAACAATGGATGGATCTTAAATCCACAGATTTAAACTTAAAACCTGTAATTTTGTTAGAAAATAATCAACTGGGAGATTTATCACAAGATGAATTCGGCCCTGCCTTGCAAACTGTCAGTTTTTTACAAACACTAGGCAAGTCAGACAGTAGCATTATTAATGACACACCTAATATAGATATACCTATAAACAAAGTGAAAGAAAATCTAATGCCTAAATGGAATGGTACAGAGAAATTGAATCAATATATTGAAAGGTTTGAAGAACAATGTGAAATAAATAATATACCTAAACAATTGCATGCCATATCACTGTGCAAACATTTAGAAAATCACAAAGCAATATACAATATTGCAGAGAAAGAAATCAATGACTTTCAAACATTGAAAACAAACATTTTAGCATATATTGATACTACTCAAAAGAAAACTGAAACACAAATGAAAAAACGTGAACAGATTAGCTTAAATAGTATGCCTTTTGATGAACAAACTTTAAAAAATGAACAAAAACAAGATGAGTATATAAACAAAATTGTGTCACAACTTGGTAAAGAAAATTTTAAACCAGGACAAATGAAATTAATTAATGGAATTCTTTGTAGGATAGAAACAAAAACTAATATAACTCAAATAGTTGTGCCAAAATCTTTGACAGTGCAAATAATGAAAATTTCGCATGATAATGCATTAGCAAGTCACTTAAGTACAAAAAAAACTTGTAACAAAATCAAAAACAACTTCTGGTGGCCCAATTTAGAAAAGGATTTGAAAACGTTCATAAAAAGTTGTTCAACATGTCTGATACATAATCAGAAAAATTCAAAACATAAAGCACCTTTACAAAAAACAGATACTGTAGACAAACCTTTTGTAAAGATAGCCATTGATATTATTGGACCTATGAAAGAAGCTAGGAATTCAAAAGCTAAATTTGCATTAACACTCATTGATATGGGTAGTAGATGGGTGGAAGTAATCCCTCTAAGAGAAATAACCGCAGATAGAGTATGTAACTCACTATTGCCAATATTCTGCAGATTTGGATTTCCTAAAACTATATTAAGTGATAATGGTACCCAATTCAAATCCAAATTGACTCAAGCTTTTACTAAAATGCTCAACATAACACAAATTTTTAGTTCAATCTACCACCCAGAGTCAAACGGTATGGTTGAAAGGGCAAATCAAACTATAAAACAAATGTTAGCTAAGGTTTGCGAAGAACACCCTTATGAATGGGATGAATTCCTACCAGCCATTCTCTTTGCTTATAGACAGGCAAAGCATGAAAGCACTGGTTACTCACCTTTTGAGTTAATCTTTGGTAAAAATGCCAATGGTCCATTAGAGAATTTTAAAGCAGAATTACTAAAAATCAAAGAAACAAAAATGTCACCTTTTGATCTAATAAATAAGACAGAAAAACATATGCAAACAGCATATCAATTTGCTGTGGAAAAAAAACAAGAAATTAAAGAAAAAACCATACTTAGAGAAAACATGAATAAAAACTTAAGAAAGTTAGAAATAGGAAACAAAGTACTTGTATATCTACCCATTGGTTCTGGTAATACCATGGAATGGAAAGGTCCTTATGACATTATACATAAATTGTCAGATGTTACATATAAAATTGACATAAATGGTAGTGAAAAAATTGTTCACATCAACAATTTAAGACATTATGAAGAAAGCAATATAGTTGATACTACATCAAAAACTAATGACAAAATAGAAAACAACAATGTTATCATCGTTGAAGATGAAAATATTAAAGACATTCCAAGTAATGTTAACTACTTGTGTGGCATGACCGCAAATACAACTAATGAATTAGAGCAAATTAACTTAGATCATATTCAAAGTGTAGAAACTAAAAATAAAATTGTGAAAATATTAAACAAATTTAAAGATACAATCACAGAAACACCTGGTTTGACTAATGTCATTGAACATACAATAGAATTAACTGACAAAAAAGAGTTTAGATCAAAAGCTTATAGAATTCCACAAATGCTAGTTGACAAAGTGGATAAAGAATTGGACCAATTAATTGAAAATAAGATTATAAACAAATCTATGTCTCAATACTCTTCACCAATGGTAATAGTAAGAAAAAAAAAATGGTTCAATTAGACTTTGCTGTGACTATCGCAAATTAAATAAAATCACAAAAATTGATCAAGAAGGGTTACCTAACATAGACAATATCATCAATACTATGGCAACTGGGAAAATATTTTCCACTATAGACTTGACCAGAGGTTTTTGGCAAGTACCTCTAGATAAAAATTCTAAAGATTACGCAGCTTTTATTACTCATAGAGGTGTGTTTAACTGGAATGTAATGCCATTTGGTCTCATAAATAGTACTGCAACTTTCACTAAATTAATGAGAAAAATTCTTCCTCAAAGAAACAACATAATTCACTATGTGGATGATGTGTGTATATATACAGAAACTTGGGATGAACACTTGACTATTTTAGAAGAAGTCTTACAAATACTAAAAGATAACAATTTAACTGTATCCCCAACCAAATTAAAGATAGGACAATCAGAAATAGAATTTCTAGGACATACATTTTCTAATGGCCAAGTCAAGCCAACAGAACAATTACACAAAAAGATTTTAGAAATAAAGACACCTAAAACTAAGAAAGAAGTTAGAGCACTCTTAGGTTTATTCAATTATTACAGCAAGTTTATTCCAAAATACAGTCAAATAGTTAGACCTATCATAGATCTTACAAAAAAATTTCAACCAAATTATGTAAATTGGAATAATGAATGTGATCATTCAGACAACTAGTTAATGAGTTTTCTAAAGAACCAATTTTGGAAACTATTCAGAAAAATGATGAAATTATTTTAGCCTGTAATGCCTCAAAAATAGGACTAGGTGCTTGTATTTTTAAGAAAGTAATGATAGATTCAGAAATGGTGTACAAACCAGCATTCTATATAAGCCGTGCATTAACTAATAGTGAAACAAATTTCAGTATATTGGAATTGGAAGGTTTATGCATAGCTTATGCTGTATTGAAATTTCAATACTATTTGTTAGGACGTAAGTTTACAATTCTGACAGATCACAAACCATTAGTAAATTTTAATGTGTCAAATGTAAATAACAAACGCATAAACAAATATTCATTATTACTATCTGATTATCAGTTTCAGATCAAAAGCATAGTTGGAAAAGATAATCATTTGCCAGATGTGTTATCAAGATTATCCATTTATATCCCAGATATTGAATAGACAATACTGAAAGATAAGTGTCTAGGACTAATGTAAATCTTGAGACTTCAGATTTTTGGTCTCATAGTTAATAAGATGGTGTATAACTTCTGTAAGACACCGATGTAAATTGTTTTTATGATGATTATTTATGTTTTTATGATGATTATTTATGTTTTTTGTACTATGATTACATGAATATTACATGACTTAATTAGATACGTTAACTATTGATATGCAACTAAATATTTCATTGATTTTGTAACAATAATTTATGTTCCCTATATATGTAATTATGCAAAAATAATAATGAATTATTATTTTTTTCCGGGAGGGGTGAGTAATGCTAATATGCACCAACAAGGTCAAAGGGAAATGACTCCGGAAAGTCAATAGTATAGTACAAGAGTTATGGGCACTGGGAAGATTGTGAAAGTCACAATCTAGTTTGTTCTACTGCGTCGTAGCTTTATAAAGAATGCTTTGCACGTTTTTCATGTGAGGCTTGCTTGACTGGGCAAGGCTGATCACGGGGTAAAAGACCGGAGGAAAGTTAGTCGACTCAAATATCTAGAAGCGTATAGACGCATACGTTAGACTCGTAATTTTACTACATTTTATCAGAATACTAATTCATTTCTTGGACTTATATTATATTATATTATTCATTGGATATTATATGTGACTGTGATTTAATGTGATTAAATATATTTGTGCTGCAGAAGAGCGTTGTCTGATCACTTGTGATTACATAGATTTTATTGAGTTCTTGCAGGAAGGTAAAATTACTATTTTAATGAACTGAACATTGTTGTTCAATGAGGATTAACAAACACCTCATTAACAATAGCGATTTTAGAATTTTCCCCCAGTGCATTTGGCAGATAGGGGCCTACCTGGTCAGTTTACTGTCACAGTAATTGATGAATCTATCATCCTCAATGAGTTTGCATATTACTTGAGATAAGGTCAACAGCGGAGTGAATGAGAGAGTATCGCGAATTGATGTTCCACTGGCATGATTTTGGTGTCCACCCCCTGCCACATACTGAAGGCTATCTAGGTTGACATTCGGCACTTGTCTCCACTGACCAGGAATGTGCACATGGTTTGACTGTTCATGGTCAACATTGCCATATCCGCAACACTGCTGGTCTTTCTTTTCCAGCAGAAAGTTGTGCAAAGCCAAGGATGCCAGAACTACTGCCGCAAATTGAGCTCAAAGAAGTACCTCAAGCCAATCTTTAACAGTTATTGTCAGCTCTACAGGCTTTACTTGGAGGAGGACTCTTGGTGTAATGAGAACACTCCTGTCTCCAGGCAAACATTTATGGATGAATTCAGAGCATCAAATTATGAAATTTTTCATCCAAGAAAAGATCAATGCGACACCTGTGTATCTTTCAAACATGGAAACATCCCTGAAGAAGTGTACAGCAAACATTGAACAGACAAAGAGAGCTCAGGAGGAGAAGGCTCGAGACAAAGCAGAGGCATCGCTGAGTGATGGAGACACAGTAGTTGTTACCATGGACCTTCAATCAGTCCTACTCTCACCATCTCTCAATGCTTCAGCTCTGTACTACAGGACCAAACTCTGTGTGCACAATTTCACCATCTTCAATTGTGTCACCAAAGACGTCATGTGCTACCTCTGGCACGAGGCAGAAGGCGGCTTGAGTGGTAAGGAGTTTGCTTCCTGTATTGTGGATTTTCTGTCTTCTAACACAAAAGCCAAGCATTTTATTTTGTATTCTGACGGTTGTACTTACCAGAATCGAAATGAAATGTTACATTGACCAGGTCTTTGACATTCTTCTCTCAGAAGTATGGCAAAGTAGTAGAATAGAAGTTCCTAGAAAAAGGTCACACCCAAATGGAGGCGGACATAATTATAATTTGTTAGTGTTTGCTTGTCATTGTGTCAAAATATTTGACCCTGTTCTCCTCCCCCTACTGCACACACATGAATGCATACACTTTTTATGCAATGCGATGAAGTTGATATAAATATAACAATTTAATAGGTTTCTACTGACGAAATTAAGCTATTAGTATTTCGATATTAAGCAAACAAATGAAAAGGATGCTTGCTAGCAAGAATATTTGTTTCTAATTACATTCATGGCATGTCCTGAGGGAGAACACTTCGGTGGCCTTGGGGTTAAGGCGTCTGCCTCGAGTGTAGGGCAGGGGGTCATGGGTTTGAATCACGGCTTTGTCATGTCTTATACAGTACATTTTGTAACATTTTTTACTATAAAAGTTGTGTACTTTAGGTGTAATATTTTTACATTTACAAAGATTCGTAAAATTTTCGCGAATATTTATAAATGGCTAAAAAACAAAAATTTTTGCTAGAACACTTTGTTTCAATTAAAATAATTAAATTTGGATACTTTGAAACAGTGTTAATTTAGTAGGTCTCTATAGAGCATTGAATTCCTTTCAATTTGATATATAACAGAAGCTTCTACTAAAATTAGGTAATTTTTAGTGATTTTTTTTAAATAGGTCAGATTTGAGTTTTTTGTCTCCCTTGAAAAAAACTGTAAAAAGTATGAAAAATGATTTTTACATCGATATTATTAAATTTTTCAAATGCACCACATTCATGAAAAAAATTGGGTCTCTTCTCTACAAACTTTTGTGTTTGTAAACAAAGTAACTTAGCTATAGCCAATGTACTTTTTGAGATAATGACTTCTAAAAATAGGACTTTGTGAGGTGGCTAAAGGTAACCAACTTGTAAAATTTCAAAATTTCATAACTTTCTTAAAAATTAACATACAGTCATAAAATTGGTATCAAAGCTCTTAGAATCATTTTGTCTTTCTATTAAACATAAAAAAGCTCAATAGCTTGAAAAATTAAAATCAGTTTTGAGTACCTACTATAACTCTACCAAAACATCGACTTTCCACTTATCACACTGGACACTGAACTCCCCTTTTTTACACACCCGCTGCACATCCTGTCCTTTCACCACCTTGCTCTCCCCTTTACAGATCCCGTGCGCAAACCGCTGGTCACGCACTACTGCCCTTCATTTATCTGTGGTTACAAGCCCCTTCTCCTATATTATGTAGGTTTTTATACTGTTTACAGACGTGACTTGGTGAACAATTCGATCGTGGAGACCAGCCACCCTTACAACGCAAAAAGTATGTGGACGCTGATAACAGAATCAGTAAGATCGTTCAAACTTGTAGAAGCGAAACTTAATAGAATACTTGAGAGGACTAGCCAATAATTTCTTAATGGAGCCATAAAAGCTTGTGCATTCAGGATATTATTTTTAAACGCTTATTATTTAATTATTGTTTCGTCAATTAAAATTTTTATTACTGATAATGTTAATGATAATGTGTTAGATATGCCTTTAGCCATTTATGCATTAAAATACATTGTGTTAAGACTGCCATTATTTACTTTTTCAATGAATCAGTTTAAGCTATAAAAATTCAATAATCCAATATATATATTGTTTTAATCTGTTAAGTTACTTTTAAAAATGATGAGAAATGTTTTTACTCCGTCGTGACAAAACGTGACGTAAAAGGACTTAACCTAGTCTAGTAGAATTATGTTTAGATATGTTAGTTAATTCCCCTAGATGTTGATATTTTAGGAACTTCCTGTGAGAAAGTGAGAGAGAGAGGTCGTTCAGTGTCTTTTCTAAAAACAAGTTTTCTTTAGTGTTAAATGGTGATTTGAAATTAAACTATTCACCTATAAAATGATTAGTTGTTTTATTACCTTATGGATCATTATTAAAAGCCTACCTACAACAAGGTGCTTTACATGGTCAACCACACCTGAGGACTTAATCAGATCCTTAATCAGTGGGGGCGACGTCCTTCAGGTGTATAAGGTGAAAACATACTTTCTACTTGCATTAGAAAATGGCGAGCAAACAATTAAGCTATGAGGAAGTCAAGAGATTGAAGAAAGGTGAATTGGTTTCATTTGCCAAGGAAATAGGTCTAAATATTGTTATTGTCTAAGGGGAATAACTCAGTTAATCAAAATGTAATATTAATTAATCATGAATTATTGCCGTTGAATTGAATGTATTATCATTGTCGTAGTTTGTTAAGTCGTAGTTCTGAAATGCCATGTTTAAGTCTTGCAATTCACGAGGAAAATGAGCAGAAGTTTCGAGAGGGCATGTGACGAGAAAGCTAAAGAAGTCAGTCTACTTTTTAGCTCTGGTCGGAGTATGATATGTGAAAGAAAGTAATATAAACTGGAGTTAGAGTTGTTAAAGTGTTAGAACGTTTGAACGTTATAATAATGTTTCTTATAAAACTGGAACTAATGTTTTATTCTATATACATGGATGTGATGATGTGAATAAAAAGTTATTTTGTGCTGCAATAATGGTGTTATTGACTATATATATATAAATTGAACTACAAGTAAGTAGCTACCACACTTACACTGTGAAACGAAGAGACTAGTGATAGACAATTTTATGTTGATTGATGGTTACAGAAAATAAACCATTAACAAATATACAAACTTTGGAATCTAAAAGTAAATTAATAGAAAAAAATGGCTATGAGATTGGTTTCGGATTAAGTTTGGCCACGAGAAACGCTTACAAAATTGGAATTGTTGTCTCAACCAAGTTATACTGAAGAAACTGTGTTAAAAATAAGACCCCATTTATCTGGATTCAACAGTGTCAACAGACTTTTGACAGTAAGTTAGCTATATCCATTTGCCCTGTCTTAATCACCCCTGAATGGGACAAACCATTTAAACTGGTTGTCAATGCTTCAGATTGTGGAGTAGGGGGAAGGGGGGGGGGGGTTTGCTTCAAGAGGAAGATGGTTGTGATCGGCCTGTAGCTTATTTTTCAAGAAAGTTGAATAAATCTCAGAGAAAATATTCAACAATAGATAAGGAATGTCTATCTTTAATTTTAAACCTCAGGCACTTTGAAGTATACCTTTATACCCCTTCCCACCAAGTTCAGGTTTTTTCAGATCACAACCCATTGTTATACCTCAATAGAATGAGGAATCATAATAATAGATTGTTGAAATGGTCGTTGGAGTGTGAGAACTATAACTTAAATCTTCATTATATAATAAGTGGGTAGAGAAATACATATGATTTTTAAGATTATTCCCAGGACTGTTAATTTTTTTTTAAATGTTGAATAGTCCCTTTACTGAACTTATTAAAATAAGTTCTTAACTTGGTTAATGAACTTCTGAAAAGGAAGGGCATGTGACGTAAAGGGTCTTAACCTAGTCTAGTAGAATTATGTTTAGATATGTTAGTTAATTCCCCTAGATGTTGTTGATATTTTAGGGACTTCCTGTGAGAAAGTGAGAGAGAGAGGTCGTTCGGTGTCTTTTCTAAAAACAAGTTTTGTATAGTGTTAAATAGTGATTTGAAATTAAACTATTAACCTATACTAAGATATAGTTTTTTTATTACCTTATGGATCATTATTAAAAGCCTACCTACAACTAGGTGCTTTACATGGTCAACCACACCTGAGGACTTAATCAGATTGTAACAAGTGGGGCCCGTCCGGGATTATGCAGTAGAATGCAGAAGGCATCTACTGCAATAAACTGGAGTTCCACTTGTTCCTCAGGGATGCCTGCTTACAGGAAATGCACATTAGTGAAAAGTGCAAATCTTTCATCAGAGGATATGATACATTCAGAAAGATAAAAACTAGTAACTTTAAGCCCCTTGTGTGTGAGCTTACCTAGACAAGTGTTTTTCTAATAGCAGTGAGTTAATATTATGTACTCAAATATTTTGTGTAAATAAATGTATTCTTTTCACAACGGAGACTTATTACTAGTATGAAAGAACAAGCTAAAGAAATATACAGAAGAATACAAAAGAAATCTATAATAAAAGAGAACCTGTAACAATTAAGAGCTGGAAATTGTATGTAACAATTGGCGAGTTGAACAGTGAGCTTAAACAGCACATAACAATTTATAAATCACACGTAACACCTATAACTTTGTAAACGTAGTGAATAGTTAATTAGCAATTCCCATTTTTTCTGGTTTAGATTTTCTGAGTTTAATTATGATTGGTCAATTATATATAGTATTGCTATAAAAGACCCTATAAATGAGTGAGTTCCGGTCCATTTTGGTTTGATAACCTGGGTTGATAACCCGTTTGGCATTCCTTTGGTTCCCGTAAGTTAATTTGTTTCTATTGCTATTGTAGATTCAATAACAATGGACTTCAAAAAAAAACTTTCTTTTATGTGAAGTGCAAAGCATTATTTAAATTGACACACATTTCTTTTTAGGTGGTTGTTAATTTTACATAAAGAAAGGAAGGTGGGGTATGAAGGTCAGGTGTAGCACTCAAACTTAAATTAAATTTAGAATTAACAGACAGCTAAATGCACAGAATTTAGATAGTACAAAAAACACCTGCTAGAACATGAGAGAAAAATAGTATGTTTGCCTACAAATCTTATCCACTGTGTAAAAAATACTAAGTAAAAAAAACATACAAAAAAGACAGGACAGTAAGGTTTAAATAAAATAGATTAGAAAATTGTGTATGAAAGGGATTAACTAAAATAGATTAGAAAATCATGTATGAAAAGGTAGCTCACTAGCTGCAGCTAGAAAATCAGGAATGTCCATCTCAGCATTGATTCCTTTGGCTTGATGAAGGTCATCATGGTCTGTGAAGTCTTGAGGCAGGTCGTCGTAGCAAGCATCCGTGAAGTCTTGCGGAATGTACAACATCGAAGCTATTTCATTCAAATCTGACTGAAGCAGAGAATCTTGGTCTTTCGTCACCTAGTGACAAATAATGAGTATCTGAGTGCATGTTTTTTTATTTTTACTTGAAAGTTACTTGAAAGGCTTAGTATATGGAACATGTACCCAGGCATCTCTTTTCTTTTAATGGAAGCCGTTGTACTACATTGGTTTACTTTCTTTAGCTTAAGCAGTGATATAAATAAATTATTGGCCTTTTGCTCTAATTAAATTATTTATACCGGTCTGGTATTAGGAATAGAAGTGATCTAGGAGAGATTTATGTATGTATGTGCAGCACCTGTTGTTGTTTTCTAATAGATTTATGTTTCACCTTTCTTTAAAGGCAATAAAAGCAGCGGGCACATGAAAATGGGTGCATCCAGCACTTGGATGACCAAGATTGTTACTGTCAGAAAGGTGTCATGGTCAGAGGGAGGGGAGGATCTCAGAAGAACAGAATTAGCTAGATAGATCTGGGATGTCAAACCCACATTATTTGTTGCACAAAGTTAAAAAAAAAAAACAAGACTGCCACTCATAGGTTGGACTATTCAGCTACAACTAAGTGGCAATTTAACATGTTGGAACTGCACCGACTTTTCTTGAAAACGGAATGATGCTACAAGAACTATATTGCAGGGTGATACTCCAGAGTGCAGAACATGTTTGACTGTTCTTTGTATGTGTAGGTTTTGTGGCAAGTCAACTTTTCAGAGTTTGGTGAAGGGTTAAATGTCCTTGTTTTTTTGTAGGCTTTGAATTGCTTGCCTTATTTACTGGATGCCTTGATAGTGTAAATCTCTTACCCTAGAGACAAGGCAACTTATTTGTGAAAAGCTATCAACAGAAACTATCACAACTGTCATTTGACAAAACTTAATGAAAACAATAGTTACAATATTTAAAAGCTTGTGTATTGGTGCAGACAGATTAGATTTCCTATTTTTCTCTTCAGACAAAGCTAATAAAGATTTTACTTTTATTACATCTGTCTCCAATAATTAAAAATTTTTTTACAGAAAAGAAATATTACAAGGTTGATTAAACAACAATAAAGTATAACAACCTTAACCTTACCTTTCTAAAAGCCATGCAGTGTATGTGCTCCTTTTTTTCATACTTCCAACGTAGAAAGCATAGCTTCTCAAGGGCCAGCCTCCAGCTTTTCATCATGGGTGCATTGCGATGTTGGCTGCCAACATGAAAGAGGCACTCAGAACGGGACTCAGAATGAATATACAAGTAATGTTTCATCCTAAATTTTAAATGGCCCACCTGTGAGAGTCTGGTGTTATGATCAGCAACAAACCATTGGTGGTTAACAATTCATAGGCTTTGACACAACACTGCCACCTCTGGGCAGCGGAGGGCAGGTACTCCAGTAGCAAGGAAAAAACTACAGTGTGAAAGCCCTCTTGCGGCAGCTTTTTTAGTGGACTGGTCAATTCATGCAGGTCATAAAGCAGCGGGTCTGTAGATAATCTTGTTGTGGTCAACTGAAGGAAGTCACATTTTAAGACAGTCTGATTTAGAAAGAAAATATGAAAATATTATAATCATAATCTATAAAATATTTCAACTACTTCTAAAGAGACCATTTAAAATTATGAAGGTTTCTTGAAAAGAAAAATGTTGGGCTTAAAATGATAAGTTAACAATAATATGACAACATATGCTTACCTTGTTAGCAGGACTCAAGTCAATACCAACTGCTTCAAATTGTTCAAGACCTGAGAAGGGATTGTAACAACTGCCAACATCTAACAGTCGAATTTTCCCATGGGTCAGATTGTTACTAGACAAAAATGAAACAATAAATAATAAGGGAGATGATCACACTCAAATAGAAAATGAGCAGTTTTTGGGGTTGCATCCCTTTAATTGGACATAACATTTTACACACTAATTCTCTTGTGCCTATCATTTGTATTTTTTAAATTATCCAGTTTGTCATCTAAATAGATTAAAAGCATGAAGTAATAATAATACGATAATTTTATGTAATGTGTACAAATAATTTTGAAAGCTTTATCTTTTAAATTGCTATAAAGTTCTAAGGTATTTAAATAATGTTTAAAATGTAAAATCCACGCTTACCACCACCCCCTCCAAAAGCTGACATTTTTTAAATATAATTAACGTTTAACATTGAGAATGTAAAACCCCTGAAAAATGCAATATTTGATGTAAACAATGGATGAGTATAAGATGAAATGATATTTTCTTTTGTATAAAAGGAGCACATGTAATTTATAAAATAATAAAATGCCAGCCCAAATAATGAACAGTAACTATATATTCATACTATGAAGATGAAATTTTTTTAAAAGAGCTACTCCATGCTGATAATTTAATATAGTCAAATCTTTAGTCATGGGGCACGGTAGCCGAGCAACAACACTTTCGACTGGCTATCCAAAGGACATGAGGGTGTCCCTGAGCCTACCCAGCTCTGATGTAACATTAGTTGGGGTAAAGTAAAGGTGGCTGGGCATTGTGCTGGCCAAAAATCCTCTAGTATGCTGTGGCCACAGAAACTGGTGAACACTTCTTCAACAGCCCCATGATCAGTTTGGTCCGAAGGGTACTATACTTTACTTAAATCTTTAATAAAACTGTGAGACAAAGGTTAATAAATGATAGAATGTGTGGTATGCTGGGGGGGGGGGGGGGGAGGGGTGGAATTAGACCTTTTGTTTTCTTGTTTTCTAGTTGGAATTTAATTTTCATCTCTAATATAATCAAATCAAGTAATTTTTATTTTGAGCCTATAAAATGTTCAGCAACACATGTGAATTATTGGATATGGAAAAGGTAAACTACATAATAAAATATCATAGTAATTGGTATACATGTGTCAATCATTTATTTACTAGTCAACACTGAAGTGTATGGTGCCTTGATATTTACCAACAACTTAAGCATTTCAGCTACAACACACACAAAACTATTGTTGAACATCTCATCTACGCATGAATGTTCACTGAATTTTTTTATATGAATCTGAATGATTTAAAATGATTACATTTACTGGAATTACTCCATTTTAAAGAAGTAGGGAAGGTAATGCTTAAGAGAGTAGTTTAGAACACTGAATGATAACAGTAAGAAGAGTACACAGTCCAGAGTCACTTCTGATGTTTAGTAAATACAATTTTCTTTGTGACAAGACCATGGACGTTTCCTAACTTAAATGTCCAACAAAACCTATTCACTGCTAATGAGATAAAAGTAGTCTTTTGATTCCACAACAAAACTATTTAATCAGATCTCTCAACAAAATAATTAAAAAGCGAAACAGAAAAGAATTAATGTTACTTTTTTGTGCCTAACTATGTTTAAAAAAACATCGCCCCTTTTAGACGCCACTAACGCACACACATACACAATATACAAATATAACGAGAAAACAAAATTTTGTCCCCAAAGAGTGACGGTGTGTGGCAACTTTTGGGGGAGAGACGCAGAGGGAGGAGAGAGAAATAGACTAAAGCCATTTAAAATAACGTTCCTATTTGTTGACCGACGCGGCCCAGTATTTTCTTTTCATTTATTTTGGCAGGCCCGGTGGCCGGGCTAGTTTTGTAGCCCAAGAGTAAATGTCTACAATCAATAGAAAAATAAAACATATAAAAAAGCGGGTGGGGTGGTGGAGGGGAGACAACTTGCGCGAGCCGCACTATGAGGGGAGGCAACTACGTGTGATCTCTTTTTGTTGACATTGGAAGCGGTACTCAAGAATACTGTCAATAATAATTAGCACCAACTTTTTAGTGGGGAATTTTTTTCCCCCTTCCACCTCAACACTCTTGCGTACACATTTTATTGATCCAAGTTAGTTATATTCAAGACACCATCTATCTCGTCACTGGCTTGTTTGGGTCGATGAAACGTTGTAGAAATAAACATACCTACTAACTAAGTTAAAGTGTGTGTTCCATTGACAACCGGCGATGACAGACTATTTTGTTGACCCGCCTGACACCAACGTTTAGACAAGGGCAGACCACCGCTCAATGTCGGCTGCCGCAAAGGACGACGCTGGGACACGGGGGCGTGGCCGCCGTAATTTGCCGGCCAGCTTCCGTAAATTTAACTTTTCCTCGAACATTTAAATGGGATAATTTAATACTAAAAAGATAAAACATTTATTTTTAAAAACAACATTGGATCGAGGGAATTGGAAAAACCGGGGTTTGGATATTGGAAAGTGTCCACAAAGAGAACAAACAATGTCATTTACACAATTAACGGTGTGTCTCTTTCAAACTGATCAAATATTTTCTGCCTAGCATTAGGTTGGGGTACATTTTTCACTCACGTGACCAATTTCTCCCCCACCCCCCACCTCATCTTTTGGGTATTACAATGATTACATTTAGTTACATAACGTTTGCCTCCCCCGTAAGTATTCCCCTTACAGATGATCATCGTGGACACACTATTACACTACGCCAAAATAAACGAGTTTTAGGTGCTTCATTTGTGAAGCTATAGGCCGCCTAGTCTATGGTAGACGAAAGAATGTTTAAAACTCTGCCCATCTCGACACAAAAGCATGAAAGCCTAAAAAAAATGTGAATTGGATTTAAAAATTCACCTGCAGTAATTGCGTATGAGTTATTTGTATATATGGTAACTACACATAATGTCTTACCTAAGACACAGAAACACTTTATTCAAGGCTCTTACTCTAAAATCATTTTAAAATTCTAAAACGATTCCCTAACTTTACTAAAAAAAATTCCAATACCAATTTTCACAGGCATGTTTACTGTAAGTAGTCTAACACAGGGGTCGGCAACCTACGTACGCGTGCACGCTGAGCGCAGACTTGGCACGCTGAGCGATTTTCAATGGCACTCTGAACACATTTCAAAAATGCTAGTCAAGTCTCTTCTATAAGAAATTGAGTGCTAAATCATGAATGACTTTTAGACTGTTGGCACGCTGAATGCTCTAGAAATACCACTTTGGCACACTTTTATCAAAAAGTGTTTTTTATGTTCATTTGCCAATTTTAGTGTACTTTCCACTACATCAGCATACCCTGTTCATTAATTGGCAAACAGACCCATCTCGGAAAAATGCTTTTCCCCCCTTTCAGGATTCACAAAATTACTATCATTTTCATTGTTGGATGTAAAACGAAAAATCGAATGATTTTCAGCATCGGTTTTAAAAAAGCAACAACAACCGTCTTTTGTAAGCGATCATCGGTTTATTCGGTCGGCACTCTTTAAGCTCAAAATAGCCAATGAATTTATTGGCTCTAAAGGAATTATACTGAATATATCGTGTTGGACTTTCTATAATAAAATCATTATTTGCTTCGCGAAGACTTATTAGACTTGTAATTTATTTATTTTTGTAAATCCAGTGTTATTGCATTCGATGTATAAACAACACTATGTGGGATTTTTCGGTCTTTGGTGTCACGAGGGAGGAGGTGGTGATTTCCGGTTGAAAAAGCAAAAACTAATAATCTATTCCAAATCTGATTTCTACAAAAGATGCATCGGTTTTGGAAACTAAAATAATATCCCCATTTCCGTTGAAACAAAAATCTGAGAAAAACTTCGAAAAAAAAAACTCTCGATTGAAGTGTATTCTCTATTTAGACCACCACCAGGACACAGGTGTTGTTACGTTCAAACGACAATTGTTTAATTGCAAGCTGAGCCCACACACACACACCACACGCACACAAAACGCCCTAGCTTTTTCTGTTATTGAACTCTGTGACATAGTAGAAGACAAACACGCAGAGTAGACAGACATTTAGCAAGACAAACACGTGTCTAAGCTAAGCAGATTCGGTACAACTCCCCCCTTCAAGTTTACTTTCCCAAGCTGAGAAAACGCAATCAAAGAAATTATTTATTTGCGGCACCGCGGCAATCGCTTCCCACCTCCACCCGGTTGACCAACAGCTGTGTGCGATGTACACATGTCACGCAGTACAACGAACATTCCCTACCTAGTCAGTACTCTCCCTACACAGGCGCGCACAAAACACAAGCAAAGTAATAAAAAATTATATATAGTTAAATATTTAACCGATTTTTTTTTTGACCAGGCGACACTATAAGAACAAAACGTGTAGCGTAAAACGCTTCAACCAAGAAACTATTTATATAGATACAAACCATATCCCCCACAAACAAATCTTTTAGATCAATTGTAGTTGAATTACATAAGCCAGCGTTACTCTGTTTTATCATCGTTACTGTTTTATCATCGTGATCAAGTTATTTGTATATTCTAACTTCGCAAACCACAAACATTTTTAATGTCTCTACATGGCCTATATAATGAAGTATATAAATCTCTATAAAAGTGGAGGGGTAGAAGGGGGTAGAGGTAGACCAGTAGCGTGGAGAGTCACTGCCTCACTGGAGAGTGATTTCTTCCGTCTATATTATTATGAATTTGGCGCCTAAATACAAGACTATGCCTAGCTAATAATCGGGTTGAAATATCCGCTTAGGGCGAATTCGACCTGTTTTGTTAAAGGTATATCGCAAGTAAATCTGACCAGATTTTAACTTCCCTCCTTCGGTTTGCGACCCGGTAAATTTGCTTTCGTGGCCCGGTACCGGATTGTGACCCGACGGAACCGTAACCACTAACATTAAATCAATAGTATAGGAATTGTCTACATTGTGAGTAAATATTTAAGAGTCCCCGTGAACAAGTTTAACAATCATTGCATTTGGCGCATAACTTGTAGAATTAGAAAAACCAACAAGTTTCATATATCTACAAATCCAAAGGCAGGTGTTTTGTTTTTTTTTGTAATCAATGTTTTGAAAAGCCAACAACGTACTTACAGAAGTGGCCCGTACAATTCAACTATTTCAACAGATCAATTGCGTTATTGAAAATACTGGGTCAAACTCATCACTGGTAAGAAGACTCACCACCCCCATCTCTCAATAAGAACTCAACCATCGCTAGTCGCTAGGTACCTTCAACCCACGCCGATAAATGGTAGGGAAGAAAAAAAGGGACTGGGATAGAAAGCTTATTCTGCCAATATTAACCCTTCTCGTACCGACCTACTTCTATCTATGCTGCCTTCAGTTCCGCTATATCCGCGCCCGGGACTGTAAGGGTTAAAAAACACAAGAAAGGTGGGTGGTTCCGGAAGGTCTATTTAATAAATCCATCTAAATTATGAAATATAAAACCATATTAATTTTAAAAAATATATGTTCGAACAGTACATAGAGTAAATTCGAAATAAAAAAGGAAATAGGGAAAGTTGACTAAATGTTTGTAAAATAAAGATTCTATCGTTTGTATCAGACTTTCATGACCCATTCTTTTTTTTTTTCTTTGTTAGTATGTCCTGCAAGGTTAACAAATTTAGGCTATAGGTCAAACAATGGCATAAAGAGTAAGATTTTCTTGAAGACACTTTGGTAGGCCTACCCATTATAGAATGTAAGTGAATGCCTATGAGTTCTTTATTTTCCTTCTATTTTCCTTCTATATCTTGATTTTGATTAGTTACAGTAGAGTTTCCGCTTTACAGTGCATATATGTGAAGACTATATTATAATCTAATTTATTGTATAAATAATGTGTCGATTATTGTAAGCTGTATGCTTTTCACATTCCCACCCAATAGGATGTCTGGGGCACATTAAAATATGATTTTCAATCTTAATTGTGGGAGAATGATTCATTGCCATAATAATATGTAAACCATTGCAAGTTTCTATAAAATGACATCTTTTTGATAGAAATGTTTACTTTGTTACAGATAAATCACTTCGCCAATGTTCTCAAATAATGACAGAGAAGGCCTTAATTCTATCTGACCCAAGTCGTGAATTCTCAAAAGACCTAAGTGACGGGAATAGAAAACAAAGAGAGATATCCATCCCCCTCCCCACCCCCAACACGATTCTTTTAACCCTAAATAAGGCTGGGAGATACAAAGCCATCACATTGACATCAATTAAACGGCCCACAATACTCACCGGGCCTTGGAATCTCTACACCCTTTACACAAACAAAACACAGACACTTTTGGGGAGGGTGGAAGGGGGGGGGAGTAGTACAGGAGCGGGAGGGAGAGTGATTTCTTCTAACGCCCCCGATGAACCTACGTAGATGCTAAGGGAAGAAAGAAATGAAAAAAAAAAAGAGTAAAAGATGAGGAGAAAAAAATAAATAAAAGGGAAAAGAGAAGAAGAATAAAAAATAAGATGGGTGCGTTTTGTTTGCTAGGCAACAACACTCATCAAGTAGGTCAACAATGCTTGTGTTGATCTTGCCTTGACGATAAACCTGGCACAGCTTAATGGGGTACACTTCCCTATTGGGGGGGTGAGACTCTGCTACAGTTTTAGGATATAGAGTCTAGCTATGGCCATCCCGAAAACAAAAAAAAATTGAGACCGTCGGTAAGATAGAACTCGGTGACCGGAAATGTAGCCACGGCGACCGTTTTCTGGACATCCGCTTGATCCATAATTGAATACACAATTCAATTAGCGTGTACATGTATTTCAGACTTGAGTTTTCGGTCAGAATTTGTCATAAGAAACGTGACACATACAGGTCACATACATATATATATTTTTTTAATTACTCTTACTATGATACTACGAATATGGTGATATGCAAAATTGTATATGCCAGAGCTTTTATGGTGTTGTGATGGTCGTAAGTGAGCAAGTCATTATTATTACAAACTATCCGGTAGTCATTTCATTAGTCTAGCAATTTATGTTTTTCATTTTTGAGATATTTTATAAAGGATTAAAACAAATTTCAAATTCCATTTTACAATTGTATTTAAAAAAATCATTTTAGGATAGCAGCGAAGATTTCACCACGTAGCAGACTTTACAAGACAGGAATAGAAAAGAAGATTGATTCCAGTATATTGATTTTACAAGACAGGAAAAGATACATTTATATAAAGTATTATAAAGTACCGGTAATAAAGCAAATAAAGTATCTGTATAGAAAAACATTTTTCCAATTTGGACTAAATAGACTTCATAAGACAGAAAAAAAAGATGGTTATAGGCCTACATCAAAGTATCAAGTAAGATGAACAGATTCAAAAATCCCACCCAACAGATATGACAAGACAGAAAAGGATACCTCAGTACATAGAGCAGCTTGTGAGATTAAACAAATGCACAATGAAAGGAGCCCACACACACAAACCACATAAAAAGGCAACTATCTGAAGGGATGCTGAAATCCAGCTGAAATATTAAAGTGTTTCTATAAATAATCATGTGTCAACAGAAGTAGCAATAGAGGCTGTGTACTTATTGGGTGGAAAGAGACCAGTCATCAAATACAGAGACATTGATGCAAATAAACACTTACAAATATCTCACCTCAATGCAAGGGGGAGCCAGAATTACATTCAGGCATTTGAAATTTGAGATGTAAGCTTACAAAAGGAAGTTAACACATAAAAAAGAAATCTCAAGCAAATACCACTTTAAATAAAACAAGTAAAAAAAAAAATGATTCCCTTATTTTAATTCCATCTTCCTTAAAAAGGAAGGTGTATCCTTGTCAACATTCTTGTACTAACTTCAAGGACTTACTCTGTACCCAACTAGCCAAATTTTCATTATTATTTAATTCTTCCATTCCTAAAAATTATGTGTTTTAAAATAAAGCTGCAAATCAACTATGTTTTTTGCACTTTTATATGGCATGGGCCATAAGTATTAATTGAGTGTGACACACCTGGGCATTAAGATGATGCAGGTAAACACCAGTGATGTTTGCAAAGTATGTTTGGTTTTTTTTTTTTGTCTCTAGTGGCAAAGGACTGATACAAGTAGCATGGGTTAGTAAAGTCTGTATTTGGGTGCACACACAAACTACACCCAGAGAGATCTGAGGAAAGGTCTTAGTCACTCTGACTGTTGGCTGTATATGGCAAAATACAATTTGAAATGGCACACCTAGGCTTGAAACAAGAAATAAAATTTTCAAAAACATGAACATTTTAAAATTATAACTTTACAGCATTTTAAAAAATACATTCAGAAACCAATTTTTACTGGCAGATTTGAATATTAGACGGTTCCTAATGTTTAATGACAGTGTATATAGGGCTTAGGTGGTCCAAAAATAAATAATTCGTTATTGTTTAAGAAAAAAAATGATGTGAATTTTAATTAAACAACCCCCAAAGTTTTTGGTATAAATCTGTTATATGCCTTTTTATTTAGACTCAGAAGATTTTGTCAATTGCCACCCACATAGCAAAAACATAGCATAGAAACAAAGCTAAGTTAATAGAAAGGCACATTATAAGGCTTATAAATGAAAATATCACTGAATACCTTAATGTTAAAGTAATATTTCCTATAATGCATTAGTATTCATATATTTTGTCATTTGCCACTCACATAGAAATAAAGAAAGAGCAAAATTGCAGTATACACACAGAAGCAGGTTTAAACAGGTGCATTAGTGGATTGATCAATGAGCACAATAGGGTAATGAACAAAGTGCATTAGTGGATTGATCAATGAGCACAATAGGGTAATGAACAAATTGTACTTTTTATAGGTTGGAGTGGGGAAATTTGAAAGAATGTGCAGTCAATGGCTTCACATTTAAGTGCCAAGATTGATGAAAGGAAATTAGTCAATTAGCCTTCCAAGGGTCAGTTCAGTCACCAGAAAATTTTGCCAACTAATATAAGGGATTTAAAAATAAATCAAAATGTCATATTAAAAAGGGGCAGTGTAGCGTCTGAACACTATAATGTAGCCTTTCTGCGAGTCAACTACAAACTATAACTTCCATAACTCTAAAATAAGGTTTCAACGTATATATGCAAGTGTATACAGAAATTTAAAAACACGTTTTCATGTTTAAAAAAAAAAAGTAGTTTAAATAAGAAAAGTAGTCCTACGTACTAATTAAAGATAAAATTCATGCTACCTAGGGAGGAGGGGGGTGCGAGATGGGTTTAAAAATCAAATTTCCTCAAGTGCCTCAAACAAAAGTAACTTTTGAAAAAAAAAAAAAATTAAAATACATAGACAGCGCCTTGGAAAGCTAAAAGCTAAGTTGGCATACTGAGGGTCCTGGGTATTAGCCTTGGTGAAGGTTAGGATTTGTTCCAGGGACTGGATGGTGCCCCTGAGTCTACCCAGCTCTGATGAGTACCTGACATTAGTTGGGGTAAAGTAAAGGTGGCAGGGCATAGTGCTGGCCACACAATCCCCTAGTATGCCTGAGCCTCAAAAACTGGTAAACACTGCTTCACCAGCCCTATGGATCAATTTGCTCCGACGGGATGCTTACTTTTTTTACTTTACTTATAATATAATATAGTGTAGGCCTAGATTTCCTTAACTCCTAGACTAAGTTACCTTAGTTAATTTAAAGTAACACAATTGAATCATGTTAACAGAGAAATATTGCTCTACCCAGACCTGCCAAGTTGAAAACTTCAAAATTAGTAGTGAGCCACCTCAAAATTCGTATTTTGACCCCCAAATTCGTATTCCTTAGACCCCCAAATTAGTAGTCAATTAGTAGGAATATTATAAGCATTTTTACACGACGTTTGACACAGTATTACTCAGTGTATTTATTTCACTCATTAGTCATACTCATATCCATTTCAAAGAAGCCTAAGAAGCTTCATAAAGTATACACTATTAAAATAACCTAGAATAGACTCATATGGGCCTACTATTTTAATGCAATTGTAAATTAAATAAGCTACTAGAACTTTAGAATTAGACTCAATTTCAATTAATTTTTAATTAGAGATGAATGCTAGCCAAGAATTTGAAAGAAGCCCTTAGCCGGGCTTGGGCACTTGGCTTATCCGCCTAGCCTAGACTTAGTTATAGTATAGTCATTAGCATGATTAACACCTTAGGCTTCATTAGCCCTACTCTCTTGCCTGGCCCTTGGAGCGAAAGATGATGCTATTAAATTTATTCATTTGTTGATAGAAACGACACAGTATCCCAGAATAAGCTCAGTTTTAACGCATGTGATTCCCTTAAATTTATTCATTTGTTGATAGAAACGACACAGTATCCCAGAATAAGCCCAGTTTTAACGCATGTGAACTTTTTTTTATATAGATCAGTGAGGGACACAAATATTTATTAAATGATTAAAATGCAACTTCCGGCCGGAAATCGTAATTTTAACTCTGAGAGCGTCGGCATGTGTCCCATTCGCATTTTTATATATACAAAATTTGTATCTTTCTTAGAAAATCAGAAAAAAATCGTAGTGTTTTGCTTTTTAGCGAAAATCTGAGAAAATTTGTAGTTTTTTTGCCCATTTCGTAATTTTGTTGTCGGACCTTGTTTCTTTATAAACTACGAAAAATTCGTAGTACATGGCAGGTCTGCTCTACCCCACATTGCTAGAAATAAGATTAATACATCCTAGGCCTAAAACTCCTGCAGGGTGACAGTGATTGGTTGGCGTCAGGGGCTAGAACCCGGGGAGTTTTAGGCTTGAACCTATCTTCACCTCTAGTCTGTAAATTCGTATCAGACAGACAGCTACTCATCATCATTGGCTCCATAGTCTCGAAAGACGATTAGATTTGCGCTCCTGTGATTTGGCCAGCCCTGCAAAATTGACTGTGTCTGTGGAGACCTATCCTTGAGAGACAGGCTCTGTCACATCTCTGGCACTTGAAAGATGGACCGTTGGAGATTGTTAGGGGCAGCCTACTTTTCTTCGCTGCTCGTTTAGCCTCCGCCATAAGGCGAAGTTTGCCCTCTGCCGCATTTATACCGGTGTGTAAGGTGCCTCTCCAACTATTTCTGTGCTGAGCAAGGTTCTCCCAGTTTCCGACCTCTACTTCTATAGCCTTTAGGTCACGTTTGCAGACGTCCTTGAACCTGAGTTGGGGGCGGCCAGTAGCTCTCTTGCCCTCAGCGAGCTCAGCATATAGCAGGTCTTTTGGGATTCGCCCATCCTCCATCCTGGACACATGACCAAGCCACCGAAGACGTCGTTGGCGAAGGAGAGTGACCATGCTAGGCATGTTAGCCCGTTGCAAGACCTCGTTGTTTGTTATGCGGTCCTTCCAAGATATCCCAAGTATGCGCCTGAGGCAGCGCATGTGGAAAGAAGAGAGTCTCTTTTCTTGCGATGCGTACAGGGTCCAAGTTTCACTGGCGTACAGGAGAGCGCTGATCACACATGCACGATAGACAGCTATTTTTGTATTAATAGACAGCATCTTGTTGGCCCATACTCTTTGCGTTAGCCTGGATAAAGTCGCGGAAGCCTTGCCTATTCTCCTGCTGATTTCTGTGTCCAGTGATAGATCGGTGGTGATGGTGGAGCCAAGGTATGTGAACTGATCAACAACATCTAATTTGGTACCGTTGATGTATATGTTGGGTGGGTCAGCTCCTTGAACCATCATGTTGGTCTTCCTTATACTAATTGTTAGACCAAAATCTTGGCAGGTCTTGGAGAAGCGGTCCATCAAGGATTGTAGCTCCTCCTCAGTGTGTGTGACAAAGGCGGCGTCATTCGCAAACAGCAAGTCTTTGACTGTTCTTCTGCGGATTTTTCGCCTTGCCCTTTGCCTGGACAATCTGAAAAGCCCTCCATCTGACCGGGTGTGCAAGTAAATCCCCTCCCTGGATTCTCTAAAGGCATTGATTAGCAAGGTTGAGAAGAAGATCCCAAAGAGAGTTGGGGCAAGAACGCATCCTTGTTTCACTCCTGTGCGCATGGCGAAAGCGCTATAATATTCACCATCATATTGTACAGTGCCCTTCATGTTGTTGTGGAATGACTGGATCAGGTTCAGAAGTTTGGGTGGGCAACCAATTTTTGGCAGAATGGAGAATAGTCCATCTCTACTAACAAGGTCAAATGCCTTAGTCAGGTCTATGAACGCGATAAAAAGGGGTTTCTGTTGTTCTCTGCACTTTTCTTGCAACTGCCTGACTGAGAATATCAGACAGACAGCTACTACTACAGACAAAAAATAATTTTTAATTCTAATAATATTCTTGCAAATATAATTCAGTGATAAGTATTTAGGCCTATTTTGGAAATGCACAAATAAAACTACAATTATATGAGGCTTTTAGTATCTGAGCTGGAAGAAAAAATCAATCCCCTGAATTGACACAGAAGACCTAACTGCCTTTTTACAGATAACTCTAAATTGTGTACTTTTAGTCATTTTAATGCACCTACATTTCCTATTTCATAAGACACAGAAACCTAAAAAAACAAATGTACAAATTATTGTTTAAACGTGGTTTTAGGAATTGTGTACTATTACATTTATTCAACTGGTGAAAAAAAAAATTATTGTCAAGAATTCCAAAAAAAAATTTATAATTTATCCAAATTTTCCATATCAGATGTTTTTTTATATTTTAATATCATTTGAAAATTCCAAACTAGTCCCAGACCTTTCCACAACTGAACAACAAAAAAAAAAAAAACTTACAAATATATTATTATATTATAACAAGATAAGTAAAAATAAAATAGACCTGTATAAGCTACAGATAAAAAATTTATAAACTATAATAACAGAAAGTTAAATAGATCTAATAATTTTAAAACTAACATTATTATTTTGAAAACATTTAGGAGAGTAATTTAAAATAAATATTTTAATCGCATTTTAAATAAGAAAGACTTTATATTTAACAAAAATCTAAATTAACCGGAGTTGCCTGGGTATAAAAATAAGTTTTTTTTAATTAAAACAATTTTAGGACTATCTCTGGTTGAGAGTCAAACATCCCTCATGCATGTCTAAAATGTAATTATTAGATTTTAGTTGTTGAAAACATTTTAGGAATGCTGTAAGTCCTGAAATTCTTTACAATCTTTTAAAAAAATGAATATCAATGGAGATGTAAAAAAGTAGCCTACCTATATTATAATTTAACTCATTCCGTGCCAATCCACGATATATTGTGGATTTGACTCGGCGCTTCCGTACCAATCCACGATATATCGTGGATTTGGTTTTCATAGCTTATTTCGCTACTATAGCCTATTAATTCAACTTTTTATTTTATCAAACAAATGACAACTGTTTCTGCTTCCTTTTTGCTTGATTTCCTTTCGGTTTTTAAATAATAATGAGGATTTAATTTTTAATCGATTTCTGTGTAAACTTTTGTAAACAAAGTATGGCCACGCCTACTTGAAATGTTTCTAGGCCTTGGAACTTGTCAAATTTGCTATTAAAATAACTTTTATTGCTAATTATTAATTTCTATTCATCAGATAATAACTTTAAATCATTTAAATCTGGTTTTGAGGACTGTCGGTTTATTTACTAATTTAAGATTCCGACATTCGTGGTTAGGCCTCGGCCTATGTAAACTATATAGACATCTATAGGATCTGCGTTTGCCGGCTGATACTAACATTACAAAAATGCGTATTACTCAGTAACTATATGGGATATTTTCAAAATTCAAAATGCATTTTGATCTGGAATAGATATACTTTTAGTGGTTTTAAGCCAAACAGGATATCTGTTAGTTACGCATACCATATACAAATCTGTCACGATCAATTTTTTTGGCTCCTTTTTTTTTTAACAAAAAATTTGATCTCTAAAAATGACTAATAAGGATGTAAATAATATTCTAATATTGTTTTAAATTCTACTTATTATTATTCCCTATTTAATTTACTTTAATTTGATATGAAATACAGGTATCTTGCTAAACAAATACCTTTAGATATTTATGAATAAATAAGGGCACCCTAAAAAAATTCTAGCGCCTTAAAAATGGTCTGGCACAAACGCTGTAAACCACCACCACCCCCACCCCACCCCCGGCACAGAATGAGTAAATATTGCTAGTACAGAATAAAAAAAGTTTTCCGTGGGCAATAGAACCCAGGTAAATTCCGTGGCAGCTCGGGACGCTAACCACTCAGTTAGGGAGGATTCGGGGAGAATGCAAAATCCCAAAAGTTAAAATAATATGATGCAAAAAGGTTCCAATTAACCAATAAGAATTGGAATCTACACAAACATCCTACTTTATATAGCTAGTCTACTGGTATGTGTAAATTAGCTTAATAATTGAATGTCTGGTAATGTACACAGAGAGATCTAATTACACATTTTATTTGCAGCTCTCAAGTTTCTCAAAAATTTATTGGAGTTAAGGGCTCAAAAGTTATGGATTCATCAAAATTTGTATTAATCTTTTTGACTCGGTTTGTTCCTTTAGATTACAGTGCATATCTTTCCCAAACTTTGGTATGTTTTCACAAACTTTTCCCTGTTTGAAAAAATACAAGTCAGTTTACCAAAACTTTCCCAGGCAGTATGAATCCTGAACCTATGAATACTGATAAACTGGTAAACCCAGAAAATCTCAAACTATTTCTCAGCTACATCTTACAATAGAGACAAAAATTACTCCCTTTAACTCAATAACACCGTAACGACGCTCCCAGCGTTCGGCCCTAAGACTTGTGCTACCGTAACAACGCTCTGAGCGTTCGATAGTATTTTCTGTGTTTAGTTCGTTGTTTTGTCTGATACACGTTTTTAATCGTCTAAATGACCTATGGGATCTCTAAGGCGGCCATTTTAAAGTTTGTTTACTTCTTGCATGAACAAGCGTTTTAAAATTGTCCGAATTTTTTAAAAAAGGTCAGTATTGTAAATTTTGTGTTTTGTTTTTATTTCAAAATGGCTGATAATGCTTCTTCGTCTGGGTCTAGACCGCCTCGCCGCTTTACAGCCAATCAAGCTAGGAATTTATTTTTAGGAATGCGAGAATCAGGAGATAGTGAAGTGGAATCTTATGAAAGCTAATGTCTGTCTTCAGATTATTCTAGTGAGTCGGACAGTGATGCATTAGTTGCTACAGTACCAACTAAAAAAAAAAGGTGGGGGGGGGGCATCTCCCCTTTTTTTATTTGGGGTGTTAATAAAAATTTGTATATTTTAAAAACTATTTCACCAATTTTCATTCTGAAAAGTTCTTAGTGGGGTGAATTAAATGTACTTTATATTTTAATGACAATGGGTATGCAAAAAAGCAGCTGGATTTCATTAACGCCTTCATTAAGTAAAATTTTAATTTTTTTAATTTTAATTATTATTATCTCCCCCTAATATTATGCAAATTATCTTTTCTATATGAATATATTATGATACAAAAATTATATCACTGTAAAGCCCATTCAATTTCCTATTTTTCTACTCATTACATGTATGGGCTTAGAACAATAGATAACAAAATATAAAGGTTTTACAGATGCATGTATAAAAAAAATTGTGTGCAGAAAAAATAATTCCGGCAGGAGTAGGAAAATAATTTCGGTCTTAAAGAGTTAACCAAAGTAAAAAAAAAAGACATGTCAATGCCAAATTAGTTCTTGGGGTTGAACAAAAACAGTGAGCATTCAGAGGTTTCTATCAATAGCATACAATAGTGTGGCCAGTACAACGCGCAACTGTCTCAAACTTTATCAGGTACCCATATTGGAGTTGAAAAACCTGACATTTAAGATCTTTGGTAAAGCAATCTGAGGGCTACCACTGTTTCCCCCTCCCTAACACAAAAGCCAGCCTAATTTGAAGCCGGAGGAGATTAAATTTTGAAAATTTTTTTTACTCACAACATGAGATTTCTAGCGCTGTCACTAACTTCTTGATTGAATTCCGATGGCTGTTCATGCTGAGAAATTTTGTCAAGGTTTGGTTTCTGTTCCATCTTACATTCTTTCTCATCATCTGCCTAATGCATTATGAAAGAACAACAGAAAATGCAATTATCAAATAAAATTAATGCAAGTTTGCTTCAAAATAAAAATATGTAAATGAAATAATGTCAAGTTTTATCATTCACACATTCACCTGAATTGTTCAAGTATATCCCATTTCTTTTTTTTATATATATATATATATTTTTAATAATGTTTAGCACACACAGAGTCCTTTCTATAAAATCAAAAAAAATTACAAAAACTTTTCACAAACTAATCAAAAATATTCCCGAACCAATTTCCACAAAGCGTGTATGAAGTTCCCTGCGAATATAGGTAGTTAAAAAAAGTGTGTTTTCAAGAACTTATTTAACTAAAGTGCATGGTGGGAATTTTAATACCCAATTAACATTGCCAAATTACATCACTATTTCTACCAATACTAAGCTTAGACATTATATGTTTTTCTATTGCAAGAGTTTTCTGTTTATAATATATAAATTAAGAGTTTTGAATGTATTTTAATATATGTATTTTAATATATATATATATATATGGAAACTATGTGATAGAAATTTTTATAAATTCTAATAAAAACCGCAAGTGCACTTATTTTGTTTAAGTTTTGGCGGAATTTGAAATCATCCATTTTTTTTAATATTTATTATCATTTTTTAATCTATGTAAGCTTGTAAAAAAAGTTATACAAGAAATATTTTAGTTCAGAATTAATCAATTTCAATTTAGGCATAAAAAATGTCATAAGACATAAAAACCATTTTTTAAATTTAAATAATGATTCTTATTCATCTATCTCAATAAAATCCTTATTTAAATGTATGCATCAGGTTCACATACAGCTAATAATAATAAACTTAATTGAAACTATGTGTCAGGTTTACATACAGCTAATAATAATAAAACATTAATAAAGTAATTTAATTCTATTTGGATTAGATTAACTTTTAACTGCAGGAGTTTTGGGCCTGTAAACATATTTGCGCCAGCAGGCAGCAGTGTGTTTACAGAGCGCATTGAGCATGCTAAAATAGCATGGATAGAAGCGCTATCTATATAAGTAACCAATTTAATTTAATTTTTTATTTTTTTTAAATTCTTATAATGCCTAGCTCTCTTTACTTACTCTTAATTAGTGACTAATAACTTACAAATTCATAACCATTAGAAACTTAATCACCATCAATTAATGGTTATTTTATTGGCCTTTCCTGAATTCAGGCATATCTAATCAAATCTAAAAATAATGCACAAACATTGTTGGCTTGCTTAGGCATTTGTTTATGCATTTGATTATGCATGTTTTGTTTACAAAAGAAATTAAACAATGCGCATGTCAGGAATATTTATATAAGTTAATAATTTGTTTAGCTTTTTTGAGCTAGTTTTATTTTTATCAATTATAGTTTCCATAGTATAGTAAAAAATATTATTGAAATTGTCAAAAAAAGGCCTCCAGCGACTAATGTTAAGACATTTTTTTCCTCAAAAATCAGCTTTGGCGGAGTATTCTGGTGGGAAATGCATTTATACTTGTACATTTTTTTTTTTAAATTCAATGATTATTTTAACCTATTTTGTAATTTTTGTTGTTGTTGGCAGGTCTGGGCTTGTAGTTTTATAGATAGTAGATGCTTATTATGCTAATAAACTGTTAATATTTACTAGCTTACAGTAACATTTATAACATATTTCCAGGTTCTTGCATGGTTAAAATTGCCTTTTATAAAGTAATGATACCGTTTATGCTCCACGTTACCTTTTTTTTGGCCTTCAAATCCATATAGTATTTTCTTTTCCAATCTTTTTCCAATGCAATTCTCAGACCACCATTAAAAAAATAATCAACGGCTGTTTTTTTACACCAATCTATGCGTGTTTCTGCATACTGTGACCAATGCTCAGTGGCAAGCTGGTACATTGCACTGGCATAACGTTCAAGACTGGTTTCATCCTCAACGTGTCGTTTCCATACTGTTTCAATGTCTTGGCCGTCTGCATGGAGGAAAACAAAATCATAAACAGGGGAATTGTAGAGTCAATAAACCAGTGGTGGGCAATGGCAACTCCAAGCGCAGCACAGTGCTTTGTTGAGTCAATAGCAGTTCGGTGCCCACCGCTGGCCTATACAATTTTGAAATATTAATTGAGTAAAAAAGATTATTACTTACTTGCTCTAAGGTCTCTTCTTAAATGTTTGTGAACTCCTTTGACTACAGATGCCAGTTGCTGGTGCTTTATTTTTGAGTCAATATCTGCTTTAGGAACTTCAGATTCTTTTTTCATTTTTGTACCGGTGCCTTATACGACAGGATACAAGTATACAGAATTAATATCATTAAAGTATAATATTATTAAAAAGTAAAATTGTGAATTTTAATTAAAAAATGCAAACAATCCTTTATCAATAGTTTATACGTTTGTTAGGTTGCAAAAAAGTATATTTTAAAGTTTAAATGATGACAAAGCCAAATTATTCCAATTTTACAATTTACAGGAAGGAGCAAAGAAAGGATTTTTGTGGAGGGGGCAAGAGGCTGAAAATTAGTATGACAAACTTTTACCAAAGTTATTTGATGAAAAAAACAAAATATAATAATTGTTAATAAATGTTTTCCAAAAAGTCATTCCCCATAAAAATAGATTCCTTCATCCTTGCAATTTTATTGAATGCCGAATAACAATAAGACTTTAAGCCCATACCATCACAGGTTGCCTCACCCAAACTCGTTAATTATATTATATTTCAAAACAAGGAGCTACAGAAATTCATATATGAAATTTTGTTAAACTTAATAAAATATTTTATAGTATAGGCACTTGACTTAATAATTGGTGAATGCTGCTTCACCGGACCTATGGATCAATTCGGTCCATCTGGTACTTTACTTTAGCCTACTTACTTTTAATTATAATTCATACTCATCAACCAATGGTGGATTATTTTATTTATTTATTTATTTAGGCATTTTTATATAGCGCTTACCTTACAGCTCTAAGCGCTTTACAATTTTTACTAAAATTATAAACTATAACCCTGGACTTTTGGTACAACAATCAAAGGGTGCAGCCATTACTTTTTAGACTACCACATGTGTAGATGGATTTAAAGTAGCAGATTCTATTTTTTTATTTAATCAAGTTTGACCATTGTAATTCAATCATTGCAATAATTGTAGGCCTATTCGTTGGAATTGGTTTGTCGCAATTACAAATAAAAGTGTCAAACTTTGACTCAAAGTCAAGTGTTAAAAGTAGGCCTAGTCTATAAATTTTAATATACTTGAGAATGACTTGAACAGAAAAAGAAAAAAGTATAAATTAGGCCTAATTACTAAATTAAATTAGGCTATAAAAAGTATAGGCCTAAGTCAAAAAGTCCAGTTAATAATTTTAAAGTATTTTAATAGTTAATAGGTAATGAAAGTTAGAAGTTTAGTAATACAAGTTGAAGTAGCCTAGCTTAAACTCAAAACATTCCTAATCATAATTTCTAATGAACAGCCCAACGCTGCATAAAATGAAACTACACCTCACCTACCCTACAAATGACAAATGAGTAGCCTACGCTATCTAGACTAGATGCTATACTATAGCTATACTAAGTATAAGACAATGTGATGGCAGTAAGTTGGAACAATTATGCAACAAAAGGGCAATACTTTAATAGTAAAAAAAACAAAACAACTGACCCTGCTTAGTCTAAGAAAAAGACTCTAAATTTAAAGGTAACTAAGAATAAGTGCCAATGATAGTAATGCTACGACGACCGTTGCAGAGAGAGTTAGTTGTAAGTTGGACATGCCAACATTCTGATTCTGACTTCTGCGGCGTATTCTTGTCATTACCCCAGACATGCATATTGACAAACATATTTATATACCCATAGAAAAGAAATGAATAGTTTTCAATGCTTTTCCATGTTTTTAAAATGAAGGGGAAAAACGATCTGAGCATCAATTTACCAAATATATTCTTCTTTAACATTGGCAATCATGGTTCAACGATGGCTCCGGTAAGTTACAAAAGTGAACTGGAAAAAACTAGCGCTCGTGTGACTTGTGGTTTGCACGAGACAGTTAATATTTTTTATTTTCCAACTAGATATGCACATTAAAAAAAACACACAAAAAATGTAGATTATAATATACGGTAATTCAGGCAACATATTATAGTCTAGACTCTAGACTTAGATCTAATTGTTATAACCTAAACATATTATAAATCTAGTTTTATAGTTTAGCCATAGATATCTATGGTTTAGCCTTACGTTACAAATAAGTCTACAATAAATAACAACTAAAATGTAAAATATCATTAATGGTGTATTAGGCCTAATTATTGAAAATAGGGCCTATTATTTTTTTTATTAAAAAAAAACAGTTGTAGGCCTGGTCATGATTTTTTTAAAACGAAAACTTTAAAAGTTATCAGCGTAGTCAGTGGATGTTACATGTGTGCCATTATGGGAATCTCGAAATTTCAAAATGAGAATAGAAGACAATAAAAGTCACTGTCTTTAGTTAAAATTTAACCAATGAGGCTCGACATTTCCACAAACAGCCTAGGCTACTTTATAAATAGTTCTATAACAGGCCCCACAAGAGGGGGGTACAGTCGGTACGCCGTACCGGGGCCCATAAGAGTTTAGGGGGCCCATGAATATTAAAATTTAAATTAAATTGGCAATGGCGCAATTATTTTTTAATTAATGAGGAGCTGCCCTAAAACTTCCTACAATCTCACATGGCGCTTGGGGCCCTTAATTTTGGAAATTTCTTTGTATGTGTAGGCCTACTTGAACATTGTGTTAAATATGTAAAGAAGCCTCTAGTTGTAATATAAGGCCTTATTATTTTCGATAGTATTTAGGATCTCTTTTTTATTATTTTTCTCCAGAGACACTTACAAATATAGACATAGGCATATGAGGCTTACAGTTCTCCCTGTTAGCTTAGTATCTTAGGCCTATACAGTGCCCTCACATAGGGGGGGGGGGGGTCAGAGGGGGGCATAATATGCCCGGGGGCGGCACTTCCATGGGGGCGGCAAATGTGGTATAAATATAGCAAATATAGCACTAAACAAGCAGTTACAGTATGCAAGGGGGCGGCGATGAAACTTTTGCCCTGGGGCGCTACATAGGCCTAAGCTTGTAAAGGCTCTGGGCCTATATACTCTATGTCGCTGCATACTAGTGCGGCAGTCAAAACTAGTTAGTCGATCCTTTTACACTTTAATTATTTCCTGTGCGGTAGATCTTTTAAAAAGATTCCTGATTTTTCAAACGTAGGCTATGTAATGCAAATAAATCATCATCTAGAATCTATATGATTTTTTTTGTAATCCAACATTTATTTAAGAACATTCAATTCAATCATTTCTACACTTAATCAGTGTTTTGTCATGAGGTTTGATGCCTCCTTTTCATGAAAATTTTTCGTATATCTGGCTGAAATGTATTTGCAGTTCCGACCTTCATCAGGGATGACAGGTGTTCATCGGTCAGCCTTGTTCTATGAGAAGTTTCTGTTAGTTTCATGAAGGAAAAAAACCGTTCACACACATAGGTAGAACCGAACATTGCCATAATCCTAGTTGAAAACCTTCTGAATTTTGTAAACTTTTCAGGAAGGTATGAATAGAAGTAAAAGCCATATATCCCGACTTCTATATACTCTTTTGACAATAGCTCTACGTGACTCTCATAGTTAGCAAAGGTAAGTACAGATTCAACATTGGCCTGGTTTTTTAGTTCTTTGCAGTTAGGAAAATGAACCAAATTTTCACGGGACAACTGTGTCTTCCATAAGCATAGTTTTGTAATGAAACACTTGATGTCGTCGTACAACTGAGTGATGAGTTTGTTTTTTTACTTGTAATTTCAAATTAAAATGTGCAGTAATGTCCACAGCAAAATAAAATCTTTTCAGCACTTTGTCAAACGACAACCAACGGACTGCCGTGTAGAATGGAACATCGGTGAACTGAGTATCCATGTCTTCTAACAGCTGACTGAATTGACGATGATTCAGAGCATTGCATTTGGTAAAGTTCACTGTTTTTGTGACCACACTAAGTACGTGATTCAATTTTAATGTATTTGAACACACATTTTGCTGATGAATAGTGCAGTGAAAATGTGCAAATGATAAATCTGGATACGAGTTCTCAATTTTTGTTCGCAACTTGGCAGCAACAACATTATGTCTGCCAACCATATTCGCATCACCGTCAGCAGATAAACATACCAGTTTAGTCAAATCAAAATCATAGTCATGCAAAATCTGTTCAACTTTTCCAAAGGTGTCTTCGCTCGCTGTAGTGTCATGCATTGGGATTAGTTCAATCAGTTCTTCATAAATATTAAATTCCCTGTCACAGGCCCTAATAAAAACTGCAAGCTGTGATATTCCAGTGATGTCAACGGTCTCATCAATAGCAATAGAAACATGTTCAAATTTGGATGATGCAGCCTTCAACTGTTGTTTCAAATCATCTGCCATTTCATCAATCCGTCCAGCAACAGTGGTCCTCGTTAACGAAATATTCTAAAATAACTTTGCCTTCTGTGGGCACACAATGTCAGCCGCTTTCACAAGGCAATGATTTACTAAATCTCTTTCACTGTAAGATTTCCCACTAATGGCGACCATTCGGCTGAGTTCATAGCTTGCGGTAACGGAAGCGACATTGGCTTGATCTATTTTTGTAAAACATGTCTTTTGCTGCATCAAATTAGCCTTGAAATTGAGAATTGAAACACGCATTAAGCCATCATATTTATAGCAGGATCAATGGTTGATTTCATAATGTCTTTTTAAGTTGTACTATTTTGGCGTGGCAATGCTGTTATTGCATACTAAACAATGTATCTTTCCATTTACCTTTGTACAAAAATACTGTAGTTCCCATTTTTCTTGAAATACTCGCCTTTCTTCATCAAGTGTCATTTTCTTCTTAGCTGAAGGTGCTGTAGCCATTTTAAACGGTGTCAGTTTAAGCAGTACTTCATAAATAAAAATTATATAATTACCGGCACGATTCCACAAGATACAATTTGTTAATGTTTTAAAATTGTTCAATGGCAATAACAGTCTGTCTGCTACTTCTGGTCAATGTTGCCAACTTTCATAGATAGAAAACTAAGAAAACCCTTACTAGCTTAAAATAGCCGTATTGTTTTCTTATACGTGGCGCCGTGCCATATTTCTGTTTTAAAGTATTAAACTGCAATTTTCGACATTAAATGAGACAATTGCAATATCATTTGTGCGGGCCGTACACGCGCTTGCATGCGGCCCGCGTGCCACACGTTTGACATACATAGTCATTCTAGATATGACTAATGTTAGAAAAAAAATTGGGGGGCCCATGAAAAGATCTCGTACCGGCATCTTTTTTTGCTCTCGAGGGCCCTGGTTCTATATATATAGAAACTATATATAGATAGTTCTTATTATTATTTTCTTTTTCTCCCCGTGGAGCATAAGGCAGCAACAAAGCTCCACCATGCCTCCCTATCCTGGGCGAGCCAACTGATCTCATGCCATGTTTTGTTGGTGGCCTTTGCTTCCTCATCCATCGTTCTCCTCCAAGTTCCCATTGGTCTTCCCCTTCTCCTTTTTCCTGATGGTGTCCATTTTAAAGCAATGCTTGGGAGCCTCTTTTCAGTTTTTCTATCCATGCGAAGAACGTGACCCAACCCTCTCCATCTTTTTTTCTTTATTCCTTCAGTGATGCAGTTTGATCCTGTTCTCTTGCAAACTTCACTGTTGGAGATGTGGTCTTCCCAGTTAATCTTTAGTATACGTAGGCGACATCTTCCTTCAAACCTCCTGAGGCGGCTTTCGATTTTGGTGTTGGTCTTCCATGTCTCTGCAGCATAGAGAAGGACTGAGCGTACACTGGACTTGTAAAGTCTCAATTTTGTTCTGGGCTGTAGAGAGGATGACTTCCAAAATATTTCCCCCAGTTTGTTGAAGGCCTGAGCTGCCATAGCTAGTCTGTTTGAGATTTCAATGTCTGAGATGTAGCTGCCAAGGTATTTAAAGTTTTCAATCTCTTCTAATTCTACACCACTGGCAGGTGTCTTTTGAGAACTTCTTGTCTTCACTTTTACGAGTTTGGTCTTGCCGGAGTTAATCTTTAGTACAACACTTTTGGCTATTTGTTCTACTCGTATATAAATATTAATGATATAATGAAAACCATGTTAAACCTATTGGCCTATTAGTCAAGCTCACCATTTTTTTTGTAAGTGACCCAGTTATTTTTATACCTCTACTTCGTGACCCAGTAAAATATATATATATATTATTTTTTTCTCTTCTAATAAATAGCTAGCATACAATTATTATATTAGCCTACCTTTTATTTATTATAATAAAAGCACAGACACACGTCAGTCTGTCCGGAACGCTTATAGAGGAAAACCTACATTTTGTCTCGTATACTTTAATATCATGCTAACTTTAAATTCATAAAATTATATTATTTTTAAAAGTATGTCAATGTTGTAGCGGGGGGGGGGGGGGGGGGGGCTTGGGTAGAGGGTGCCCAACCCAGGCGGCACGTACCAATAGAGTGGCATTTTGAAAGGCAAGAAAAAAAATGAAAATGAAAGGCGAACAGAAAAATCAAAATCTAAAATAGACATCTCAGATGTCATTGAAAAAAAAAGAATTTTAAAGGTTGTAGCCTAATATGAAATTTTTTATTTTTTTTTAAATTAACAGCTGTGGACCTATTAAAGGGACTGAATTGGTGCAAATGACTGCGTCACACACTGTGGGTATTTTGGCAGCGCATGTAGGAAATAAAAATCTTCCATTAAGACTAAGTCAATGAAAGCTATTTCTTTTTGCACATAGGCAATGTATGATAAAATACAACTCTCTTCATGTCATCCTTTCTTTTCTCCTTCTATTTCAACTCTCTTCATGTCACCCTTTCTTTTCTCATTCTATTACAACTCTCTTCATGTCACCCTTTCTTTTCTCCTTCTATTTCAACTCTCTTCATGTCACCCTTTCTTTTCTCATTCTATTACAACTCTCTTCATGTCACCCATTCTTTTCTCATTCTATTACAACTCTCTTCATGTCACCCATTCTTTCTCATTCTATTACAACTCTCTTCATGTCACCCATTCTTTTCTCAGTCTATTACAACTCTCTTCATGTCACCCATTCTTTTCTCATTCTATTACAACTCTCTTCATGTCACCCATTCTTTTCTCATTCTATTACAACTCTCTTCATGTCACCCATTCTTTTCTCAGTCTATTACAACTATCGTAATGATATAAAGAAAAAAAGCTAACAAATGTCGTACCTGTTATCTACCCTCACTCTTTCATTCGCTCTCTCTCTCTCTCTCTCTCTCTACCCCCTTCTCTCTCTCTTATTTCTTTTGTTATTTTGGGGGAGTGTAAATTTATAATAGTAAAATAATACATGTATAAAGACAAAAACTACAACAATCTCTCTCTCTCATTCATTTCGTGGTCATTTTGACTTTATAACAAGCGTCTTAATAATATAAATATGGACATAAACCATAACTAACTCACTCTCTTTCCCTCGCGCTCTCTCTCTCTCCCTCTCTTTCCGGTATCTTAAGGGTATAACTAATATCCTAATAATACATGGACAAAACAAGCACTCCTATCTTCCCTTTTTTTCTTCTTCTTCTCTGTCTCTCCCTCTCTCTGTCTCTCCCTCTCGCTGTCTCTCCCTCTCTCTGTCTCTCCCTCTCTCTGTTTCTCTTTCTCTTTTCTCCATCAATATTTTTGAAGATTATATCTTAAAAATACATGGACAAAATTATAACTTATAACTACAACTCTTCCTACCACCCCACCGATTCTTTTCCCCGTAATTGTATTAGACACAATGACTAGTGTTTATCATTGCCCATTACCGATTACCGCTTGCGAATGTCTTGCAACTATTGCCGTTACATTTTTTACCATTATTTGAGGTGTCATTTTTTTTTTAAATTGCCATTTTAACGATGCCCTTTTAACCTTGGCATTTTTGTGTTGCTTTTTTTTACCGTAACCATTTTTTATCGAACACCAAAACGTTGAGTAAGAGAGGCTTACTGGGCATAATTAGAATGCATCCCTCTTGAGGTAGCACACTAAATAAGTAGCAGTTTAAAATTGTAATGTGCTTAAAAGTCTTAAAGTTAAATAGTTTAAGCCTCAAATATAATTAAGCTTATTAAGCTCAATGTTTGTTTGTCTTGAAAAGGATTCTAAATCCATCAACGAAAAACTTTAACATTTTGTGGAAACTAGAATAAATGCGCTATTCATTTTCGAAATTCTAAAAATTATGATCGCCGCAAATATGTTTAATTTCCGTAGAAAAAATTGCTTTAGATCTACTCTTTACTTAACTCTTGTAGTTATGAATAGTCACGTGTAATGAACCTTGCAGTTCTTTTCTAATTCTGGTCTAACTTTTTAATGTTTTCTTTATTTGATGTGTCCCTTAAAGAAGATACATATTCTAGTATAAGTGTAAATAAAATTAGATAGTATTTTAGTTTTATGTTGTTATTACATTTGTAAGACTACCTTTTTATGAAGCCTAATGTTTTGTTTGATTTTTTAAAGTGCTTCATCAATACGTGGATTCCAAGATAATTTATCAGAATGTATTATTAGCCTAATTACTCTAAGTACCGAGCGGCAGCGCGTTCGATTGGCGAGCCATAGGTCCCGGGTTTGAATCCTGGTGCAGACTAGGATTTTTTCTAGGGTCTGGAGGGTGTCCCTGAGTCTACCCAGCTCTGATGGGTACCTGACCTTAGTTGGGGTAAAGTTAAGACGGCTGTGCATAGTGCTGGCCACACAATCACCTTGATTCTAGGTCCTATAACATGCCGTGGCCACAGAAACTGGTGAGCGCTGCTTCATCTGACCTATGGATCAATTCGGTCTGACGGGTACTTTACTTACTTACTTACTCTGCATTTTTAGTTTGGTTTTGGTCTTTACTATGATTGTGGTAGTTTATATTTATTTTTTTAGCACGATTCCATTTACAATTTAATGTATCGCGTCTCCAAGTAAGCCAATGCCCACTTCAATTACAGGGTTTTATACCTTTTGACCGGCAAGAGACTGTGGAGAGTTGACTGCTTTGTCGGAGACCCTATGTTCCACAAGGAATCCAAAAAGACAAATGATGATACCTTTTAGGAAAGTTTTAGAAAACAGATCAAGGTTTAGAAAATTTTGGGAAAACTGACCAGTGTTTTAAAAAAACGTTGATACTCTAAGCGACTGACACTTTTCTGGATGAAAAGATATACCTTAGTTAGATTCCCATTTTTTAAAAAACTCATCTTGGTCTTTTTGTAAGTAAAATGGCAAAAGACCAATATTTGTTTTTTTAGGAGGAATAAGTCCTATAAACAAATGAAATATATTTCTTATTTTTAAAACAAAAATGCAATGACTATTTTGCCAATTTCAGAAAAAGGGCATTATCTTATCGTGATCACTCATTTTAAAGAAGTAAATAATACATGTAGATTCTTTGATTTTGATTTCTTTTCATTTACGATTTTAGTCTCAATAAAAAGTCAATCTTACTGTTTTAGTTTTCTCTAACTTGTTAGAGATAATAAAGCTTCACATAAACAATAAATGAATACAAATTTAATAATAATAATAATAATAACGGTGCTTATATAGCGCATATCCCGTTGGTGACAGTTCTATGCGCAGAGTCTATGTAGCCTACAAAGTTTCATCTCAATAAATAATGCATGCCAAATAGGCCTAAGCTTATTGTTGCATATTTACTTTCAATGCAGTAAATTATTATAGTGTCTTTCACGGTGATCACCAGGTAAAATTAGGCCAATATATAATTGAAATAAATAGGCATTAAGTATAATTCATTGCAGATGATTTTAATGCTATCGAATTGTCCAATATATTATATATTATAGCTATTAGATGGCTGGCACTTGTAGTACCGTATTAGTATAGGCCTATCATTATTGCAATCCATTACATTAAGTAGGAATTCATGGGTGAGACTTTAAATTTTAAAAAATCAGCTTACAAAACGTCTAATTAAAGTGGCATTAATGTCATTGCATTGGCTACTATAAGTACACGCACCTTCAAATTTAATATAGGGCCTAGCTAATTTTGTTAATTCTAGCCTACACATTCATTTTGTGCTTTGTAAAGCTTATATATTGTAAGAAAATGTACTTAAAAGAAATAAAATACAAAAAATATATTTTTATTTATGAAATGAAGAAAAAAATGAATTAAATTATCAAAGGTAGTCAATCACTAGTCATTAGATTAGTAACGAAAAGCCGCATGATACTTAATGAGCCGTATCAGTACACCTCTATGCAAAGTTAACTTAAAAATAGAACCGCGGCGAATAAAACTTAGATCTGCGTTGAAAAACATAGACATACAGCCCACATCAGACGGTGGGAAAAACAAAAAATTTAAATAGTTGTAAAGAACATTTGTGTTTATTTAAAAATGTATAAATATTTGAAGCTGTTATCATAATTAATATAGTCTATGTAATAATGCTAAAAGAACTAGAATATTACGTTTGATTTAATTAGATGTTTTCCAATATAATTTCTTTAAATGAAAACTGAAATTTTTATGTTTGTTATCATGTCTCATTCATTTAATGTGAAGGTAGGCCTACCGTATTGCCGTAAAGGCCTTGAACTCTATGATCATATGAATAATATATATAGGCCAAACATAAAAATATAAGTTTGTATTTACTTACAATTTATATTAACCTATTAAGCAAGCCATAATAGAAAAAGTGTGGGCCTAGATTTTTATAAACAGACCCATTTTTCTAATGAATAGTTAGGCCTACATAGGGATGCGCTTGTATTATAGCAATATAGCGTAACGTGTTGCTTTGGTTTATTCTGTTTTTACAATTTAAAAAAGTTTTAAAAAAATTCATTAGACTAGATATCTTCATTTTTAAAGATTTAAGTCGAAGTTGAATCTTTTTATAATTTACTTATTATTATATCGTATGTAAATTACGATTTAAGTTTAAAACTCCTGTATTTCCTTATGTCACTATGTGAATGTGAAGAAAAAGATGTCGCTAAAACTAACTTCTTGACTTAGGCCTATATCTTTTCTACTGCGTTGCGTTAAATAAAGCATTTATATCGCTATGGAATTAGAAAGTGTGTATCAAAGTGCCCATAAATCATTGATAGCGAAAGTTTAAAGCGAAGCGGCTTTGTTTGTTATTTGCTGTTTACACAGCAGGTGCCCGTGACGTCAGAGCTGCCGCAGCACGCCTAGAGAAAACAAGCTCCTTACGCGTTAATATCGAGCACTTTGATCTGATAAAGTTTTCGCTGTTGTCGTTGATTTTCTTACACTATAATGGATTCCCTTATCATTTCAATAACATTCAAAAATGTTTAAATGATGATTACTTAGTTATTGCGAAAATAATTTTTTATGAATGTTTATATATGGACGGCGTGGCGATCTGTTTTTATTTACACCAAAATGTTGTGCTCGTGTTCTCTTTGAAGGCGATTTCATTCTGATTTTCTGATTATATCCACTATCGAAAAACGCTGATAAAAAAAATCTACTTAAATGGTAAGTGAAATCTATTTTTATTTATTTCTGCCCCAAACTTTTCACTACTTTTACAATTTACGTTCTCACGTGTAGGTGTTTTTCTGTATTTTTTATGTGTCAACATTGGGTCGATCGAAAAAGAGGCACCAGTTTTTTTTTCTTCTTTGCGCCGGTGCCCTTTGCCTCCATTCACTGAGTGCAGTTGGATCAATCAATGGATGGGAATCGCGTCGCTTATAGAAACGCTATTACTAACGTTTGTCTTGTTATAATAACAACACAGTGGTCTTTAAGTTTGAAGACTTTCTTTCTCATAGATTTAATATGCTGTATGTAGTCCTATTAAAATAGAAAATAAATAAAAATAGTTAAGCGAAATCGCATCGAATCTGATTAAAATGAAAGTTAGTAAATAAAAGGTAGCAGACGATAAATTGTTTGAAGTTACTTACTTAAAAAACAACAAACAAGCACTTAGAGACTTAGAAGACATAGATCTAGTCATAGTATAGTGACATGGGACTACAAACTTTTCTTATAGAACTTGGTCTACTTATAGTTTGTCAAAAGTTATACTAATAAGACTAATTGCTGATACTAATGTTTTGAACGTTAGGTTAGATGATTATTATATATTATAATATATAGACTACATCTAGACTTTAATTAAAGGCTACTGTATTATTATTATAGGAACTTATTATGACTTATAGGCCTACTATACACTTATATCTGCGGATATTAATTTGGTTATAAATAATTAGGCTATAAGTTTAGCTCTATAATCCTATTTAAGCATATTTTCATTCATTTAAGCACTTAGCCTATATTAGAAGAGATTCTATATTCTATTATATATAGTATATAGTCTAGTTACCTATATAATAGGCTATCTTCCTATATTCACTTCTCTGCAACACACTATCACTATTATTATTAGAATTATAGTATTAAGCCTGCTTATTGAAACTTATTGTTAAATGTTTCACTAGTTTGTTAAATTGTCCTACTCCGAAAGTAGATATCAAAGAAATTACTGGTAGCTTACATTTAAGGTAGAGCCCGGTAAAGTTGATTTTATTTCTATAAATATTTCAAGGGACCCCGGACCCAAATGCCTTTACTTTTTTTTAAATTATAGCCTACTCACAGTGATCACGTCCCGGGTTCCTAAATGTTTCTATGACTCTAACTACCCATGACTGATTTATACATCACACCTGTTTAACCAGTAGGACTGTTAGTGTATTAAAGGCGACTATTGCCATTGAGCAGGCCACACTATATCCACATCTCCTGTGCCTAAGTCTATTAGCCTTTAAGGTTTACAATGGAAACTTAACTGACTTTATTTTTAAGAAAACATATCAGTAGAAAAGCGAGATGCTTTAGCTGAGAATTTTCTGTAGTATAGTCATATAAGTCTAAGTCACATCAGAGGTCCTTTTTATGGCTTTGACTTGAATTGGGACTGAGGGGGGCAAAGTGGACTATATAGTTAAACCGTAAGTTTTACAAATGAACGAACTCTAGTAATGTACTATTGCAAATTTCACAATACATCTGTATTAAAAGAACACACTAGCGTATCGGAGATAGTGTCCCGATTGTGCCGGGTCTGACTCGCATATTTTTACGTAAAGCAAGTGTACACCAGTCTTATTCACCACCTCATATTTAGAAGATTGTGTGGCCAGCGAAATGCTAATACGTCATCCCCTATTTTACTCAACTTGTGTCTGGTAGCCTACTCATCCATAATATGAAGGAGCGGTCTCTGGATAACTCCCCAGACCCCAGAAAACCCACATCTGTCTAAAGATCTGCCTCTGAACAACATTGTTCCATAGTTACATGATTTGATTAATGTTTTTTTTTTATTCTGTTTAAACAATGTTTATGAAACTTGAAAATAGGATCTTATACCATGTTTGCAATACGTGCTCTTTCAGTTGTTTCTAGTAATGGACATTTAATTTTACAAAGATTCTTCTAGCCCAAAAGCTATACGTGGAAATTAAAAGCACTCTGGGTGTTATCGTTTGATTCAAATAAATGTAATTGTAGTTTAAAGTCTGTAATATAGAACTGGTGTATGTAGGCTAGTTTAATTATGTAGTTCTTTATCAGAAATAACATGCTACATATGCGCAGGCCTTATATCTAATTAACTCTTATTCCTGTGTAGCATGCTTTATTAAAATATGTAGGTCTCTTTATTATAGGCCTACATAGGAATATAATATGACCATACCCTCTCCCACTCAAACCTCCTGCCAGTAATAACAATAATAGCTTCATAGGCCTATGTATAGGTTGATTCAACGTATAGCCTTCTGCTACACATGTAGAGGTTCGGTTTGTTATTGAATTGGTTTTTATTTTTACCCTTTCACATCTAAACAATTCTGCACACACATACGCACACTGCGCCGGACCATTATTTTTCTGACCGCTATGACCTACTAACCTTCTAACCCTCGACCCTTAACCTCCCCCGTCCTTCTTGTGTGTGCTCCCATTTATTACCACCACTACCAATATACCCCGGTCCAACACAGCACACACACGCACACAGGTCCCATGTACTGGCCCGCACTACTTTTTCTTTCTTCGCCCTTTCTATCCACCCCTAACCCCTCCCCCTCCCCCTTTGTGTGTGTCGACACACACACACACAGAGCATTTTTTTTTTCCTAATATATTTCGTAGCTCTGACTATCCAAGGGATAGGTAAACAACAACAACCAATCCGCGCCTTAGTTTCGGCCAATGGGGAAAGGGCTAAGGAGCACACACACATTCGCAAACACACACACACCACTTCCCCTCAGTAAATACGCTCAGCTAAAACAAACAAATCCCCCCCCCCCCCCCCCGACCCCTTTCTTTTTTTTTCTCTTCTTTCTGTCGAAACAGAGAAAGAAATAAAAAGAGTCGAGAGTAAGGGTTTGGCTATAAATTGGAATCCATTTATTTTTGTTTAGAGGTTGTTTTTTTTCTTCTTTTCTTGTAGAAACAGAAATATATTGCTTATATGTTATATTGAGAACAAGCTGAAACATGAAAGAATAAATAATAATAACTAAAATAAGAAAAAAAAGGGAATATGTTGTATATATCTATATGTTTTTAGTATCGTGTATTAATCGATGGACTTCAAAGCTCCCGTGTTACTTATAATAGGTATTGATACACGGGAGGAGAAATGAAGGGAGAGGAGAAGGTATAGAGTTATTATCGGTGTTTGACATGGGAGGGGTTTGTGTTTGTGATGTTACGTCATCGGCAGTGTGTTGTGATTATATAAACACACACCACCCATCCACAGCCCGCACACACACACAAACGCGTAACGACCCCCTCCCCCTTTCACGCCCTCCTTACCCCGCTCGGTGTTTCTTGCCCCTCTCGTGTGAGTTCTTTCAATTTACTTATTTCTATATTTCTGTCTACGGGGTGGCGATAGAATGCTGAAGTTGATTACAAAGGGCGCACGTTCGAACAGCAACCCCCCCCCCACCCCCTCCATGTACGAAAGTGGCTAGCTATGTTAGAGTTACATAAAGGGAGAGGGTGACAGCACAAATACTAAAAACAAATGATAAGTTTTAGGTTTTTAGGACTGGGGGAAATAATAGAAAACCCGACGTTAAGACAGGAGGTGAGAGAGAGTGCTTGAAAATTCATTGATAAAAAAAGTGAGACTCCTGATTTTCGTCCTTACTATAATATATATAGTCGACTAGCCAATTTACCCGGCGTTACCCGGGCATATAAAGAATATACGAGTCATGGCAGAAATGATAGGCCTACTGTTTAATAATAACATTGAAATTATATTATAATATATTAATAATATATAATAATATATAATAATATATAATAATAATAATAATATATTATACATTTTAAAAAATAGGTTTTGCCTTGTATACATCCCGATGATTTTATCCAGATGTTTAGATATTATGGTTATTATAATATTGAGACCTATTGAGTTTTTGTTGTTGTTCAGATTCCGCATAATTGCTAGTTGCTAGCCACGTGTGACTTTCACGGGCGGACTGGTCTGCTCTTGTGCATATTAAAATATATTAGTGAACTAAATTATATAAACATAACATATTAAAGTTTTACAAGTAATTATTTCTATTTCTTCTTACAAAGTTTTGTTAGAAAAAAATAGATTGAGTTTGGGAGGGGTGGGTAAGATCTGTGGGGAAAAAGAAAAGAAAAACTGAACTGATATTTCAATTTCTCTTTGTTGATTTTCTTATCAAAGATAAATAAATGCCCTATTCAAGCATTCCTCCATAGAGTGTTTCTTTCCAAGGGAGTGTAGCATGGCACCCCGTCCCCGTCCCCTATTGTCATGTCAGATGTCATAGTCATTTAAAACGAAAATCAATTTTTTTCAAATGTATTCACCGATGCGTTACTTTTTCTTTTTACTTAAATCATAGGTTCTCAACGGGGGCGATATCGCCCCCCAGGGGGCGATGAGAAGCTTTAGGGGGGCGATAACACTCCCGGGGGCGATTGGGGGGCGATGAAGGGCAAGTGGGCGGTACATACGTACCTGCTATAATTTCAACAACTCAGCTATTTGAATCGATTAGATTTGGATGAAATATGATGTAAACGCAGGTGCTACTAAATATCTGATATCCCCCAACAGTAGGCATACATATAATTGAACAAACAAGAATCGCAATGACTTTTCGATGAAGTAGGGGGGGGGGGGGGTTAGTACTTGGCAAATATGTTATGCGGCCGTCTCGTCTTATGGTTGATTCACCGGACTGTCGCCTTAACATCTTCTAATATTACCCTGATATCCCTTAATGCGTTGGAATTCTTTGTAAGGAGGTAACCACAATAGCTGAGCGGTATAGATAGGTAGTAATTATACAAACTGGGTAGTTATTAATATGCTTGAAAATATTCATATAAATTCTTTAGTCATATAATATTTATATAATTTTCAAATAATTTTTACAGTTCTATCATATCATTTCAAAGTTATAAATGCAAGCCATTTAATTTTTTATAAAAGAAAAACAAATTGAAATATTACCTCAAATGAAAAGGGTTAATCATCTCCCTTTAATTAACAAATGTTTCCGCTAAAATTCAGTTGGGGGGCGGTGAGCGGAAAAAAAAATTAAAAGGGGGCGGTGAGCCGAAAAGGGTTGAGAACCTATGACTTAAATGATTCCTTAATTATTTCATTAATTATTAATTCAATATGAAGGCCTAAGTTTCGGTCAGAAATAAAAAAAAATAAAAAATATTTTAATGTTTAAATAGTTTGATATTATTCCACCTAGATCCACGCGCGCGTTGTTTTAATAGACGCTTTGGCTTTATATATTATTGCAACACTGCATTTTAATCCGAACATTTCTCGGACTCGAACTTCGACAAACTCCGCAATCATTTCTTTTTAATTACATCGAGTACAGTACAAGTGACTTTTCTTTTTTTTTACTCCAGACATTTTGGATGGTCATCTTGAGGCTTCGTTAGGAGAAGTGGTGATAACGTGTTTTAGACCCCTACTCATCATCATTATCATCTTTGGCGCTACAGCCCATGGAGGGCTCTGGCCTACCTCACCACCTCCTTCCACTCGGACCTATCCATTGTCTTCTTTTCCAGGCCTGGTCCCCGATCTGTCGCAGATCCATCTGGACACTACTGTTTTACGGTTTATATTATTCGGTTAATGCTACATTTATTTGCTTGGTCATATGTTTGTATATTTTTTAATTATTAATTAGCTATATATTTTTAGTCTAGAGATTTATATCCGTGCTCTACGTTGTTTGTGGCTCAATTTTAAATGCGCTCTGAGCGTACATTATGTTTGTTGGCAGCGCTATACAAAGATAATTATTATTATTAAAAGTATTAATTATGATGCCGTTTTAAATGCAATAGTCACTGAAATTAAAGTATTGAAATCTGCTTAATAGGTCTATGTCCCTGTGACCTGGACAAAAACATTATTGCAATATTGCAATATAATTATAATAATCTAATGACGTAACAAACAAACGAATTAATGAGTCAACTAATTATTTTTTTCCCTTATTCCTAAGTTATTGTTCTGGTTTGTTGTTGATGTTGTTGTTATTAGTACTAACAGCATCCGTGTTACAATTTCTCGGGTTTAAAAAAAAATGTAATGAAGTGTTTTTGTACTTAGTTCAGTGACCGTGAAAGGAATAGCGTACATTTGTCATAGGAATAGTATAATCCCTCGACCTTAATCCCTGTCTATTTCTCTTCAGTACTCCCCCCGCCCCTCTCTTTTTTATTTACCTCACCCATCTTCTTTTCATATTGTCAACGGGAACGTTTGCAGTGGTCCTCAAAAATTAACTCAATGGCGCATACAAAAAAAAAATCATTCAAAGAAATATTGTAAATGGTCAAGTAGTTATAGAGTTGTGAACACTTTTTTTTCTATCTGGTTGAATGTAACTTGTAGTACTTGTACAAGTAGCTGCATTTAGGAACGTTTTGTTTGTATCTCAATCAAACTTTCAGTGTTAGATGAATGGATCAATGAATAAACCCTTGACCAAAAATACATAAAAAAATAAATTAAATAAATAAGGATTTCGAATTTTCTTTATCGAGATCAATGTAAAGTATCCAGTCGGACCAAATACTTACGGTGGTCTTGCTCGGGGACAAACCCCCAATCACGGGAAGAAATACTAGCCTTCACCAGGATTTGAACCTAGGACCCTCGGTACGCCAGTCGAACGCGCTGCCAATCAATGTGCACATGACATGTTTGAAACCGAGATTTTTTTAATTCACCTCATGTATGTGCTTGTGTGAAAGTGGACGGTTTTAGAGGTTTTTTAGTTGATCCGCATGTTGATTGTTGTAAAATAGTATTTATTGTATCTTTGTTTTTGTAACAATCTTCTTTTTCTTCTTCTGCATTACGAATGTGTTCAAATCAATCAATCAAATTCCTTTTAAGTCCTCAGTTAGCCGTAGGGCCTCGACAATACTTATCGACTCTTTAGGTAATGAGACCATCTCTTCATCTCTTGCATTCCCCGTTTCCTTCAGTTTTTTATCCAGCGTTCTCCTCCAGGTGGTCATTGGCCGGCCTCTCTTCCTGGTTCCCTCTCTAGTGTTGCCCGGTTCTCTTCTTAGAGTGTGACCAATCCACTTCCATTTCCTCTTTTTTTTTTCGCGTAGGATGGATTTCTGGCAAGCTCTTCTTTCGACTTCTTCATTTGCGTTAAAGCCATCCCATCTTGATTTTTAGAATTTGTCAAAGGTAACCAAGGATAAATACTTTTATTGTTCAATCTATACCTTTCGTATGCCTCCATGTTTCTGCCCCATATGCCAATACTGATTTAACGCAGGTGTTTAAACAATCAACTTTAAACCTCGTCTACACACGATTCCGATCAATTTTGGTTCATAAAAATATGCTTGTGGGTTTTGTTATTATTGTATATAATAAACTAAAATCCTTAAACGTCTCATTCAAATATAGCGTGACACCGGTGAAACGAAAATGTTTTGTCAAGTTTATAGTGGGCAGTTTGAAATGCAGCACTAATAAATAAACAAATCGATGGGTTCGATAGTGGGATTTTGCGGAGATTTTTTGGTGGAGATTATTTGTCGGAGATTATTTGTCGGTACGGGGAAGGCCTTCGTTTCATGTCAGATGTTATCGAAAATACTTTTAATAATAGCCATTTGTGTTGCTCTTATCTGTGAACTTCACAAGTGGCCGTAGAGGTTGACGTTTTGATCTGCTGTGGTGTTTGTATATTGGGGGAGTCGTATTCAGTATACAATACACAGTCATAACATAGGTTTCCGTCTATAATCTGTCCGAGAACAATCGGTCGGAATCAGAAATCGAGGCAAAACCGAGGAAATTATTTTTATATGAATAAATGTAATATTCAATGAATTTGTTCTGACTCTCCTAAATACTGATCATAGGGCCCTATGATCAGTTTGGTCCGAAGGGTACTTTACTACTCCTAAATAGTAACTAAATACATACCTAATTTTTTTTTAAGAGAATAAATATAGTGTTTTATAAGAAATTGTATATAAAAGAAATATAAATGACTAGTATAAAGAATAAATATAAATGACTAGTATAAAGAATAAATATAAATGACTAGTATAAAGAATAAATATAAATGACTAGTATAAAGAATAAATATAAATGACTAGTATAAAGAATAAATATAAATGACTAGTATAAAGAATAAATATAAATGACTAGTATAAAGAATAAATGACCAATTAACATAGTATTTACACAATAATATTGGGGCATGGGAAGGTTATAGCTTTTTTTTTTAAAAAAAGGAAACACCCCCACCCTTCTCCAAAAAGACATTATGTATCAAAGACCCTGCCCTTTGTGGTCTTTTGGCACTAGGACGAGCTTCAGAACCGAGGTAATGGACACAAAAATCGAGGCACGTGTATTGTATAATAAAATCGTCAGAAACCCAAATTGACGAAAAAAAAAAAGGAAAACTGAGATTTGACCGTTCATGTTATTTAATATCTTGGGCGGCTTCTTGTGCTATATAAGACTTTGAAACCCATTTAAATGATCAGATAAACATAAGGACCAAAACACTTTCCTTGTCCCTTATGCGAGAACAAATACATCTAAGTACTCTTTCCTCCCGAGTGGCATCCGGGCATGAAATGGGTTGCCTGAACAAACCAGGAAAACCAGTAACTTAACATCATTCAAAACTTGAATAGAAGTGCAGGACTAGACTCAAACCACGGATGTGCGTAGGATGCAATAATCTTCTTTTTAGTAATAGATGGAGCGTCTGTAATATATAAAACAAGAAGTATTGGAAACTGCATTTTCTAAACGTTTGGTGTGATTTTAGCATGCATAAGGCCGAATATTAAAAGAGTCCAGTTTATATTTTATGTGCCTTGTCTTGGTTTCTAAATGTCTGCTATAAGTAGTTGGCTCTAACCAAAATGATCGTTTAAGAAGAAAAACTTGTTAAGTTGTTTTTATTTCACGATTTTATTCACCAAGATGTCACAGACTGGGAACCATCGGCCTAGTTAGTTTGTTTGTGTCAGGTATTGTGTCAGGTAATGATGAGGTATACTGTTATATTGTTAGTGTTCCTGTCTGAGGATACAAGTCCTCCGTCAGTTACACCTTTGGGTGACTTGTGGGTACAAGAAAAAAAAAAAGTATATTTAACAACCAAAAAAATGTTTAGTAGGTCATAAACAGCAGAGGTATTTTGTTTTTGTTGACCTAGTCTTTTGTGTGTGTGCGTATGTGGATGTTATATGTTGTGTGTGTGAAATGTGTGTTGTGCCGTAGGAAAAATGTGGACCAAATAACACACGATTTTCTTTTATAGCAAAATCAATATAGATTCTTAAAGTAGGTGTGATCAAACTAATTATTGGTCTATGTGTTGACCGATATGATATGCATTCACAAGTAACTCTTTTTGACTGCTTTTCACGTGTCCATTGGGAGAATAATATACTTTAATGTCTTACATATAATAAACGTTATCTTATATTGAGTTGCTAACACAGTGCTGTCTATGATCGCAATATTTCTACAATCAGTGAATGATCACAGTACCTGTATTTCATTACTTACAGAGTATTTCCCGGTTCCGAAATGCCGGTTCGCGAACCGGCACCGGGTCACGAAAGCACAAAAGAAGAAATAAAAATTTAGGTTACATTATCGTGATAAACTAGCGATAGCCCTTGATATTATATTTTAGACTTTGTGTGATATTTGAAACCGGATTTCAGCTACCTTCTTCAAGTACTGACGACACAATTTTCGAACAATTTTCTGTTTTTGTTATCTATTACTTATATCCGAATATAGTCAAAACTAAATATCGAAAGATACGTTCTCACTACAGTTTTTATTATTGCAAAATTGTTCGTTATTTTTTCTTTCTCTTTTAACAAATCACATTGTAATCGTTCGTTTCTCCGTCATTTTGACGGGCATAATCACTAGTGATCACAGAATAGTGGAATAATAAATGTACGTGGCACACGAAGTAAACGTCTAAAAATAATCGGGCCATAAATACAAACGGATTGGGAAACGCTGGTTTATTGAGATATCTTTTGGTTGGTGCTCAAGTCAACATTATGGGACATGGTGGCTGAGCGGCAGTGCATTCGACTGGCGATCCGAAGGTTCTGGATTCGAATCCTGGTGCAGGCTAGGATTTTTTTCCCCGGGACTTGAGGGTGTCCCTGAGTCTACCCAGCTCTGATGGGTACTTGACATTAATTGGGGTAAAGTATAGGCAGCTGTGCATTGTTCTGGCAACACATCCCCTAGTATGCCGTGGCCACAGAAATTGGTGAACGCTGCTTCACCGGCCCTATGATCAGTTTGGTCCTACGGGCCGGGATACTTTACGTCTAGAAAATATTCTTTTCTTGTTTTCATCCACCATCCTGCTTCTACTGCATTACTTCCAAATGTCTGTGAAACTATTGACGATGATGTATCTCAGTGCTGTTGCGGGGTTAACCAAACAATGAAGGCGTTTTTTTGGCTTGTTTTGTTTTTCCTCAATATTTTGTTGGCTTCTGAACAAAAGTAACTTAACCATGCCATCTAGCTGGTTGCTACTTTAAATAACGTTTTTTGAAGTTTGTTTTCGGTTCGCTTAACCCTTTTATTTGCTTAACTCGGATACAAAAAACGGGGCCCCATCAGTGCACAACCTATAATTGTCGATACGCTAAATCCCTGGTAAATAAAGAATTGTTATTAATCAATTCTGCGTCATTCATTGTGAAAGTTCAATGCTTTTTTTTAGAATTAAGTTTTTTAGCATTGCGATTAAAAAAAAAATGGCATACTATGTTGTTTCGTTTTGTAATATTTTGTACGTTTATCCCAACTGTGCACTGTATTGTGATTAACTAAAAGTGAGTAGAGCACAAGCATTTAAAGCATTTCAGGACCATTAAACGCAACGCCCAGTTGCTTTATATTTTCCCCATCTGACTTCATGTCAGACCTAAACTGCTCTCCCTAAGGGCTCGGAGGTTTTTTCCCGGAGAACAAACGTCACAGCATCTCTCGAGGTGGAGTAGTACAAGTAGTAATATCGTCTGACCAAATTGACCCAAAGAGCTGGGGAAGCAGCGTTCACCAGTTTGCGTGGCCAAGGATTATGGGAAAGTGGGCAGTACAGAACCCAGTCGCCTTTACATTTCCCCAACTATTGTCAGGTACCCGTCAGAGCTGGGTGGACTCAGAGACACTCTCCAGGTCAGGAAACAAACCCTAGCCTTCACCAGGATTGGAACTCAGGTCCTTCGGTAGGCCAGCCAAACGTGCTGCCGCTCCTCAAGAAAAAAAACGTCACAGTATCTCACAAGGTGGAAGATGGTAACACATGGCCGGCACTAGTGGCTGTCAGGTCCCATCCATTACAAAACTCCTGCAAGCTCGTGCAGTTCTAAAAGGGCAACCTCGACCGTCTCTTCCGTGCCACCTTCGCTTGCGACCTTTTATTTTAATTATCGCTCGTCGGTAGGGTTGCATATCTAGCTGGGACCTCATCGGGGGCACTCTGAGATCTGGGTGTTGAAATGAAGTAAATATGAATTTAACATAATTGGTTTTTATTTAGAACACAATTACATGGAAGGTCCGTAACGGTGACAGTCTCGATGTATCGGGTCGGGTGGCAACCCAACTCGTCGGACATTACGCTAATGAACAATTGCTTTGTTTTCAACCTTAACATTATACACACAGAATAAATAAAAGAAAAACAAAATGAACATAGAAAAAGGGGGAAATCCGAAAATCGGTTTCAGAAAAAAGAAAGTAGCCTAACATCCCTACTTTAAAAAAAGGAATATAAATGTATATAAAATTTCAGTAATTGTCTACCGACCAGCAGTAGTCACTTGGTGTTTGTATGAAACAGTTCATGATCATATTAACCCTTTAATCCCATTGTACCTTGTTTTATATTGTACCATAGTGTCACTTCTTCTCCCGCCACATTTTATTTTTCGCCTGTATTAATAATATATGTCATGGGCGTGTATAAATGTGTTGGTTTGCACCCCCCCCCCTCTTCATCTTAACAACTCGATAACTTTCGAGCGCCCTCTCGCCATGCCTGAGAAATTTTTCTTATAAAAAAACAATTTCAAACAGAGCCTCTCAGGTTGCATTGTCTACATTAAATTTTTTTAAAAGAGTGTTTAACCTCAGTTTAATATTGTGGTTGGTGCACGGTAGCCGGGTGGTAGCGAGTTCGACTGACGATCCGAAGGTCCTGGGTTCGAATCCTGGCGGCTGGGATTTTTTCCCAGGACTTGAGGGTGCCCCTGAGTCTACCCAGATCTGATGGGTACCTGAACAAACCAGGAAAACCAGTAATTTAACATCATTTAACACATTAATAAAAATGCAAGACTAGACTCGGACTACGGATGAGTGTAGGACGCAATAATCTTCTTTATAAAAGGAGCGACTGTAATGTATAAGATACGATAAGAAAGGCGGCTGAACATTGTTCTGGCCACTCATCCCCTAGTCTGCCGTGGCCACAGAAACTGGTGAAAGCTGCTTCAACAGCCCTGTAATCAGTTTAATCCGAAGGGTATGCCTACTTTACTTAAATATTGTTGTTTCATCCATCCCCGTCTCTTTCTCATTTTTGACTTCACTGTTCTCTATTATTATCTATTACTTTACACCATGTGTGTGTGTGTTTGTCTAATATCGATGTTGAGAAATGCATCCATGTCTAGAATGGAATTGTGTGTGTGAATGTCTTCTTTTATGTTGCTTGTGAGTTTTCTTGGTGGTCTATTGGCTATATCTTCACTATTTTCCATCAGGCCACACATTAGCTCAATATTCCATCTTTGCCATCATCACTTGTTTCTGTTTTGTGTTTGTTGATATTAGTTGTTGTTTTTCTTTAAGGGTGCATCGCTATATCTTCGTCTTTGTCTATGTTGCTTCATCATCCTTTCCACCCATTCCCCCCATCTTTTTGGTGAACTTCGCCCTTCCACCCCCCCCCCCTTCTCGCCTCTCTGCAGCTATTGTCATAAAAAGCAGAAAACTCCACAGTGGCACCATCGTGCTCCGCTTCGAGTCGGTTATTAAAGTAACCTTGTGGCTGCTGAGTGCTGGCCGGTGCGTGTTGAGGACGGTAGCAGACATGGTTGTTATGGGAGGGAAGGAGGGTGGTAGAGGGGGGAGTTGGAAAGAGAGGATGTGGAGAAATAAAAATAGGGAGGGAGGGGGGAAGGGTTGTTGTTCCAAACGGCCGTGCCACGCTTTTCATAAACAAGCGTTTGTTTACTTTAGCCTTGTCGGGGGCCCCCGGCCCGTTGTTTACGTCGCTTGTTTGTGAGGGTTGCTAGGCGACTGAGCGCTATCTTCTGCTTGTAATGTAAACAAATGCCAATTCACGTCTTCGTTGTTTGTGCGTTTCAGCTTTTTATCTTCCAACCAATACGGCAGGAACTATTATTATTTCTGTTTAGTATACACCGTGCTATTGTGCAGGGATTGGTAGAGGAGGAAAGGAGTGAGGGAGGGAGGGAGGGAGCACATTTATCTGCCATTAAAGGCAATACGTTTACAACAACAAAAAATCATTTTGCTTTCAAAAATCCTTTTGAACTTTTTTTTAAAAAGAGTTTTTGTTTTGTTTTTTAGTAAAGAATTGAACTGATTAGACGCACACAGCTCATTCTGTACAACGTTACTTCAAGAAAGGGTCTCAATCGATTGTCTATACTAGCCCCACAAGCCATCGAGGTTCTCAAATACTGTAGGCCTACATTCTCGGGTCTAAAGTTCAAGGTGTTGCGTCGTAAGTCGTACCTTTCCATGTAACAATGCGATGCTTGCAGTTTATACCTGCGATACTGGAATGCGGGGTCACGACCCGGTACTGGGCAATAAATAATGTGCCGTGTCAAAAAACAAGAAGAAAACGTTCAAAATTATGGTCAGATCATCGTCATATAGATTACTAACACACAGCTCTTAAGCGGATAACATATGATATTTAAATTGAAATATAACTACTGTCGGGGCACGTATCAGCGATTTCGGCTGGCGTGCCGAACATCCTGGATTCGAATCCTGGTGAAAGCTAGGATATTTTGTCCCGGTCTGACTGAAGGGTGTCCCTGAGTCTACCCAGCTCTGATGCGTAGGCCCTACCCCAGTTGGGGTAAAGTTAAGGCGGATCGGGATTGTGCTGGCGACACAATCCCCCTAGCATGTCATGACCACAGAAACTGGCGAACGCTGCTTCATCAGCCTTATGAATCGATTTGGTCTGACGGAATCACTTTACATTTTACTTACTTGTGCTTACTATCATTGGGTAGCCTATATGCCTTATATATGGGGCCATTTCATTATGCACTACATGAACGTTATGTGAACATGATCATTTGTATGTGTGATACGAGTGTTAGTGGGTTTCCAAGTAGAAATATAAAAACAAAACTATTCCACACAAAAATACATGTTTGGGAAAGCGCTATTTAGGGTACATACTACTCACAAAATATGGCTAACCCGTAATCGACCCGGACATTTGTCTCGGCCTTGAACTATTGTCCTTGGCCTTGGCCGATAATTCGCACAGTTACAGATTAGTAGGCCTAAAGAGTACAAATGACCGTAGACATTTTAATTAATTTAAGAACTTTCTAGCACATTATCCCTGGTTGATCTCTTATTTGCTTTTTTTTTTGCTATTTATATTGTTGTAAGTAAGCTCACGGAGAGAAAGAGAGAGAGAGAAGGATAACGGTAAGATTATCACGAGGAAAAGCTTAGATTTTGAAGCTACGGCTTTGGCAAACAGTTCGTACCAAAACTCACTAAAAATCGTCGTCAACTCGGTTTTGAAGCACATATCTTATCAATGACACACGCTTACTCCATCCAATTTTTGGGGGGAAAAGATGGTAACGTCAATTTCAAACACTACATCGTTACTGTGGTTTATTGAATTATTTAGATAGTCTATGATTATTTATACGTTATATAATTATAAATTTTGTTTCTTCTTTCATATCTTTTACATTTCTGTTAACAATATTAAATAAATTAATGTGCTTTTTATATGTACATGTATCCGTCTACCAAAATCAATCTATTGTTTTCTCTGTGTATGCTTAATGCTTATATATATAATATGTCCATCTATCTTTTGGTTTCATTACAGTATGCATTTGTTTATGTCTATGTTGGTCGTTCAGTCAATCTGGACCCACCCCCCCTTGTCATTCCGTGATCTCTCTCCCACCCCCACCCCCTGTCGTTCTGTCATCTCTCTCTCCCTCCCCACCCTCAGTATATATGTCTATGTTTCAACACCCACGATTTGACCTGTTGTCTAATTGCACTCATGTGGACATCCTGGAGTCAAAACTTGTTTATTTATGATGTTGTTCTCCCGCCAAGAAGTGATGACTGATTCTCCCCTCCACCCCCCCCCCACCCCCCATCTCCCTAATCACTCGGATCGGTAGTCAAGTTACCGACCCACATATTTATTTTTTACTGAAGTAAAAAACAATGCATGAACAGCAATGTATAACAATAATTAGCTTTTTGCCACGTAATAGTTTTAATATCGTTAAACTGCAAAACAACGTCGAACATAACGAGGGTGGCTTCGAGTGAGGGAATGGAAGGGCGGGTGCCAGATAAAGCCCTGAACGCCGACCATGAAGGAGTTGCCAAAATGTTATACCAGACGGTATTAATTTTATCATGTAAAAATATACTATGTTCGCGCCATATTTTTTTTTATTAGAAAGCTGTACTAACTGAAATTTAAACAAAAAAAACTCATTTCCGGGTCTAGTGTCGCAAAAGAAAAGGACTATTTTTAGACCTACTTGTAGTAACAATAGTGTCGCAAAAGAAAGATCTATTTTTAGACCTACTTGTAGTAACAATATAGTTATCTCGAATTAGAACGTTTCGTTCCGCTTAGCTTTTCATTTAATTTAACATTATGATTTGGTTATATAACTCTGATATAATTGTACATATTTTAGGAATAATTTAAGTAAGATATGATAGGACGAGTTTAATACCCTATCTTATAATATGTTTCAGGTGCTCAGTGGCGTAACTAGAGGGGGGGGGGGGGTTCGGCTCCAGGCTCAAATGATTAGTGGGGGGGGGGGGGGGGGGGGGCAATGGATTTCCATTTTCTAGGCCTCTACTAATCCTCATCAATATTTTTTTTTCAATCTCATGTGTATATTATTTTTCTTTTAAATGTATTTCATTGGTCGTAAAAGTCAAGTAACCCGTCGGTCCAGATTGAACCAAACGGCTGGTGAAGCAGCGTTCAGCAGCGCGTTCGGCTAGTGTACCGAAGGTCCTGGGTTCGAATCCCGGTGAAGGGTTCGGATTTGTTCTCGGAGAAGGTCCCTGAGTCTACCCGGCTCTGATGGGTACCTGACATTAGTTGGGTTAAAGTGAAGGCGGCTGGGCATTGTGCTGGCCAAACAATCCCCTAGCATGCCGTGGCCACAGAAACTGGTCAACTCATGGATCTATGTTGTTTTTTTTATATTGTTTGATTTTTATACTTTCATCATCCTCATCATTACCCGTCACCCAAGGTGGGGTATGGGGCGCCAACCCCAGATCTCCTGAGTCATCTGTCCTGAGCCAGTTTTAATAATTGTACCCCATCTTTTCTGTGTCTGCCTCAAGGTCGCGTCGCCAGGGGTATTTCTTGGGCTGCCTCTTTTCCGCCTGCCTTTTACACATTACGGATACCTCTCTCAGCATCCGCCCCTCTGTACAAGCTCTTTACATTTCAAATTACCGGTACTTCAATTATTTCGGCAAGACGATTATTTGCAACTTGAGTCAGGCCAATCGGAAGATGAATTGATTTATCTTGTGTGTTCTTTTCAACCTTCACGTCAATATGATTTGTATACACGCATGCATGTCTCTTTGTTCTGCTGCTTTTAATTTTTCTAACTTATTTGTTGGAGTTTTTAATTTAAAACAAAGCGTGTATATAAATGTTTATATCCAACTGTTTTGAATTGCATATTTTTTTTTTTTTAATTGTTATTTTCACGTTCAAAGTGTTTTATAATGAGTATGTTTGTCATTGAAACAAAACACCAGGGTGCATCAAAACTGGACTGTAAGCAGACATAGAAAAAAGGCCAAATACAAAACAACAAATATACGTTTACAAAATCAAAACACAAATTGAAATATACGTAGCTGGGTGTCTGGTTTCCTCCCCTTTTTTTTTGTTTCTTTGTGTTGACCCCACACCCGGTTCAAGGCAACCACCCCTTCCCGCCTCACGCCCCTTCTTCCATGTTTCTCTTTCTATTCGGTTTCTCTCATGAGTCAAAACAATGAACCATGAACAGTTCTTGTGAATCTAGAACCTAGACTCTTGTAATAAATTTGAACATTTTCTATTTGTTTTTGGTGGGATCTGGGATGGAATGGGTGGGGGGGGGGGGGGGAGAAATCAAATTTAAAACTGAAACAAAGGATTGTGGTGGGAATTGATGCCGTTGGTGTGGTTGTGGTTTGGTGCGCTGCCCCAACGTCAGACAAACAAGGTTGGTGGGGGGGGGGGGGGAATTGTACAGCACACTTTGGGTGGGAAACGAAACATTGCATCAGAGTTTTCCCTAACGCCGGGACGCGACCCGGTGCCGGGACGCGAAGAGCAAAATTACCAGATTAATAAAGGACAAAGAAAATGTCTAAATCTAGTCACACTATCGTAATATACTAACGATAAAACTATCATAGAACTACTGTGTAACAGTATATATATTTCATACCTTGCCACTAACGGATATTTGAACTGTTGAGCCCGATTTTAGTTACTGACCTGAATATAGCGTCGATGTCAATGTGTTATAATATATTAAAAAACTGTGTAGAAATTCATGCTTGTTCTATGCTATTTATAGCTTAGTATGAGCCACGGTGGTCTAGTGGCAGCGCGTCGGCTGGTGTACCAAAAGACCCGGGCTCGAATCCCGGTGAAGGCTGAGGTTTTTTCCCGGAAATGGATCCCTAAGTCTACCCCGGTTCAGGTGGGTGACTGACAGTATTTGAGGGAAAGTAAAGTCCAATGGTTGCAGATCTGTCTAAAATCAGTCTGTCTTAAATGCCGTTTGTTTTAACGAGTGCAAGCGCGTGAACAATTCTCGTGCCCTCATTTTTTTTCAAGGTAAGAGAGGAATAGGCCTACCTTTAAATATCTGTTGTGTCTTCTGTCGGAGTAGTTGGAGTTATTATTTTATCAGTTGCTCAAACACCGGCTATATTTACATTAGTGCGTGTAGGGCTAAGTACTCATTCAGTTTAGAGTCACCGCACGCCCAATCTCCTAAATATCAACCTTCCTCTCCCTTAGTGCATATGTAGGTAATATATGGATAACCCCTTATCGGTAGACAAATACTCGTCTAGTTGTGTAGCAAATAGTTTTAAAAAATTGTATCCTAAACCGCATTGATAAGCGCGATTTTGGCATTACTATAGACTATAGACAATATCATTCAATATGAACAATATTTTTTATTTGCCACAAAGTACATCAGTACCATAAAAGCATAATCAAAGACAATTAGAATATTCTAACATTAGTAAATAATAGTAAAAGTTACCGAAATATTAATATTAATAATAATAGATTCATTTTAAGGTATCAAGAAAAGAGAATACCAACATAGAAATACAGTATAGGCAAAGTAACATAGTTCATGAAAACAATTATAGTTTAATAAAAGGTGTTTTAAAATGAAAGTTGTTAATATATGTTAATATATTTAACCGTTTATAATCTTTTTTCATTTTTTAAAAACAGATAATATTATTTTTGCAAATATGCTTAGTTTTTTAAGTTCTTTCAGAGAACTAGTATTGAGCAGTTCGGACATTTTGTCTACATTTGGTCTGTTAAAATAATATTTTTTTAATATATATTATCAGTTGAACATGGAAATGCTCACATTGGAGTAAGTAGTGAAATCCATCTCCTATATCTTTTAGGCAGAGGGGACATACTCTTAAATTATAATCTATTTTAGAGTGGCGACCCAGTTCAACAGGGAAATTATTATTACTTGTTCGTAATTTTAGTATGTTGTTAGCGTCTATAAGATTTAATTTATTTAAAAAGGGTGGAATATTTTCCCAGTCAAATTTATATTTAAGATCGCTGTATAGTTTACCTTTATTACTATTTTGCATACTTTCATACAGTTCTTGTTTACTTTGGTCATTTATACGTAGGTTAATTTTTGCTTTTGAAAGTTTGGTATCTATTGTATCTTGTTCTGACCATATATATCCTAATCCTAATTGTTCTAGTTGTAACTTTATATAAGCGGACCATTTGCATTTTTCAACCTGATGTTCTTTAAGTAAAATGTTATAAATTATTTTAGAGATTCTCCTTTGTTTACCGGTCGCTATTTTGATCCAGAAGTGTAACATTCTGTTTTTTAATAGATGATCTTATATAAAGTTTGCCTGTTTCACCTAGGACTACATAATTTGGTGTTTTTGTGTTCAATTTTAAAATCATCTTAAAATATCTTAGTCTAATATTTTCTAATATGCCACAATTTTCCATACCCCATAGTTCGCACCCGTAGGTGAGTATTGGTCAAACAGATCAATTTGACTATCTATGGGCAAGCTTAGTGTATGGCATTTTCTGAGAAGGTTGAACATAACATTAGTACCTTTTATCTTACAATATTTTCTGTGTTCCGAGAAGGATCCGTTTGCTGAGAAGATTATTCCTAGGTATTTAAATTTAGAAACTATTTCTATTATATTATTATTTAGTACAAATTTGTGATTTCCTACCCTACCCTTTCTACCGAATATCATTATTTTAGTCTTTTCTTCATTTATGTTTAAGTTCTCCTTGCAATAGTTACTGTAAATGTTTCAGTTTTTCTGTAATTCTTTTGCGGTTTTAGCTAAGATTGTAGTGTCGTCAGCATATAATAGTGTGAATATTTTTAGTATCTCTGCGTTGTTATCGTAGCTGATAGTTAGACTACTTGAGCCTTTTTGTTCTAAATAGGAATCTAAGTCATTAATAAAGAAAGAAAATAAGTGCTGTGAACTACAGAATAAGTATAGAACCTATTATAAGTATATACCTATTCTGTGCTGTGAACTATCACTTTCGCTCAACTTTTGACGGAAACCACTGGGAACCACTTCACGTATTTTACCTAACGCCACACTCTGCGCCACGTGACCTTGATACGCTTTAAACTACAGCACTCCCGTCTGCCCCTACATCTCCTCCCCACCCCCGCTCCATTTCTATTTCGTCTCTCTTCGCCCATGGTCTTAGAACCGGGGGCCTTTGACTTCATAGATTAGAAAAACTAAACAAAGAACGACAACAACAACAAATCTAAAAGTTTAAAAATCAAGAGAATGGATCTCTTGAAACTCTCTCCCCTTCCTCATCTTTTATTGCTCTTGTATTCATATTTTTTTTTTTTTGGGGGGGGGGGGGGGGTCGGTGTTAAAAAATACTAATTACGCCCGGTGATGCCTGTTGTCGTAGATGACATTCCAGCGTCAGAGACTCCGTGCTCGGGGTTCTTATGCGCTGTATGGTTGGGTTTTGTGCGTTTAGTCGGAAGGAAAGGGAAGGGGAGGGGGGGGGGGGTATGAAGCAGTCGAGGAAGAGGTGAGAGGGTAAATGAGAGTTGAGCTGACGACGATTGTTGCCGATGCAGAGTTGTTGTCTTTTGGCTGAATATCATAAAAAGGGAAATAATAATCCTAAAATAACTAATACAGTTTACCGGTACGCGTCTCCATCTTATATCTTAAAAAGGGCGACAATTATCATCAATATATATAATTACCATTAGTTTGTTCATATATTTGTTTACATATTTATCTATATGTTTGTTCTCTATAGGCTCCTAAGCCTTTTGAGTAATCGGGCCAAAAGTTAAATGTATAAATTGGAAACTTCCTCCAAAAGAAATTTGTATTTTGTCAACAATATTGCTTAATTCGTTAATTTATATTTTTAAATAAAAGTATACCTATTGATAATCACCGTATGTTAAAGTTCTAAACTGAGCACCATTTCAGAATGATCTCCTTTTGGGCGATCATTTACTATGTTGAACGCGAGGCCTTTTTTGGGTTTGTCCAATAATTCCCCTTGTATTCGGTTGTTTATTAACGCGGCGTAATCTCATTTTTTTTAAAGGTAGGGCCTACGCTTTATTATTTACTTTTTTTTAATTGTTATTTGTTTTTTGTGTTTGTATATTTCTTTTTGATAGTATTTTTTTTTAAATTTAATATTATTAATAAGTCAAGCCAACACAATTGTTCGCTACTTTTTAAAACCAGAAGCTTGACAGCAACAATTATTATGCATGTGCCTAGGCCAGGGCAAGACCATCGTAAATACGGTACTTAGGGTGGTCTTGGTCAGGGCGACCGGAAACAATAACAAAAAATAACAACACCTTAATACCGAAAGAAATGTTCACAATACTGTTTTTATTGATACTTGTTTATTACTTTTTATAAGACCAAGGATGTGAGTTCATGTGAGACCTGGACGCTGCTATCGGCAACTGAAAACAAGTTGCAGGCTTTCGAAAATAAATGCATGAGAAAAATACTTCGAATCTCCTACGTAGAACGTAGGACTAATGCGTATGTGTGGGACAGAATATCCTCAATTGCAGGCCCCCAAGAAAACAGTATGGCAACAATCAAACGTCGCAAACTGACATGGTTCGGTCATGTGTTGCGGCACAATAGCCAATCAAAAGCAACCCTCCAGGGCCCGGTGGAAGGTGGACGTAGGATAGGCCGTCAGAGGATATGCTGGTTCGACAATGTAAAGTTTTGGACAGGGCTGCAGTTGACTCGACTATTGACTACCGCTCAAGATAGGCAAAAGTGGAGAAAGTTGACTGCTGAGGTGTCCATTCGCTCCCCCCAACGATCACAACGGTCATGGGATTGATGATTATGAAGATGAAATTTCTAGAGAAAACCGTTAAAGCGTTTTAAGGTTTAAAAAAAATTATAACCTTTTTATATGGATTTATACCAAATACAATATTTATGACTAAACTTACACATTTATGGTAATTATTTTGTAAACATTATCATTTGGCTGTCACGATGAGGATCTCGCAATTACTAATATTGATTATATTTTGTTCTCAGTTATAACTGAAATTTTCTTTTTTTTTGTTCCAACTATCATCATACCCCAATGTGAATATTATTAAGCGGAATTGATACGTAGTAATCATACAAACTGGGTAGTTAATGTGATGTTTAAAAAATGTTCATATAAAGTTTTAGTCATATAATATAATTTTCAACTACTTTTGACAGTTTGGTCATTATAAAGTTATACGTTGTAGGTCATTTAGTCTCTTAGAAAAGAAAAATATAAATATAATATTAGAAATATTCGCGCAAATAAAACGGGTTAATTATCTCCCTTTAATTAAAATAAAGTTTCTAAATTTAATTCAATAGTGATGCCAAACAAGTTCTGTTTTGTAGGCTAATATAACATATATTACTGACTATTACAGACTAATTATTATTTCTTTATATAATTTCAGCATTATGGTCTTCATTACAAGATTTAATTAAAGAGATACAATTAAACAGTTGTAAATAAACATTTCCTGCATTAACTGTTTGTCCATTTAACCTTAAGGAGTGTATCTTTTTTAACATTAGCCTAATAATTACAGCAATTGCATAGTATAATGCTATTATAAATTCTCTTATAATTATTAAATTTAAAAAAAAATTGTTTAGAATAACTTATATATATGTTTAATTATAGGAGATGAGCATAAAAACTATTTTAAATGTAATTAGTCTGTGTCAATTAATGAGCGCCTCGTCTAACTCTTCGCTAATTTATAATGGCAGATACATATTTTGTCATTTCTGAGTAGTGAAGTGTAAGTGACCTCTTTGAATGCTTAACACAGCTTTCATGGGCAATAAGTACTGTTCACAAGTGTAAGATGAATATAAAGCTAAAGTATAGAGAATGAATGCCTGGTAGTTGAGAATAGCAGACGACATCTTCCTTCAATATTTTCCCGCTAATTGGCATTTCGATGCTTATTGTTTTTGGATGTTTAAAATTCAACTGGCAGCGTTTTAAATTTGTCAATTTCCCTCCACTTAAAATACATCTACATCTAAGAAGGTTGTAGGAAGATCAAGCCAGATAGGATTGATGAGGTATGAAAAAATGAGCCTATGAATTTGAAAGTCTTGCCTTTGTTTAGAAAACTCCGCTTTGAGTGCTTCCAACTATATACTAAAAAGCTCAACTATATATCTTAGTAGACCTATAAGCCTTAATAAAGGGAAGTACCTATAGTTCAATGTTTTTACATTTATTTCGCTCAAGATATAGGGAAATCCAATCCAGTGATCTAACAGTTCAATGCTGTTTGACCCCGTCCTTGTAAATGCGTTCAACTTACTGAAATGTGTCTCTATGTCATCCAAAAACATCTGCTTCAACAGTCAGTTTTCCTCATTCAGAACCGGAAAAGAAAAATTATTTAAAAAAAAAACCCAACTCTTGAAGGTTTTTCGCGTGTCATTGAAAATTGCTCGTCGTGCCAAACTAGGTTGCCGACCCCTGCACTAGTACTTATATAAATATGGTATACATGACCCGAAGTGAGACTGCCACCCAGAAAAGAGCGAGGCGAAAACACCTACTACAACAGCCATCCGCCTTCAAATGCCTTAAGTGCGGCAGGGATTGTCACTCCCGAGTTGGTCTACACAGCCATTCTCGGCGGTGCAACTGGTCACCTCAACCATGAAGCTACACCATCGTCTCTCGAGACGGACAATGAACAATGAACAATGAACAATATTTATTAGCCACATAGTACATAGGTACAATAAAGGCATAGTCAAAAACATAAGAAAATTATAGCATTTGTGAATAATAAATTGAACAATAATAGTAATACCAATATTAGTGATAAAAATGAAGGTAATAAAAAATTTATTAATTAAAGGTATCCTAAAAGAAAATACAGGGGGGATAATTTCATTTATAATACAATTTTTGGGGGAAAAAAACTAACAAAGAAAAAAAAAAAAAAAAAAAAAAAAAAAAACAACTTAATTTACTAACATAGACATACAGGTACATCATTTTCATTAGACCTGCACAGCATTAACATAGTGAGAACAAACATTTAAGAAATCATTCACAAATTTTTTCTTGCGGCTTAGTATATTACATTTCTTCTACGACTATCTCTCATTAGCATAGTGACAAACCAACAAGTTAAAATACTTAAACATTTCTAACCTATTTTTCATTTTTTAAAAGCAGATAATAATATTTTTGAAAATATGCTTAGTTTTTTAAGTTCTTTTAGAGAGCTAGAATTAAGCAGTTCCGACATTTTTTCTACATTAGGTTTGTTATAGTAATATTTTTTTAGATACATTTTTCGTTGTGCATTGAAGTGCACACATTGAAGTAAATAGTGAAATCCATCTCCTATATCTTTTAAGCAAAGGGGACATAATCTTAAATTATAATCTATTCTGGAGTGGCGACCCAGTTCAACAGGGAAATTATTGTTACTTGTTCGTATTTTTAGTATATAGATAGCTTCTTTCAGATGTAATTTATTTAAAAAGGGTGGAATAATTTCCCAGTCAGATTTATATTTTAGAGCGCTATATAATTTACCTTTATTGCTTTTTTGCATACTCTCATAAAGTTCTTGTTTACTTTGATCATTTATACGTAAGTTAATTATTGATTTTGAAAGTTTAGTATCTATTATATCTTGTTCTAACCAAATATATCCGGATGCCAACAATACATGACCCATTGGTCAATGATTTACCAAATGAATTTATTTTGTTGTGTGCGTATTGTAATACGCGATGTAGGCTAATTATTGTAGGCTAATTATTGCAGCTTATTAGGCGACATTAACTTCTTTTAACACCTATATGCATGACAAGATTGCTTGCTATGATTATGGGTTTACTTTTTGTTTCTGAAAAGGTTTACCTAATTCGTTTTTTTTATTAGTAAGTAAAGTATCCCGTCGGACCAAATTGATCATAGGGTCGGTGAAGCAGCGTTCACCAGTTTCTGTGGCCACGGCATACTAAGGGATGTGTGGCCAGTACAATACCCACCCGCCTTTTCTTTACCACAACTAATGTCAGGTACACATCAGAGCTGGGTAAACTCAGGGACACCCTCGAGTGCAGGGGAAAAAAAAACTAGCCTTCACCAGGATTCGAACCCATGACCTTCGGTACGCCAGCCGAACGTGCTGTCACTCCGTGCCACATAGTTTTATATTCCTGTATCTTAGCGTTTCTTTAAGCTCTGAAGTGTCAGTTAAGGTGTATTTCGATCTGTTTCATTAGTTGCTGCATACAACGGGATAGTGGTTCTAGTACAATAGCCTACACATTCCCCATTTACAAAGGTTTAAAAGAAAAGAGAAAAAAAAAAAAGAAAGATTACAAAGGGAGACTATTCTCACCACTTACATATTATCTTACCTCGCATACCTTACATGCTGGTTTTCACAAAGTTTGCCCGTGTTTTTTTTTAAAGTATCTTCTATACATCCCATCCTTTTGTTTAATTTCAGGAAATAATGTAGCCTATGTCTTTAAATCGTAAACACTTTGTACTGGATAAGTGTTTCCTAAAAAAAATATCGTATTAAGTAAGATTATCCATTTTGTTAGAGGCCAGTAGGTCTACATATTTTTTTAAAAGAAGAATCCTGCTAAATAGATTTTCTCTTGTGCCTAATAAATCTTTAAGGAATCCGTTAAATCTCCGGACGTTGCCGTTATGATTCTTGACGACGCCGTTGGCGTAATTTCAACCCCCGCCCCTCCCCACCCCTCCCACCCCCTCCAGGAGAAAAAAAACTACCCACCAACAAACTATCCTGACAGTAGAGGTAGAAAAAAGTGGGTGAGGAGGTGGGGGAGGATGGGCTGTACGGCTGGGTGGGAAGAGAACACAGGGGGGCGAATAACTATCATTTCCTTTTGCTTGGACTAATCGTCGGCGGACTGCCTTCGGTATCCGAGGCGGGGATAATTATCGCCCTCGCTGCGTGCCTCGCGTGAGGATCTCACACCTGAGAAAAAAAAAAAAAAGAAGAAAAAAAAAGGAGGAGGGAGGTAGGGAGGGGGGGGGGATCAATAGTCTCCACCTTGGCTAATCGCCTCCACCCTCCGCCAATCAACCCTACCCGTATCGTTTTTGTGTGTGTGTGTTGTTTGGGAGGGCGTCGCCTGCAATTATCTATTGTTCGCCTCCTTCTTCTCTCCCTCCCCGTCATCTCACATCCCTTTTTACTTTTTGCTAATAACCGTCGCCTTACCCCCCCCCCCCCCACTGCTCCCCTGCTACCGTTGTGTTGAAGCGCGCGCGATGTCTATCATCTGTATGTTGAATATCTTTTCGGTTAGTTATTGAACTCTGTCATTACCTGGTAGACAGACTCCCCTCAGGGTTAGGGGGGGGGGGGGGGTAAGGGAACCTGGAGATGGAAGGTGGCGGCGAGGGGAGTGCTCGAGCAGAATAAAGAAGACGAAAATGAAAGTGGGGTGGGGTGGGGGTAAAGAAGAATTCACACTTAAACCGTACCGTACTTAATGGGGTAAGCGTGCAGCTGGGGAAGAACTAGGTTTTTAGAACAGGTAAGTCACTGAGTTTACTATCTATTTGTGCTGGAGTCTAAACCGATCACAATCAATCATTCAATCAATCTATCAATCTATCAATCTATCAATCTATCAATCTATCAATCTATCAATCTATCAATCTATCAATCTATCAATCTATCAATCTATCAATCTATCAATCTATCAATCTATCAATCTATCAATCTATCAATCTATCAATCTATCAATCTATCAATCTATCAATCTATCAATCTATCAATCTATCAATCTATCAATCTATCAATCTATCAATCTATCAATCTATCAATCTATCAATCTATCAATCTATCAATCTATCAATCTATCAATCTATCAATCTATCAATCTATCAATCTATCAATCTATCAATCTATCAATCTATCAATCTATCAATCTATCAATCTATCAATCTATCAATCTATCAATCTATCAATCTATCAATCTATCAATCTATCAATCTATCAATCTATCAATCTATCAATCTATCAGTCTATCAGTCTATCATTCTATCAGTCTATCAGTCTATCAGTCTATCAGTCTATCAATCTATCAGCCTATCAATCTATCAACCTATCAATCTATTCTGTTAATATGTCTGTTTTTCCGTCTCTCTATTATTTATCTATCTATCTGTCAGCGTGTCTCTCTGTTTGTCTACCAACCCACTTACCTATTCTATGTACCTCATATAGGTCTACTCTTTACTGAAACGAAACAAATGGTTCCACCTCACCCTTTATCGTAACAAACCCACAAATATGGGTTTAACCCTATAGTGTATTGGGTACGGTAGCCGAGAGTGTTCGACTGGCTACCAAAGATTCTGGGTTTAAATCCTGGTGTAATCTATGCTTTTTTTTTCTCTGGACTCGATGGTGTCTCTGAGTCTACCCAGCTCTGATGGGTACTTGACAATAGTTGGGGGTTAAGTAAAGGCAGCTGGGCATTGTGCTGGCCACACATCCCCTAGTCTGCCGTGGCTACAGAAACTGGTGAACGCTGCTTCGTCAATTTGGTTGGACAGGTGCTTTACATTTTTACCCTATAGTATTGGACCTATACAGAAAAGCAATACATGTGTACGTTGTACGATGCAAGAAACACATTTCGACGGACATTCATGTTATATAGCAGATTTCGTCAACCTTTTGATATTAGTGTGCCGATGTAGGATTTCTAATTCATTCAGCGTGCCAACAGCCTTAAAGTCATTCTGCTCAAGCACTCAATTTTCTTGTAGAAATGATCAGAGTCAGAGGTTTTGGGTCCATCCGCGTGCCATTGAAAAGCGCTCTGCGTGACATGTCTGGCTCGCGTGCCATGGGTTGCCAATCCCTGCTATATGGTGCTGTTAATATTTCTTTATAAAATATGGACCTTCATGTGTTGTTTTATGATTCCCTTTTTCAGCTTTCGTTTTAATGTCTATTCATCTATGACGAATTAACATTTTGTGTGTATGCGTGTGGGTTATATACATATTTTTTTGTTTGGTTATATCTTATCTAGACTACATCAATATGTTTCTGATCTTTACCTTTATGTTCATACTAGTATATATATTATGTTGTTGCTTATTCTTTTCTCCAATGAAACTGTGACCTACTGATGAAACTGTGACCTACTGGCATACATCATTCATCAGGAATGTAGAAAACAATAAAATCGCAGATCACGATATAGCAAACATTTGCTTATTATATACGTCATGCCTATCTCTAGGATCGAGACGCTACTACCACCGCCCACCCTCGCCATACTCTCGTCTCATATTATCATCTCATTCATCTCTTGCTAAATTTACAACATATTATATTATTGTATTTATTAAGAAACGAGGAAGTGCTGTGGATCACTTCGCTAAAATTGGATGTCTATAATTAATCACTATTAAATTAAAGTAAAATTGGGGACGGGAAGGATGTTTATGAACTTTTTTGGGTGAGGTCCGGGTGGGGCAGGGTATGTTCCTACAAACTAACGTAGCTTAATTGTCCTAAGGTGGACTGTGGTTTTGGGATGCCGGATGCTGTTTTTAAATGCCCACACGCCCTTACCAGGTCCAGAAACAAATTACTTTCTGTCCAGGATTTGAACCCAGTATTTTTGGAATACTATTCCACGCCCGAGACATTGGACCACAGGGGTCTTTATTTGTTCACGGATGATTTCACTATTCTCTTTGTCAAAACAGTATCGACGGCCTCACCGTGCCGGTAAGTGATCCAACTGATACGTTCAGCTCACGACACTTCGCCCCATTGCGTTTTCCGCCTCCACCCTTAGCAACACTCATTATCACCTGGCGTAATTATTTCGCCATTTCAATGGCATTTGAACGCACTTACTCACACGTCAAGACGCGTATAACCACGCCCCTCTAACCAGGTGTAATTAAAACAGTAACAGGCATTGACGGAAAATAAGTGACTTAGCTATTTATTCCCTCTCCCCCCACCCCTCCCCGCCATACCCCTTTCTTCCCAGTCCCCACTTTTCCAGTAGCAGGTTTTCCCTCCTCTCTTTCTCTCATGTCACTTCCTGTTTGCCCTCGGTGCGCGCATTATTTTCTTGACTCGTTCAGTGGCTCAGTCGATGAAGACAGCGCAGCGCACTGATAAGCTCAGGTACGAGTACTTAGCATTTGCAGATGTGTCAAAGAGAAGCTGATTTCACGTGCGGGCAGTCGTGAATGTACATGTTCGGTGCTAATCGCATGACGTACATCAAAACAAACACACACGCCCACTTATGTATGTAATATATAATATATATATATATATATATATATATATATATATAATATATATATATATATATATAATATATATATATATATATATATATATATATATATATATATATATATATATATATATATATATATATATATATATATATATATAGAGAGAGAGAGAGAGAGAGAGAGAGAGAGAGAGAGAGAGAGATAATATAATATAGGTGGATGAATGGTGGATGGATAGCTAGGTATTCTATTTTATAGCAATATTGAAAATGGACTGAGCGTCAGTTATAAAGGAAGAAGAAGAAGGATTAGAGACTAACGCAATTAATCCTTATCTACCTACATAGTCTATTAATTGATCTGTCTGTTTAGAGGTGTTTACGTTTTTTAGTCTATATGTCCATCAGTTTATTTATTCACCTTTCATAGTCGTCATTCATTGTTCAGTCCTATTATACTGTTTCCTTGTGTCTTTTTCTCAATGACTTCAATAACGCATGAATGTTCTTTCGAATGTGAAGCATTGGTGTCCTATGAGCTTAATGTTCAGTAGGTAGGGATGAAAATGTTCCAAATCTTGATTTGTATATCTCCTTTGTTTTCCATTGGCATAATTCTTCTGTTCTCTTCGGACTTTTCGTTAGGGCCGGACTTGCCCATAGGGCCAGTGAAGCAGCGGATCAAAATGGTCCTACGGATACTTTACTTTCTTCTGACTTGTCATCTGCGTCTGGATTGTATAATTGTTTTTAAAATAATTTTAAAACAATGTTCTAGACATGTTTATTAAAAAAATTATACGTAAAACTATAGGCCTATGAATAAAAAAAAGTTATTTATACCAAGGAAAAAAAACCCAATAACAACAATAACATCTTTTCTTTTTGATTGGCACCCGTGTACGAAATGGGTTACCTGAAATAACCAGGAAGAAAAAACTTGAATCAAAATGCAAGACTTAGACTCAAACCAGGGATAAGCATTTTCTGTATAGAATGAACGTCTGTAACAGATAATAGCAACAAACAACACATACACACGCGATAGATTAAGAAAGTCGCTCGTCCTTGAAATCTACAACACGTTTCTTTGTGACATTTCTCAGTCTGGATCTCTCTTGTTTCATCGATAACTTATTGATCACTGCCAGCTCTGTATCTGTCTCTCTCTCTCTCTCTGTCTCTCTCTCTCTCGTGTCTTTGTTGTTGGCAGTAAGAAGGGAATGGGTGGGGGAAATATGTCACCTCGTCGCCCCCGCCCCCCCCCCACCGCCTCCCAACTCGGTGTCGTTACCGATGTCATATGTCACCGACTGAAGCTCATGAGGTCATTTTTGGCAAAGCGTGCGTGCGTGTGTGGGATTGGGCCAGGAGGGAGTTGTTGGGGGTGAGGGTATGTAGGAGGTGGGGTTTACCTCAGGTGAAGTGAAAAATATATCATTTGCTTTAAAATGTATTTTTTTTTAAACTGCCTATTTTGTCTGAAAAGACCCGCTTATATGTACAAAAATGAAAGCATTAAACTGCTCCATTAAAACAATATATAAGTAGTCTGTCTAATAACATAAAACCCATTGGCGGCGCGCACACTTGAAACACAATTTTAAAAAAATAAAAAGATTCAAAGCGGAAGGAAAATACATCAGCCCTCAGCTCCGCCCCCTGGTGTCTCACGGCGCGACTCCTGGTTGGATGAATCGTCTGCTGTGAGCGTACACCATTGCTGTCTCGCGCCATTGAGCAGTGTCGTGCGGTCATACCTTTTTTTTTCTCTATTAATATCTCCCTCCCCCCCTTTCTCCCAACCCAGCCGTCTCTTCTTCCTCTTCTACGTTGTTTATTAAATTGTAGCCCCCCCCCCACTTATTATTATAATTTTCTTCTCGTTATTTGTGTTTTGTTATAATTGTAAAGAACTTATAGAACAGTAAACCTACTGCCACATACAGGCGCGCAGTGTCCTGTTTGTTTTTCTTTCGTTAAGATTGTTTCGTGGTGATTTGCTATTTTCTTCCGGATATATATATATTTTTTTTATAATTTCAAATATCATTGTTTCGTTGTCTGTTTGTATTTACATTTATATTTTTAAACATATTTTCTTTTACACGTTTTTTTTTCTTCAAACACTAAAAAAAATTACATTGGTTTAATAAAGATTAGATTATATACTTTACAATTTAACATATAATTCTCACATATTTTATTGTTTAATTTTCTATTCTTTAATGTGTTATTCAAAACATCACAGCTATAAACTTTATGGTAAAACGGAAAGGACATCGTCTTCGTCTTGCAATAAGCAAGAAAACCATAAACGTTAAGTTCGTATAGGAGATAAACATTTGAATATATATATATATATATAAATATGTATACACGCACAAATAATATATCCCTAAAGCTATAAAACTGCTGCTGATGTCAGACGATGTGTCCTTTTTACGTTACAAAGGGGGAAAAGCCACGCAATTGGCACAAGGTTTTTCCCCTTCCTTGAAGTAAGTGTCCTCGGGTGTCGATTACATCTTGATGTGACGAAAGCCTTTCTATCCGTAATACGTTTGTTTTTTAATAGAAATATTTTCGGCTGCGTCGAACTAGTTCAATGTTCGCTATATGCCTTCTTTTTTTTTTTTCTAACCTATTGTAACAGTTGTTGTTTTTTAAACTGCGTTTTATCAAGACCATCATACAGTGTGTGTGATATATGTGTTTGGTGTGTGTGTGAGATGTTATTATTGGTATTATTATAATGTGTTTTTTTTGTTGCTCCTGGGGTTAAATTTGTCAAACAATCCTGCATAATTAACATATATATATATATATATATATATATATATATATATATATATATATATATATATATATTATATATATATTATATATATATATACTATTCGATACATTAAATTTTGGGCAGAGGTGAAAGGTTAGTGGGCCAGGGTGAAAGTAATCCCTTCGGTCGGCAGACAACAAACGTTAAAAAAAAAAAAAACTATTTTGATGTCTATTTAAGTATTGGTTTTTTATTGTTCACCGGCAACTCCCGAAGGCACTCCGAGTTTGTGTATTGATGAAATTGAGCCCGTGTGCCTGTCACCTTATGGATAATAAGTGCATCAATAAATTACTCAATATTAAAACGACTCTTTGTGTATTCGTTTCCATTTCAATCGCCAAGTAGGTATTCATAAGCCTGTAAATAGCTTTTTATAGACGCAAACTTATGCAGTTGGTATTGTTTTATTTATTATTTCGATTACGTCTGGATTTGTGTGATTCTGTGCTATATATATTCTTTGGATGTACTATTATATTTTATTAAAAACAAATATATATATTGCCTGTTGCTAGTGTAACGATTTACTTAGGAATATTTCAACTTCTGAACATATTATGGGATGATTTTACTGATCGGCCTTGAATGCTTTCAAGTCAGAATTTAGTGTAATACTCCCGACTCGTGCATTTAAATCATCTTTTGGAGTATGAATTAAATTATGCACAGTGGCTCTAATTTGAGAATCGCTCATTACAGCGAATCTTAAGAATACAAATCGAGATTGCTTGTTAGGTCACGTGTTCAACCTAATCCGCCTTGAAATTGTAAGTCGACGGATTTTTTTAATAGTGGCCCTTATTTGAGAGTTACCCTTTTGCAGTGAATCTTACGCGGATATATTTTGAGAGTTTTTGTTTTCTGAGTGGTTGTGTTTATGGCGTTTTCAGCCCGTCCATTGTTCTTGAAACTGGATTAAATAAATTTGATTTGAAGTGATTTCTGGATGGACACACATCTTGGGGTAAAACTATTAAGGAAGCACACATGTCCATCTTTAGACTAAAGTACACATGTCCATCTTTAGATTATGTCTAACCCGCATGGCTTGCACGCGGGAAAAGTTCACAGCGTTCCAATGGCGGACGTCAGCGGCGACCGCCTGAGATCCTTCGAAGCTCTAGTGGACCCCACGCTGGCCCACCAAAGAAGGCCGAGACTTTCGCACCCAGGGCCGTATAAGATATCCCAGGAATGGCCGTGCCTGCCTCACCACCCCAAAAGAGCGCCATCTGAAGGGAGTATGTTCAGCACAGATGCTTTAGCCCGCGGGGCGTTAAAACATTTTGAGCGAGTTTTCGACGCGTCTAAATTTGACAAACCGTCAATGGCGCATGACAGATGGAGGCACCGGGAGCTTTTTGACAGAACCTTTGAAAAGTGCCACCTTTCTGCAGGGTTGCCTAAATTGCACCACGAGATGTACATCCCCAAGTCAATTTTCAGCAACGCGGTGCACCCGGCGGCCCACGCATTCGGCGCCCACCACCTTAACATGATTCCGGGCCCGTTCAGGGCGGATCTCGACGCGTCTCTGAATGCATACCGCGGTTGGAACGCCGAGCGCAACGGATTAGCCGGAGGGACGTATCGACAGAGATACCATTCCGCAGAAGGCGGGGACGCGGGGAGGAATGATCAGTTGTGTAAGGAGGACGCCCTGCGCGTAGCCTACCGGCGAGCCTTTTCTGAGCAGGTGCTCCCAGAGGGTCATCTCAACGATGTTTACACTCTACGACACATGTCACAGGTGAGAACTCACTCTTAAATTTTATACGTGCGAAGCTAACCAAATAATTGAAGCGTCCATATATCGATTTATGTTGATTGCGGCATTACAAATTCTGAGCGAATTTAACGCACTTGTAGCTGTGCCATTTATCTATAAAAGTTAATACAGTGAACTCTCGTTTATCGCGGTCAAAAGTTTCCGAGACCGGCTGCGATAGCTTAAAATCCGCGAAGTAGGGACACCATATTTACAGAATTTATTTAACGTGTATTCAGACTTTTAAAACTATCACTTTACATACTGTAAACAAACCTCCCCCATACAGTAATGTACACATATCTACAGTGTGTAAATACAGTACACAGGTACACTGTAAACAGTAGACAGGTAAACTGTAAATACAGTACACAGGCACACACTTTTAGCAATGTATCGCGACTATTTTCCAAATTTCCTGAGTTTCCGCAATATATTTTCTCATATAAAATAATGAAAAAAAATCCGCGAAGTCGTGAATCTGCGAATGAGGGTTCTCTGTACACTTTGTTACAAATCTATGACCAAACTTAAGATCTATTGCATTTGGGTCTATTCTTTTCGATTGTTACGCCGATATTTTAAAAGATAAAATTAAAAAACTAAATTTAAAGGTGTAGTAAAAAGAATGGCTTCGATATTACGATTAATTCTATATTTTTCTCCCCGCGAACTATGTATGTTTTCGATGTTGTCTTTATGTATAGAATTAAAAAGTATCTATATTTCATTTATTTTTTTAAACCTCTGTCTGCTGACTAGCATTGGCATACATTTTTTTTTTATAAATCGAATCTTCCAGTTTTCCATTTCTTTCTTCTCGCTTAGTCTGTCTACAATGTTTGTTTCAACTTCTTTGCACTGATGCTATCGCCAAGAACATGTACACACACACACAAAAATCTTGTCTATAAATATACTTTTGAAATTAAACATGCTTGCTTTTGATGTTAACTGTTGATAAATGTATACCTCCTCCCTTCTGCAGCATACGGTATCTCTATCTGTCTCTCTCACACACACACACAATGCACCTCAAGCAAGAAATTAGCATCAAATACATATAATATATTATTTTTTACATTATTTTGAAAATGGGCCCTCGGATAGTGCAACCCTCTCCACATCGCTCGGTTATTGCTGTTGTTCATGTTTGTTAGCACTCCCACCTCTTCCCCCCCTCCCCCCCCCCCCCCCCCCCACCAAAGACCAATTTTAAAAGCGCAGAAAAGCTGGATTAAGTCGCAAGGAAGTCATAAAACTGTTGGTGTACAACAAACATCGCCCATCTTTTGTTGAGAAACCCAGAAAGGAATTATTAATTGATCCCCTGAAATTATCTCACCTTGCATATCGAAACGCATTAAATGCCAGCGCTCACCACCTCTTCCCCCTAATTACCGCAGATAAGAGGGGAGGGGGGGTGAGGATTAACCTTTGTCAACTAAAACATTTTTATAACTCAATATGAGTATGTGTGGTGGGAGGTTGGAGGGAAACAGGATAATTGATCATTCTTTTTTTTTCTTCAAATCTTACTCTCACCCATAAAACTTAAACACGCACACACACACACACACAGTGAGACTGGGCCAAGGTTATATATGAGGCGTGAAGAAACCTTTTTGATTCCTCCCGTGAGCTTGACTTACTTGACTTAATCATGTATATCCCCATCGGAGCACAGGGCCGTAACTACAAATGCCCCTCGGTCTTGGGCGGTTCCCTTTATTTGTGTCTATGTGTTGCAAACAGCCTTTGCCTCACCTGCGACTCCTACGACCGTTCTCCTCCAAGTCTGCCTGGGTCTGCCTCCTTTCCTTTTGCCCTGGGGATTCCAGCTTTGTTGTTGTAAATTCTAAATATTAACATCTCTATTTTGTGTGTGTTTCTTTGTGGTGAAATCATCGGAAGACTAATAACTGATCCACTTCCTGTAATCGTATCGAGCTGAAACCTGACACACATACTTCTTAACGATGGATGATAACACTTTTTTTCTTTTAATTTCAACCCCCCACCCTTACAATCCTCAAACATTTTTTTTCCGGCTTAAAAAAAAAAGAAGGACATTTAAATTAATTCAAATTTAACATTTTCATCGTTACATGTGGAGAAATGGGCCTGTTGTATATGTATAGCCCAAACTTGTGGTTCGTTAGCTGGCATGTGTGGGAGACTTTGTTAATGTTTGTTTTGTGTTTTAGTGGTTTTTGTTGTTGTTATTGTTAACTTTATTAATCAAAATTAGATTGTGATGTTCCACTCGTCTCCATTTGGTCAGGTTTTTTCTTCTTTGCTCAGATACACACAGGACTTCAACTAAATAATACAATTAGTATTAGATTTAAAGTCCATTTAAAATATGATTCTTGTTTTGCGAGTGACAGAAACAATATATAACCCATCAAGTGATTTGCCACTGTCTGTCTGTCTCTAACATGTTGCAGCATCGATTATATTATCGGAATGTGTTACGTTAAAGAATATAACAAAAATAATTATACAATGGCCAAAGAAACTGGCGAATGCTGCTTCACCGGCCCTATGGATCCATTTCGTCTGACGGGATACTTTTAAACTTTATAATTATAAAAATAAAGACTTCTTTCTTTATTTTAAAACCTTAGAATGTCTCAACATAAGAAATAGACATCACATAGGCCTTTTCATTTAGGTTATTATTTCGAACTAGTTCTATTAAAATGCCAGTTTCAAAAGGTTACCTTAAATAAAATGTTTGTGACTATTCTATACATTCACATTTTTTTTTTTTTATAAAATTATACCTTTTAGTTTTTTCTTGTATTGTCATCTTTGTATAAAAAGATTTCACAATCGTAAAAAAAAGCGTTTATATAAAGGGCGGGGCAGAGTTGGTCTAAATTTGGCTATAAAATTGTATTTTTAACTTCTTATGTTTGTTTCTCAAACCGTCGACATGTTTTATTGTCCAATTCGTTATTAACTGTTTCAAGGTCATGTGATTGTCAATCCAATGTTACTTGTGTTGGAAAGTGTGGCCACCACTCATGCCCCTCTTAAAGTATACCATCGTCTCTCTCTCTCTCTCTCTCTCTCTCTCACTCATTGTGGTTATCTCTTTCTGTTTTCCTTCTTTCTCTATTCCCCCCCCCCCCGCTCTGTGTGTACATACATGTACTGAAGTTCCTGGGTTCCAATCCTGGTGAAGGCCATGATTTGTTCTCGGGTTCTGGAGGAAGTTTCCCTGAGTCTACCCAGCTCTAACCGGTACCTGACTTGAGTTGTTGTAAAGTAAAAGCTGCTGGGCATTATGCTGGCTATACGATCCCCTAGAATGCCGTGGCGACAGAAACTGGTGAACGCTGCTTCACCAGCCTCATGGATCAATTCGGTCCGACGGGATACTTAACTTTTTCTACCTCTCTTACTCGCCTCCGTGTCTTCTTGTTCTCTCTTCATCTCCCACTCTTCCTCTCTATCTATTCCTCTACTTTGTTACCTTTTCTCTTCCTTCTCCAACCCTCCTTCATCTCACTTCCCTGTTCTGACACTCTCTGTGTAGCTCTCCCTCACTACTCTCTCTGTCTCCCTGTCTCCCTCTTTTCATGAAGCCATCAGGCGGCCTGTCATTCCGTCAGTGAATCATTCGTACGACAAGTAGATGTCCGCTCCTTCAAGAATGATGAATGAAGGTAAAGTCTCGCCTGTTTCAAAACGTCTAGTGTAGTAGGGGGGAAAGTGTGTGTGTGGGGGGGGGGGGGCGGGTTCGGTTGACCTCTTAATATGACATGCCTTAACACCATTACACCCCCACCCCCTTTTTTTCTGGACTCGCTCCCTTTCACCCCCCCTCCCCACACCCATCACCAACCTTTACAAGGTCATTTCTGTAATCGTTTCTGTCTTTAACCGGACTCGCTCCATCAAGCCGTGTCTGCGCAGAAGGTAAAAGGTAAACTCCCAGCTCGCGAGCTTGACTAGTTGCGACAAAATCAAGTAGCATCATCAAAATTTAGCTTGACTAGTTGTGACAAAATCAAGTGGCATCATCAAAATTTAGCGCTCTCTATGAAGAGGCGAGACTAATCCCTTCGTCCTCCTTCTTCCCTCTCGCCCCCCCCCCCCCCAAACACCCATAAAACAATATATGCAACGACACACACAAAAAGGGGAAAAATAGTATGCAAAACAACACCCACTGCTATAAATTACAAATAAAAAAGAACACAGCTACAAACAGTTTAAAATATCAAAAAGTTTCTAGCTCTATAGACTAGATTTTGATGTATGAAATGAAGTAACAAAGTTTTGTCTTTTATATATTAAGAAAAAAAAAGCTAAAAGACAAATAATTTAATAAATTAAATAAGACGTTTAAAATAAGACCACAATGAAACTTTTTTTTTACCGGCATATCCTGTCGGGATAATGTTTCGAACTACCTCTGAAAGTAAGGAAAATGTTTTTGTAATAAGCTTTAATAATTTATTTATTTTTAATTTGGGCTGTTTATATATAGTCTATTCATCTTTTTAAAAAATCTACTTGTGGCCTAATTTTTCACCTGTTTCTAATTATACTTAAAAGGATGTAGGTCACAATGGATGCTCACAACCCGGATGTTACTGAAACTTTATTTATATAGGTCGGCGTGTTCATTTATAAAATCCACTAGGAGTTATGCCCGTCAAAATGACGGAGAAACGACTGATTACAATGTGTTTTGTTATCTTATCTTATACATTACAGACGCTTTTGTTAAAAGAGAATGAAAAAGTAACAAACCATAAAAACTGTAGTGAGATCGTTTCTTTCGGTATTTAGATTTTTTTTTCATCCATTTATAATATCCATACTTCATTGTCCATAATTAATATATCTATATCTATATATATGGGTGCCTAATCGAGCCAATATTGCAACTGAACAAATACATAGGCTGAGCCGTTGAGCTTATTCGGTATATCATTTGACGTAAATTATATCTTTCTCTGATTGTCTGTCCGTCTATTTACTTTCTAATTAAGGTATGATTTATTATATTATGTTTTTTAAAAAACATAGGTCAGGTTGACACTTAAACAAAAACGAAATAGGCCTACATGAAAAAGTAATCGTTAAAATGTCTCTCAAAATTTTGTGAAGGAATCCAGGAAAAACATTAAAACAACAAAGCCACAACGACAACAACAGGCCCTATTCTGACTTGAGGGCTTTGAAGACTCACCCCCCCTGTCCCATATCCATCCCGCCTCCTCTTGCATACTCCCCCCCCCCCCCCGTTTCTTTGTTGCACTCCGAGTACAGTAATACTGTTCTTGTTGTCATGCCAAAGTTAAGACTATTTTAGTGTCGGCGGACTTATACACGATGACAACGGGTGTGACGGCACGAAACGAATGTAGAACACGCACACACACACACGCACACACACACATAAATGTATATTTTAACATGATATTTGAAAAGCAGACGTTAACGGATAATACAAAGTAAAACTGGCATATTTATTATCTTGAGAGTAAATAAAAAGCTGCAGATATGCTGTAAATAATAAAGAGGCGATAAAAAACGCTCTAGATAAAACATGGATAATAAGGTGATAAAAAATGCAAAACACGTAAAATATAAAAATAGTTGAAATACGCGTTTAATCATAGACTATAATAAGAGACCGCTTGCTCTATTTTTAGAGCTTGTATGTACTTTTTTTTCCGTGCGCAATCAATAAGGCTGTCTTAAATTTCTTCTACGCTCCTCGTTGTTTATTAAATGTTTCCGCTGTATAGAACTTTCGATTTTAATTTTAATTTTTCAATGATTCAATAAAACGGAAGTGCAAAGGAAACAACGAATCGGAAATTCCGAAAAGCAGTCTTTCGAGTCATCATATTATATGTCTAGCAGGAATACTAAAGCAAGCGGTCCATGTGTATTATAGTCCATGGTTTAATATAGACTACATGAAATAAAACAATGTAAAAAATTTAAATGGTGAGATAAACAATCTAAAAGGGAAATAACAATGTTTTAATTGCCCAGAGAGTTACGAAATGTGGTAAATATTTTAGATCTAGACCAGTGGTCCAGAAATAAATAAAACCATTACGTTTTTACTGGGGTGCCGCGGAATATTGAACAATTGTTTCATAGTCTTTTAAAATATAATATGCTGAAATGTGACCATCTCGCAAAATAAAAAAAAAAGACTTTGACATTTGACACTTGTAGTAAGCTAAGCAATATTTTCAGCAATCATTATTATTATTTTTAATCAATATTATATTTAATCGATATATACATTAAAAAATATAATGCATTTAAATAATTTTATAAGAAAAAATTGTGATAATATTTACTTTGTATATTTTGCTATAGAGATTTTTAGATTATCATATTGATGAAAAATACTTGTTTTACAAGTACTAACAAAACTTCTCCATTTTGTTAATAACCTTCTAGTTGAATAGTAAGTTGTAAGGTATGTTAATATAATATAAGACTTAGACTATATATTGAAAAGATACAAACATATCGCTCAAAATGGGCGCGATCCGATCGGCTGGCGTACCGAATGTTCTGGGTTGAAATCCTAGTGAAGGCTAGGATTTGTTCCCAAGACTGGAGAGTGGTCCCTGAGTCTACTCCGTCCACCCAACTCTAATAGGTACCTGACATAAGTTGGGGTAAAGTAAAAGGCAGCTGGGCATTGAGCTGGCCAAACAATCCCCTAGTATGCCGTGGCCACAGGAACTGGTGAACGCTGCCTTTATATTACCGACCCTTTGATCAATTTGGTCCGACGGGCACTTTACTTTATTATATCCGTCAAAAGCGCAAGGCTCCAAGACTTGTGTGTAGTTTTACTTTCTGATTACACTGATAACACAACACGCGGAAAACTTAAATGTATACATGCGCAAACAAAAACTTTTGTCATAAAAAAAATGAAAATGAATAGCGACCCTAAATCTTTGTGGTCCTTAATGGATGACTCCCAAATCACTGCACGAAAAGACATTCCCAGAGCAAGCTGTGTTTTTTTTGTGGTCTCGCTTTTGATTGAGATTTCTAGCTCTGGTACCGGAGATCAGATCTTTGTTTTATTTCAACGGGTTTTCATTTCTACATATCGTATCATATACATTACAGACGCTCCTTCTATAGAGAAGATTATTGCGTCCTACGCATATCAATCGTCTTTAAAAAATAAAAAAAAGCTATTTGGTATTTTTTTTCAAGCAGCACAATCCTATAGTTTTGGGAGGAGCCATATGGCCCACTGAAAGAGTCATTTAGACCACTAGCCGGGTCACTAGAGGACTGCTGAATGTTCCACGTGGAACGACCAATGAGGATTATCTTAGACCACTGAAAGAGTCGTTTGGACCACCAAGTGAGTCATTTGGACCACCAAGTGTGTCATTTGGACCACTATGTGAGTAATTGTGACCACTATGGGAGTCATTTGGACCACTGAGTGCGTCATTTGGACCACTGAGTAAGCGACTTGAACCACTGAGCGAGTTTCGTCGGCCACTTAATGAGCCACATGGGCTAATTAATAACCCGTGTGGACCACTAAATGAGCCACGTGGACTATTGTGACCCCGCTATTGCTAGAGTAAACTGTGCTAACAACACCATCTGTTGCTTCCTCCAGGATGATGGGATGTTGGAGGAGGGACACGGCACCGCCGCTACCGACGATGGTGGCCCCATGACCAACCACAACGACAACAGCGAAGGCGGCAGCAACGGCGGCACGAAACTTCTCAACGGCGGCACTGTGGATCTTGAGGGCAACCACGAAACGGCCCAGGTAAGGAAGAACTGACTCGCTACGCTATCTGATAGATTTCCCCTCCTTCTTTCCACCACCCGCCTTTAAATAACATCGGATAAACTACCTACTGACTACAACACCTGTATCGTCTTTATTGTTATAGTTTTTAGATTAATTATTGGTACTTAAAAAAAAAACGTCTGTTTCTTAGGCCCAGGGGTCGGCAACCTTTTGATTATAAAGTGCCAAAGTGGTATTTCTAATTCATTCTGTGTACCAACAGCCTAATCCTGTTCTAGCACTCAATGTTTTGCAGAAGTGACGTGAATTGTTGCTTTTGGGTTGTTCCGCGTGCCATTGCAAATGGCTGTGCATGTTAAGGCTGGCACGCGTGCCGTAGGTTACTGATCCCTGGCTCAGGCGATCCTTCTACTCTTAAAGGGTCGCCGTTGGGCCTTCCATGAAAAGCCTGCCATGCCTTACAGTCTATGGAGAATAATGTGTGTGTCGAAGTCTTTCTAAGTAGATTTCTTGCTCTCGACCATTCAATCGTGTAGTCCCCCTCCAACCAACCAACCCCTTCATTTAACAAAGATGGACGATGTTTCAGAGTTCTTTTTAACATATATTTATTTTTATTAAATGCCACCGGGTTCTGTATGGCAGGTATTTCTTTGGTTCTTTCAGTTCAGTTCAGAGGTTGTCAATAATACTTTCCTTGGTGGGTCATATTGTTACGATTTACGATGGCCGTGGCTCTTGGGGACCACATACATTGTTCATGCCGCGTCATTGCTATTAATTGATAATCATTGAATGCTATGTGGGAGGGGCACGGTGGCGAGCCGGGCAGCGCGTTCGACTGGCGTACCGAAGGTCCTGGGTACCTGACATTTAATTGCGGTCAAGTAATGGGCAGACATGCCTACCGTTCCTCTTTTGGCGTATTTGTTCCGCTTTTTTATATAAAAAAAACACACTTTGTTACGCCGTTCCGCTTTTTACTAGTTTTGTTACGCCAAATTGGAAAGTTTGGGTTTTTCATGTGTTGAAATATAGTCCGTGTCTAGGTTGATAAATCAAAGACATAAATAAGGTCACAATGATATAATTATTATTACTTGGGTTTTCTGGGTTTTTTAAAAGACATATTCTAGTCTTTTCTAACGTTTTTTTGCGGTATTACACGTGTTTGGCAATGAATCTTATTTTCCTTTACTGTATTGCTAAGATTGTGAAAATGTCTAAACGTCCTGGCTCAGAAACTTTAAATCTGATTTGTTCAAACTGTAAAAAAACAGACAGTTTTATAGGAAGGAATATTCAGAGGAGTTTATTCAGCAAAGAAAAACGTGGATTTAGGCCTAATGTTCTTTGTACTTTGGGGGTAGGCATGTCTAATAGCGGCTGGGCATTGTGCTGACCACACATCCACTAGTATGCCGTGGCCACAGAAACTGATGAACGCTGCTCCACCGGCTCTATTATCAATATTTGGTCCGTCGGGTACTTTACATACTAAATTCTATGTGGCGTTTAACTTTAGTCTTGAGTTATACTTTTATTATTACCAGACGGATATCAAATATTGGGTGACGTAATTTTTATTCAACACAAACAACAAACCTAAAGTTACTTTAAATATTATTTTTATTACGTAAGTCTTGGAGGCACTCGCGGGTAGGATGCAGCAAAGCAGCGGGACATATCCGACTCGCGGGCCGCAATCTGCCCACCCGTGATTTAATTAATAGAAACAGTTTTTTTTTAATCTTTTCTTGATCAATCTTAATATACAAAAAATAAGACAAATTCCAAATTTTGTTTAAATGTGTGCTTTTTGTTTTGTTTCAATGGAAGCTAAAATAATAAAATAATTGTTGGCCATCGGTGTACCTGTACTCCTGTATAGACTATTACCTCATATCCTTATCTTTGATTCGAGTCTAGTCCTGCACTCTGATAACGCGTTCTTCAATATTAAAAGGACAAGTATACACAACAACAAGAAAAAGTAAATAATTTAACTTCGCTCTATACCCTAATCATTCTAAGTTTGGGGATGGGTGGGTGTTTTTAATGGGAGCGGCGGTGATAAGCACCTATGAGCCGACGGACGTCAAACAATCTGAAAGCAACCGGCTTTCTTTTTTAATGTATGGATATGTAATTTTTTGTTTGTTTTTTTTAAATAGAGAAATAGCCTGGAAACATCGACTACGTTTTAGTCATTATGTCATTTTTTCTATCGAATATATATTTCTGAAAGATAGCCAATAAATAAAAAAGAATAATAACCAATCAGCAAGAGGTGAGTTTACGATACATAAAGAACAGGGTGCGCGTGTCTGGATTCCGATTCCCATTGGTTAATTGGAAGACCCTAATACCTCCTATTATTTTTCTTATGCGATATCGCTTTCTCCATGTGGCCTCCCTAGCCGATTGGTTAGCGTCCCGAACTCATATGCGTTTGACCTGGGTTCGATTCTCCACTGATAAATATTTTTCTTTTTCTAATTTTTAAAAATTTTCATTAATATTACTTTTTATTAAAAAACATCTTTAAAGAATTTCAGGGCATAAAGCTTTCCTAAAAAGTTTTCAGTAAGTAAAATCTAATAATTAAATGTCAGACGCATGCTGGAGACGGGTGTTCGCTTCTCAGCCAAGAATAGTCCAAAACTTTTGTTAAATAAAAAGAAATGCCCTTTTTTTTTAACCCAATTACAATATTTATTTTAACTTCTTTTTCTCAATCATTTCAGTAAATAATAAATGTATTAACAAAAAAATTGTTATAACATTATGTTCATAGTAGTTTATACATATTTTTGTAAAATCTGTAGCTTATTTAGGTCTATGAAATGTTTCCCCGGGCAACGCCGGGAAATTAGCTTGTTTATATATTCTATGAAGTAGAATTCCAACAAAAACAAAATGCACAATAAATAACAATGAGAAAAAAATACACAACTAAAAACACAACATTTAGTCAATGACCACGAGAGACAAAGAGAACTGAACGCTATTGCCGGGGTAGGAATCAAACACTGGGCTTAATGGCGAGGGCTTAAACGTTGAGGAATACGGCGTGCCACACACAAAAAAACAAACACTAACCACAACAGACCGGGGACAACAATGAAACAAACGATTAAACCAGAGATTAGTGATAAACTCCAAAAACAAAAAAAAAAAAAATAATAATTCAAACAAACAACAACTGATAAGAAACAAAAAGTTGCGTGTGGGGGGGGGGGGGGAAGGGTTTGAAGAAAACTGTGTGGTGTAAATAGAATTGAGGGGGAGGGGGCGTTATGGTGGTCGTGGAAGAATACACAAATACACTTTCGTACACATAAGGGTACACAATGGGCGTTTCAACGCGATAAAACTTCTAAGGAGAACTTACAAAACAAAATGTACACAAACACACAGAGATATACACACACACGCGCAGACGTAGTGTTTGATTGTTTGTTGCTTACAATCCTCGAGCTGGGGTTGAAATATGAAAGATATATAAAACGAATCGATATGAGAGATTGTTTCTTCTAAAGTCTAAACATTGGGCTAAAAAATATATGAACACTGTTTGTCACATTATTTCTATTGGAATATTTCGATATATTTTAGAAAAGTTTTTAGGTATATATTCTGTATCTAGTTTACTTTGAGAGGTTATATTTTGGCAGATTTTACTATATTTAATTTAATTATTATAATATATTAGGCATATATGTGTATTTAAGTATATTTCAATTATATGTAGGCTTATTTCATGATCCGAATAATTTCCTTTAAAAAAAATACAAAACAGAAAAAAACGGACGTCATTGCTCCTATATAAGTATTACCACTAATGGAAACCAATGGACAGGACCTTGGGAAACATACTAACGAATAGTTTCACTTGATTTAAAGTATTTTAGTAGCCTCCCCCCACCCCACCCCCTTTCCTATTTCCATTTTTGTACAAACAGCTTTGTTAGCTACTCGATATTTGAAAACTGGTTATGTCATGGACCGGTGGTTTTCATGTACCGGCGATATTCATGTGACGGTGGAGGGCATGTACCGGTGATGGTCATATACCGGCGATGGTCATGTACCGGTGCTGATCGTGTACCGGTAATGATCAAAACGACCCGGAAATGCGTACATCTGGCTGGAAAATCCGGCGTATGTAGGGGGGGGGGGGAGGAGGGTCATGGAATGGGCGCATCTTCGCACTGGGATGTTTTCACAACACTACGATAGTGCACACATGTTGATGACGTCATCGCCGCAGGATGGAAATTGATGTTGTTTATTTAAATAACAACATTTCCTGCCCGTGAGAAGAAAAATGGAATGGTTGCATAAAAAAAGCCACACCAAAAAAAAAAAAAAGGCACCATGTTTGTTGTAAAGCAACCACCAAATATTAATATTGGAGTGAGTAAAAAAGGGCGGGGGTCGCATTTTTTTTCGTTGTAAATTGTTATGCTTTGAGCTTGGAACCAAATTCAAACTAAAATTAGGACATGGCGTTTTTTATATATTTTAAACGCTGTATTCATAAAATCACAAGGCCGAGGTAGCAAATTGCAATGTAAAACCAGTAAGTCTACGATTGGGAAGGGAGTGTGGGGGGGGGGGGGGGGAGTGATTGTGAAATACTTTATATTTCGCCAATATTTCGACTTTCTAAATCCAAGTTACTCAATCTTTCCTGGTCTATTTCTTTACAATTGACACATTGACCGCAATTAACCAATCATGCTTGAGTTTAGCGCTTCATTGAAAAAAAAATGTTCGTTCAATTCCCAGAAGAGATAAACTGTAAGTGGGTTTTTCCCCTCGATATGTTTCCCGTCGGCACACAAAACATGACGAATGGTGATGCTACTTGACTTAGAGATCTAGAGACACCACCGTATCAGTCCCCGTATGTAAGACGATTAGCCACATCCACACTCCCTCTTCACTGGTAGTCCCTTATGCATTTCCGGCATGTCCACTTTGAACTTTGAAGGCTGTTGCTGTTGTTGTTTGGCCTTCCCGTTTCGGCGATCTTTGTAGCCCAGCTGCTGACTCTCCTGTATCATCTCGCCTTCCCCACCGATTCCCTCCTTGACAGTGGAGCGATCGTCTGCTTTTTCTGGGGTTGTTTGATTGTACTTTCTGGTCCACGGAGGAAAACGGGATGTTTGGAAAAAACAACAACACGTGACGTCGTATGTCGTTGACCCCTTTATCTCCGGTCCTTTATGTAGGCCTACTTGTATATCACCTGTCCCCATCAACATTATATAAAACACGTGAAAATGGCCAATGACGTAGGTCTAAATGGCTCATGAGTTCTACAGAAATCTGTTATATCCATCTTGTGGGGAAATGGAAACAACAACAAAAACAAAGTAAACACGCGCATGCGCGTGACTCTATAGTTGCATTTGTTTTCTCTTGATAGGACGTGTTTCATTGTACGCTCGCCTAGCTAGTCACACCCACTCTCATTGGTTCGTTTTATCCACCATGTTCTTGTAACAACCTTTTAGTATTAAGCTAACGATGTTTTTCCTTGGGTGCATCTTTTTTTTTTTTGACCCAGTTAACAAACAACACATGAGTCGAGGTGTTACACCAGAACAAACAAGGCCTTTGATGTTTCCAACATCCAAATGAAGGTTGGAACATATCGAAACTCGATGATTATACCACTTCTATACGATTTCACCATTTATGTGGCCCCCCCCCCCCCCCCGTCCTTTCCCCTCTCGCACATCTTTAATTACAGTCACTAATAATCTTTGAGCTGCACACCGAGTCCATAAATCTAGTCCAAGAATCGATATGGCTTTTTGTTCATTTTTTTTTTTACTTTTCTTGTCATACTCGATACCACCCATATTTTCTTTCTCAGTGCGCCACATTCTATCACCTATCCCATGATGCTTATTTATTTTACGGGCGTGAGTCTTTTCTTATTTTTTTTTGAAGTGGTTTTTTTTTTTCAACTTCTTGTTGCTTCATGTGTTCATTTTTGTCCCCACTCCACACCCTCTCAATATCCACCCCACTTTCCGCCCCCCCCTCCTCTCCGTTTCTTCCCCAGCCCTCGAATCTCGTCCTCGTGTCTTCTTCTTCTTCCATCATTCGCGTGATGAGCCCCGCCACGGCGTTGACGTTGCTTGTATTTGCATAAACCTCATCATCCGGTACACGAGCTGGGGTGGAGTGGGGGGGGGGGGAGCGTCGGGGCGGTTATTGGGACGTCTGTCTTCCAGTGCGGAGAGACAGAGAGAGAGAGAAAACATGAACTTCTTTGCATTAATCCGGTCTGAAGAACAAAAACTAAAAATGAAAGAATTAATTAAAATTAAAAAACAACGAATTTAGTTTTTCTGAAATCTTTTACCTTATATTTATTAAGTATTTAAACTCGTATATGTTTTTTATTGGTGAATACCGATAAGTCTCCACGCGACATCCAGTTTATAGTGGCCTCCCCTGCCGTAATGAAATGATTCGAACCCTGGACCTTTGGTCTGCCATCCGAACGTATAGGCCTACAAATAGATGCATATAATTTTTAACAATTAAAATGAATTTAAAAAACAACAACATGTTTATTAAAATTAGTATTGTACGTCTCTATTAAAATGGATTGATTATATTGCTTTAAAAAAAAATTACCCCCAAAATGACATTTCCACTCACAGTGATCCGCAACTCCCCCCCCCCTGCCACACACCGAGATTTAATAAACGTTTGTAACTTAGATGAGAACCGCTGGGTACTTGACTATATCATATCACCAGAATGGGTCACATTTAGAACCGCCGCACTTCTTTACATACAGAAAAAAAAAAGAAATGAAGGTATCGATAGGGAATAAAACGTGCACAAATAACACCTACACGAGAAATCAAACCCCAACCGAGGCGGGCGCCGAGGCCTGTATTCTGTGTGCGTTTTGATATTGACCAAGTTTTTTTTGTTTTGTTTTGTAGTTGGTGTGCCTTGTTTAATACCGGGCGGTGTTGTCATACTTCTATCACCAAGATGTGTTGCCCGGTATTGGAGTCCATGTAGGAAGGGGTGGGGGAATGGGTGGAAGGGATTAGTTACGATGAAATAAGTAGTTCACCCCCCCCCCCCCCCCCGCCCTTCTTTATTTTTCGCCTTCTTTCTCTCTGTCTTTCTTTCAGAAATCTCATTTCTGCGTTCCTGAGGCATTAGCTTTGAAGTAAACTCCTTTGTTGATTGTTTGTTTGTATTAGCTGCGTAGCTTTCAGTCTCCTGGTGGAGCAAACATATTAATCATGATATCAATAAACAAACACACATCCACACACATACACACACACACATACACCCACACACATACACAGGACTACGCGGGAGATCTGGAGAGCATTTATGTATTTGTCATAACATTCATATACACGCGGACCTTTGTATTCCTCCATAGTGTCTCTCATTTTCTCTCTATACTCTATGCTATCGATATCTCCCTATCTCTGACAATCTTTCTCTCACCCTCTCTCTCTCCCAATCCCTTCTCTCTTTTGAACACTTTCTCCCCTTCTCTTTGTCCCCTGCTTACTTTCTCTCTCTTTGCTTTCTTCATTCTCTCATTGTCTTTTCTCTTGGTTTCCTCTCCCTTCATCTGAGCTCAACTTTCTTTGTTCTCATTGTCGTCTATTTTACACATTTTCTCGTTCCTTTTGTCTATTTATTGTTAATTGTAATTTGGCCCCCTTTATCTATCACTTTTGTCTATCATCTGTCATTGTTTAAAATATGCTGATAGACGGAATATCTGCAATCAAGTGAAATTTCCATTATCTCTTTTATTTCTCTTCCTTTCTCTTTGTCGCACCTTTTCTCAAAGTCTCTCTTAGATCTCTCTGTATCTTTCACACACACACACCTCTTTCTCTTATCTTTTTCTATCATTCCTTTCTTTAATTTCACTCTCACATTCTATTTCCACCATCTCTATCTCGCTCAATCTTATCTTATTAATAAACTTCCTGTTTAAAACAATAACAAAACAATCCCGCGCCTTTGTTTGAATCGCCTTTTGTCGATACAGTCAGCTTTTGGCTTTGTTTACATCATACGTTTTTGAGGTGTTTGTGTGTTTTCTTTATGTTGGCCGAAATATCTTTGAAAGAATTACCAACAATCTAAAACACACTTGTAGCAGGTGCAGCCATTTGGGTGTTTCATGGCCAATAAGTGTAATGATTCTCTGCTCATTTACTTGTAGACTATATCGGTAGGTCACTACTGTACTTTCTGGGATGCGGCCTGGTGGCGGTGGGGGGGGGGGGGTTCATGCTCTACAAGAGTAACATTGGATTTTTGTTTTTTGGTCTGTAATGTAAACTTTGTACCATCAACTCTTGACACTAAAACGGTCTGAGAAGAAGACGCTAGACGCTATTCGTTTGCTTTAAAATAGTTTTTTGTCTTCGGGTCATTGGGTGGACGGCAATATTAAAGGATTGGACACTAATGTGGAAAGATTTGGGTGCGATTCTGAAAACGCATGTTTCGAAAGGTCTTTGAGAAAAGTCGTCGTCCTCCAGGAAGTTACATACTTGGCTTAGGGTCAAAGCTCGTTTTGCACGTCTTAGAATTATTGTTAGAGAAAATTGTTTTGGCGGGCTGGACCAAGCCTTGTTTCTTGCTGGCCTCATAAGTAATCCGGGGGATCGGACATATGGAACGCTCCGCCACCATCCGGCAACCGTGCAAGGCTGACCAGCGTGAAGGTGCGGCCGCCCAAATCGATGGCCGTCTTCACAACCGGCGCCCCCACAAATACAGCGACTCCCACCCCCGACGAAAAGGGAAGGCGCCCCCAGGTTTGACCTCCATATCTCTACGAGATTGCGAGCCGAGATTACTCTCTTAGGGCTCGGAGAACGAATTTTGACTTCCCTCTCGTGCACCAATAATAAAATCTCGTCGAGATGTAGGAGAATGACGTCAAATGGAACAGTTCTTTATTTTGTGTGTGTGCAGGTGTCCACCCCAGGTGTTGAAAAAAGGGGGGGAGGGCGCCCTTACGTTTCCTGCTCCCCTCACTGTAACAACAATAACACGAGCAAAAGAAAAAAACAAACAACAAACTCTAAATTAGTCTCCAGCTCCAGCTCCCCTTCTTTTTTTTTTCGTTCTCCCAGAACCTCTCTTTCTCTGTCCATATTTTGACCCAACCCCACGACTTGAATGTTCAATAAGTTTATATAAACACATTTAAAACAAGTTATGGAAAACAGTTTTAAATTTTCTTTTCTTTTTTTTCTTTTGTTTTCTTTAACTTTCTTTCACTCCCACTCATTCTTTCACCTCATTCCTCCCTCTTTGCAACCGTCTTCTATTTCCAACGTCCCCCGCCTCCACACACGGTGCACTCCCCAGCGCCCTCCCTTTATCTAAACAACGGAAAACAAACATGCACCCGTTTACCTATGCAGACCTTCCATCACCCCAACACGCATTTTTGTGGGAAATAAGTTTTAAAAAAATAAACAACGAAAAAAATAACCACGACAACAACCCAAGTTCGACGTGACAAAACTTGGTGTTCAACTTAGCGTGATCACGCTCGTCAATAGAGTGAACATCCTTTATTTTGAACTATACACACACATACATTACCTATATTAATTTTATGGTCCTCAATTCGTTTTCGGGTTTTTATGTTTCTGATAACTTATTCCATTCTGCCCAATAATAAGCTAGACATAGTCTAGTGCAGGGGTCGGCAACCTTTTGCTAACAGTGTTCCAAACTAGGATTTCTAAATCATTCAGAGTGCCAACCTCCTAATACTACTAATAGTCAACCTGCTCTATTATTCTTTTTTCATTTTTAATATTTGTATTGGTCAATTAATTTAACTTCGTAGCAAGACCAGAGACAAAAGCCAAAGATATCATATATAGAGAAAAACGTTAAAGAGTTTTATATTAATACAAAATTGTGTTTGTAATTATCATCCTTTTTTTTTTTTGCATTTACATCAAATACAATATTTTATTACAAAACGTTCACATTAAAAATGTATGGTAGTTGTTGTCTTAACATTATCATTTGTAAATTAAGATGAGGCTCTCGCACATGCTATTTATTAATTATATTTTGATCTCATTTTAACTGAGAAGTCCTTTAATGTGTTTCAAATGTTTACATCATCGCGATCAGAGTATTATAGTTGAGCAGAATAAATACGAAGTAATCATACAAACTGGGTAGTTAATGTAATGTTTGCAAATATACATATACATTCTTTTCAAAGTCATAAAATATTTATATAATTAAGGTTTATTGTTTGATCATTTCAAAGTTATAAATTGTAAGCGATGTATACATTTATAAAAGAAAAAAAAAGAAACAAATTATAAATATTAAATGCATTAATTTTGTGTCCATTTAAGGAGTTTATATTTTAAACATTCATAATTACAGAAATTACTTAATATAGTGCTCTATAAGGCTCTTATATTTATCTACTTAATAGTGCAAATATATTTGTTATAGAATTACTTATATTTATGTTTAATTAAAAAAAGATGTGCATAAAAACTCTTTTAAATGTAATTCGTCTGTATCAATTAAAGTGTAGGTGACCTCTGTGTATGTTTAAAACAGCTTTCATATGTGATAAAATATGTCACAAGTGTAAGTTGAACCAAACGCTGAAAGTAGAAGAGCGAATGCCCAGCAGTTGAGAAAAGCAGATGACTTTCGTAGACTTCTAGACTTTTCCCGAAAATGGGCACATTGGAATGCCCATTTTTTAAATGTTTAAAATTTAACTTGCTGCATTTTAAAATCGCCAATATCCCTCCACTTAAAAAAAAAAATCTACATCTAAGGAAGAATTTTTTTGTACTCAATTTATTTTCCAAACCACAAAATTAACCTTTTAAGACATCCAAATTAACCTTTTAACACATCAAAATTAACCCATTAAAACACCCAAATTAACCTTTTAATACATCCAAATTTTTTATTTTATTGATTCATCCAAACTTTTAACTTTTTAACTGAAGCCAATAATCATTTTTTACACTGCCAAACTTATTTTCCCGCCAAACAAAAAATATGTATTTTCCCCACTGTCTGACCGTTTAATTTTGATTTGGAATAGATTTATGCAATGCACACTCTCCCCCCTCAATCTCTTTTTTAAATGTATAGAAAAAATAAGAGTCTTACATGTGTACCCCCTCCCCCCTTTCCGTTTTTTTATCCTATATTTTTTAATATGACTCCCCCCCCCCCCCAGCCCTCGCCTGCCTCTCATCTATGTTTCCCTTTTTTTTTTGGAGGGTCTTTTGCTTTGAAATGCGCATCACTCCGTCCGTCGTCTGCTGAGGTTCTATTCCTTTCTTTTTTTTTTAAATGATGTTTTCTCTGTGTCCCGGACTCAGCTCTTTGTTGATGTGGTGGGGTGGAAATAAGGAGATTGGGGGGGGGGGGGAGGCGTCATTTCTCGTACACTATAGATGAAATGTTTGGTAGGCCTAGCCATTTGATACATAAGTCAACACGACAAGCTCACACTATTTCTTTCACGGTCCCGTGGGGTAAATAATCAACCCCCCCCTCCCCCCCCTTTTTTCCATCTAAAAAAATTGCGACACACACAGAAACTGAGACACGTATTGAGGGGTGAAATGGGAAAGAGAATGAGAGAGAGAGAATATAAAACGAGGGTTTGTGTGTATTCTTGTCTGAAGCTATTATGCGTATAAAAAAAATGGATATCAAAGAATAAGTAAATAACAAAATCCTCTAAGGGATCTCAAGCTGTGGGCAACTAGTGATCATGGCAGTGGACACACAATTTCATGCATAGAAAACTTAAAAAAAAAAAAAAGAAAACTGTATTAAATAATGCGCTAAAGAAATTATTGATGTCCACTTACAAACCAACTGATAATATTCATACTCTTATTTTTTTTATATTCTGAAGGACACGGTTGCCTGATGATTTGAATCCTGGGGAAGGTTATCATTTTTATCCCAAGATCTTTAGCGTGCACACAGCTCTGACGTTAATTGGGGAAAAGTAAAAGCGTCTGGGCATCATGCTGGCCGCACAATTCCCAGAGTACCTTGGCCACGGAGTCTATTAGTCGCTTGTTCTCAGAGCCCGTAGCTCAAATTGGTTGGACGAGGATACTTTAATTTCCTTCAATGCAATAGCAAAGGTATTAAAAAAATGTCAGGGACACGAAATAAAAGTTAGAAAAATGTTTCCCCCAGAGTCTAGAGCTTTAAGATTTTGAGACGCTCTGAAGACGGCGCTGGGAGAAAAGAAAACTCACCGAAAGGACGTCACCAAGAGTTTATTGAAGAAAAAAGGCGGGTTAGTGGGGTTACCCTCGAGTGCTGCAAGAAATGGACACATTTCCCTTTTTTTAAGGGCGGGGAGCGATGGCGCATAGAATATAGTCGAATCCGTGTTTCGGTTTAAAGAAAATATTGTCGTGATGCTTTATAGTTCACTGATTTATGCACATAATATCTCCACGAACTGTTTTCTCGAGGACTACGCTCTTTTGTTTTCTTTTTCAAAAACATATTTTACGTGAAGAAAAAACTTTTTGACGGGATGTGCAGCTACACCCCCTCCCCGCCCCCATCATTAGCATTAGCAAATATCGTTATTGTCGTCAGAGGCCCACTTCTCGGTAGGGATGGGTGGGGGGCGAATAGCTCATACATAAATATTGAAATAAATACTCATTTCGTCCCTAATGTTTCAGCCCTCGACAAAAGACTCGCGAAACGATAACAAAAAAAGAGAGAGAGAGAAATATAGGAAAATAAAAAGAGTTGTGGGGATAATACAACAATAAGTGTAGGAGAGTGAGTAAAAGTGTGTGTGTGTGTGTGGATCCCATTTCTACTGGAGATAAACTGTAGGATGGAGGAAGTGAAGATTTAATACACACGGTTCCATCATCTTTTCCACCAATATTATCTCTTTTTTTTTTTTTTTTTTGCGGGCCTCGATAGAAGTCAACTTCAGGGAGAGTGACATTACTAGTCCAAACAAGGCTGCATTCAATACAACTTAATTCAAAGCCCTTGAGCCGTATTTTTTTCTTTCTATTCCATTTCTTAAACGTTACCCATGCACCCGATTTCTATCTAGGAGGTGTAGACTCTTGTTTATTCTAGATTCTTCTTCTGGTAAGAGATCTTATACATCAACAGCATTGTCTGCGATCGCCTAGTTCACTTTACTTATAATATATCATTTCATTTTGCGTGCCTGCCTAGCGAAAAAAAATACATCTCTTCAGAAATAAATTTTGCATCCCCACCCAGCATTGTGTGTGTGTGTCTAGAATCAAAGTCTTGCGTCTCCAAATACTTTCATTGCAAGCATCGGCGCATATATAAATGAAAGTCGATCACTTTTGTTGAGAAAATGAAAAGCAGTGGGTCGTCCAGTTTGGTGGGGGAGGGGGGGGGTCTTTTCTCTGTGCACGTGATACTATCTTGACCATTCTCGATGTCTAAAATAAATACAAATCGACCTTTGGCAAGGGGCCCCCAGATAAACAAGCTCCAAAGTGGTGTATGCCGGCCGCATTAACCCAACGGGAAAGATGTGGTCTGCGGGCCGATTGTTTGACTTGCTTGCTTATGCATATTATACACTCTGCACTCGCTAAATAGGTCGTTAGTTTAAAAGACTGAGATTTCTGAATTTGTTTCCAGTGGCTTTTTATTCAGTGTTCATTTATGTGGCTTTTTAGTTGAAAATAATGACATCATAACTAAAGTCTTTACGTCTCCAACTACTCATTTAAGAAAGGTTGTGTTTGAGGCTTGTGGCACCTATACATTTTATAAAGCGTATTATATAATAATAAACTAAGTGTTCTTACTATGATATTCTAGGGTAAGCTGAACAATCTTTTGTAAACGTAAACGTAGCGTAAACCTAGGGACTGAAAAAACTACATCTTGGAATTCTGGAATAGGTATTCTCTTTGGAATTCTGTAATTTTGGAACAGTCATTCTCAATGGATTTCTGTAATTCTTGACGAGTTGTTTTCGGATGATTTCTGTAATTCTGGTCTGGTGTTTCTCTGAGTTGTAAAGCTTTGTTTTAAGCTTGATGTAAATCACCAAAAAAAGCTTCACAAATGTTTTTCGATGCCGAATCTTAGACAAAGTGGTCAACAACTTGGTTCACAGTAAGATTGTGTGTCTTTGTCAATCGGTAGGTTTCGGGTTTGAATGCCACGATTCTCTCCACTTGTAGGAGGGTTTTTCTGCGTCTAACCAGCATTATCTTTTTTGGGTACTTGGTGGAGGGGGGGGGGTAAAGTTTTTTTTTATGTTGGCCAAATTATCTGCTAAGGAATCAAATGAGACTGATCTAAGCAGGCGCAGTCGTCTCTAGTCTATAGAGAAGCATGGCCGGAAAAAAAAAAACAAGAAGAAGATAATTTTAGGCATACACCATACAAATAGCTTAGTCTCAAAGTCCATTGCTAATGCCATTTGTTAGAATCAATAATGTTATATGTAGCCCCAAATCCGAATTCAGCTTGGCCGTTGAGGTAGGGGATACAAAAATAAACTACCTCGCATTTTATTGGTAAAAAACTCCAAATCAGAAAAATAAATAAAAAATTCATTTGTGTGTGTGTGTGTTTTTTTTAAGAAAAAGGAACTAAAAGGGAAAATGTTCAGGTATTTTAAAAACAGAACATGTCACACATTGAAATGTGATACTATTTTGATAAACAAACACACACACACACACACACACTCGAACTAATGCACAAACAGGAATTGAAAGTTAAATAATATGAAGAAAAATAAACAAACTATGGGAAGGGATGATACTGGCGTGCACCAGAGGAGATTTCCCATCATCCTTTACTTTCACTTCCTCTATTGTGTCGTCAATCAGGTATGTTTAGCAAGAATTTGAAACTCGGTGGTCAGTCGTTGGACGAACGCGCAACTAAGCCCCCGTCCATCTTTTACACGTATTTAGAAGTAAAGTAAAGTAAAATGGGGCCGACGAAGCAGCGTTCGCCAGTTTATGTGGCCAGGGCATACCAGGGGATTGTGTGGCCAGCACAATGCCCATTTGCTTTTTCTTTAACGCAACCTAAGTCACCGCTCCTTTTCCAACCATTTTCTATAGACTATTTCATAATCAAATCATTACTTTTTTTTTCTTCTCTTCTTATAGTGAAGTGCGTTTTTTTTGTTGTTGTTTTTTTTGCAAATCGTGCATGAGGCTCGCGCGAGAGTTGCGAGACCGCATTTGTGTTCGTGTGACGTTCTTTTTTTTTAGTCCACATCCCCTCAAAAAACAACAAAACGAATGGAAAAAAAAAGTGTATAGAAAATGTAAAGTGGTTGAGTCAATTCGGGTTGAAACTACCCCGGGTTGATGAAGTCTTCTCACAACTACGGTCATCAAACAACCCAACACAATGGACGAACGGTTGTCTTTTTTCTCTCTCTCTTTTTCTTTAATTCTTTCTCTTCTTTAACCCTGGGACACATGGTGTCGTGTCTGGTCCTTCGCGCCCCACTCCCCTTCCCCTTTTTTTGTACCCTCAACATCCCCACACTCCCCATTTCCCCACCCCCTCCCTCTTCCCATTGAATAGAAAAGAGAAACGCACCCGGTACTGGTGGTCTGGGGGTAGGGAGGGGTGGCGGGGGGCGAGTCTAGGACCCCGGGGATGGGGTGGGGGGGGGGAGGAGGGGGAGGTTAGCTGTATTTGTTTAGAGAGATGTTGTTTATTTTCTGTTCCAGAAGTGTCTGTCGCGACTTTAAGAAAAAAAAAGATGGGGGAAAAAATATTCGTTTCAGATCTTCTCTTCTTTTGAACAAACAAAAAAAAAAAAAGCCACACTATCCCCTTCCTCCTATTGGATTTAAAATATGAAAGTAAAAGAGAAAGTACAAATTCTAAATTTGAAATAAAAACATTAGTTTGGGGAAAAGGAATTTTTCAGTTTCGCTATTTGTTTCTTTATAGGTTAGTTAGTTACTTAGTTAGTTAGTTAGTTACCTGTTGACGGGACAAGTGTTTTCAATGCATGTATTCATTTAATTATGTTTACTGTACGTGGTTCATGACAAGGATGCAAATGACCACTGTATAGTATATAATCCGACGGACTCAGAAATAATATATTACATTTACACTACCTAAAGGTGGGCTCGGTGGCCGGCAGGGCGTTCCGACTGGCGAACTAAAAGTCCTGGATTCGAATCCTGGTGCAGGCTAGGATATTTTTCCCTGGTCTGAGGGTGTCACTGAGTCTACCCAGCTCAGATGGGTACCTGACATCAGTTGGGGTCAAGTAAAGGCGGCTGGGCATTGTGCTGGTCACACAATCCTATATTATGCTGTGACCTCACCGGCCCTATGATCAATTTTGCCCGACGGTTACTTTACTTTACGTTTTACTGTAAAACTTCGATTCCATGGACTTGGTGTGCACTTACTGCGGCAGAGGAGAGTCAGTTAAAACCCAAGTGTCTAAGAATAGAAAAAAAAAGAGTTTAAGAAAAATATAGATATGAAGTTATAAAAAAAGTATAAATTACTGTAAAAAGAAATACAAAATGACTATAGTAATATAGGCCTACTTATTGACTGTTAATACATTATAGGTAATTCTTTTATTTTTTACTAATCAAAGCTTTTTTTAACTGACAAAAATGATGTTTTAAAACTAAGTTTTAATAAACATGTGTTTATTTGATTTATAAAGAGAGTTTTTGTTTTAATTGACTCATATAAGTCATTTAAAAATTGTTACGAATATCGGTCATAAATGAATGACGTAGTAAGGCATTGACCTCTTAACAAGTGCGTATCAGAGTCCAAAGCGACCAAGGTTTGACCTTTATGCCCTGAGGGCAGTTTAAATAAAATAATTCGTTCAAATCCCGTGGAAATTGGGGGATAATTCTGGATCGTAGTAATTATAGAGAAAGAGGTTAAAATGCGTATTAAGACCCTGTAGAATCTTCGATGATCGTTTTCTTTGTAAAGTCCCGACCTCCTTAAAGTTAGTTCAGTTTAAACGTTTGTAGAGTGAAGTCGCTATATTCATACATGTACATATAATGCCATTTTATTGATACTTATGTTGCCATCAGTTGATAAAGTTTATTGATCGTTTATATTGAGTCTACAATTTAAATAAAATTGTTTATTCAACAACTGGAGTTGTTTGATCAATCATTGTTGAGAAATGTGTTGAAGATAATTATCACGAATATAACTACATTACTGCATAGACCTGTCAGTCAAGGAACCCCTAGCTTGGGCTACAGATTAGCAGAATCTAGAGACTTCTAATAAAGATACAACTATATTCATTGAATCCGATTTAACGAGTCGTAATAATAGTCATCATAAAGAGGTCCATAACAGTTTGGGGGCTCGTCCGGGATAGTTGTATAGTGAAGCATATATTCAAGTTGTGTTGTGTTGTGTGTTGGAGCAGTGACCTACTGAGCAAGCCTAAGAACGCTGAAATTATTCTTCCGATTGGAAAAACGTAAGTTGGAAAAATTTACATTTTTAAAATCTCTTAACTAAAGAATGGAATTTATTGAAAATCCAGAAGAAGAAGTTTTGAAAACTTTATCCATAAAGAAGTTAAAAGAGATCGCTGAGATCTTAAAGATAGAAGTTAGTGAGACTACACCATCGAGGACTGTGTTGACACAGCAGATAAAAGATGTGTTGATTGCGAGTGGCAAGTTGAAAGTAGAATCAAGCGCGGAGGGATATCAAGTTGAAGGTCAGATGTCTGAACAGTTCCGATTTCAACTAGAAATGAAACGGATGGAAATGGAGATGGAACAAAGACGTCTAGAAAGTCAGGAAAGAGATAAGAAAAGTCAAAGAGAAATAGAAAGTCAGGAAAGAGATAAGCAAAGTCAAAGAGAAAGTCAGGAAAGAATAGAACTAGCGAAGATAGGAGCTACTAAAAAAGAATCTCATAATGATGTAGAGATGGCCAGATGGAAAAAGCTAGTCCCTACCTACATTGATAAAGAAAGTGAGATAGCTAATTTCTTCCAGACCTTGGAAATTTCTTGCAGAGATTTTAAGTTCCCAGAAGATAAATGGGGAATATTAGTGAGAACAGCTTTTACTCAGGGAAGGGCAAGAGATTGTGTTCTGTTGTTAAAAGAGGAGCATTTAAATGATTATGAAGTCATTAAAGACACTGTACTTAAAGCCTATAACCAAATACCGGAAAGTTATCGGAAAAGGTTCCGTCAGTACACAATGTCCCCTTACCAAACACACTTAGACTTCCTTAGAGCAGAAGAAAAGTTAATGGATCAATGGATAAAATCCAGAAATATCTCCACATTAAAAGAAATGAAAGATATCATTCTGTTAGAGGATTTTATTAACAAAGTGAGGCCGGATATAAGAATGTATTTATCCGAGCGTGATATCACTGACCCACATAAGGCTGCTGATTTAGCTGAACAGTACACATTGTGTCATAGGACAGCTGATGGAAAGAATGTTAATAGGCCACAACGGCAAGCAGAAAACACACAACAACAACATCGTGAAAAAGAGCATTTTGTGAAACAAAATGATGTTAATAAAAAACCTGTCTACAAAAACGTCCAATGTACTTTTTGTAAAAGAACAGGACATAGCATCGAAGACTGTTGGAGTATACGAAGCGACAAAAGACCTAACAAAGTGGTAATGTGCACTAGCCATAAACCAATACAGAATGTACAAGAAAGCGAAAATACAAACGAACTGAATTCGAAGAAAGATTCTTCTAAACCAGAAACACTGAGGGTGGATTTGCCTGAGAGCAAAAGTCAGAAGGTAGAGAAATCTACAACTGAAGATAATGAGGATAAATATCCTGATTATAAATACAGAATGGCTACTATTGGATTAATTGTCCAAGTCCACAGAGACGAGAAAGTAGACCAAAGTATTTTTGACTCGAACAAGAGTCTGAAATCATCGAAAGATGAAACAACACCCGAAAGTCATGGTCAAGGGAAGAATAAAATTGACACAGAGACCCTGTGCAGTTTTCAACCGTTCATTAGTGAAGGTTGTGTGGCCTTACAAAAGGAAGGACCACTGAAGTCCGTAAGAATATTACGAGACACAGGAGCATCATTAACACTGCTGCTTAAAGATGTATTACCATTAAATGTTAATACATTGACAGGACAGACTGTCCTATTGAGAGGTTTTGAATGGAAAGAAGAAATACCTCTACATAGGATATACCTCACATCTGACTTGGTGACAGGATATGTGACAGTTGGAGTAATATCAAAACTTCCTGTTGAGGGCATATCTGTTATCCTAGCAAATGATTTGGCGAAAGGGAGGGTGAGACCTGAACTGATTGTGAAGGAAAATCCCGACCCTAGTCCTATGGTGGAGACAGGAAAAGAAAAAGAACTTTATCCTGTAGGTGATGTCATAAATGGTATGACACCACAGAAAAAGAAAGAAGAAATTCTCTCACAAGAAAAGAAAAGGCAAGAAGAAATTCTCCCACGAGAGAAGAAAGAGGAAGAAGAAGTGGAACGTGATACTACTATTTTCTCCATGATTGAAGATTGTCCGAAAGGAAATGAACAATCAAAGAAGTCATCACAAAATGAATTGATTGCTGAGCAGAAAGTAGACCCAGAGTTGCTACAGCTGCATGAGAAAGCTGTCGACGAGAAAGAAAATCCTACTACTGATGTCTATGAACAGATAGACCACAGCATAAACAAACAACAATGCAAACCTGCAGTTGCCGGTACAGATGAAGATTTGAGGAGCATCACTGAAGAAACGAGTGCGGAGAGCTGGACCGAAACTATCAAAAGCTATGGGTTACCACAATCCATACCGACAGATCGAAGGACCAACTTCGCCCCGGAACTCTTCAATCCAGTCCTAAAGAACTTATGCCTGGAGCAGGAGATGTCAACTGAATCCCATCCGGAAAGTCGAGGAGCCTATGGACCAATCTTTGGACCCACTGTCCGAGGACCACTCAAACTACTTCCAGAGGAATGGCAGACCGAATTGGATCTCCTTGGGCTGAGCAAGTACCTAGATAAGTACATAAATGTTTTGTCTGACATAACTGTGTTTGTTAGAAAAAAACTGTACACTGCTCACATGCAGATGCCATTGTTGTGTGATGAAAGAAAGGCAAAAATATTATATCATTTGAAAATGATAAAGCCTTACCTTCTGAAAACAATTGGAATAAGCTTGATGTTGTTAACATTGTTACTCTTATTTGTAAAATTTATGCCTGGAGTACAGGATGAATTGAATGACAAATTCACTGATAGTTAGTTACCAAACTTACTATTTTAAAAACTAAATCCCTTACTTGTGATGAAAAGGACTGAGTAAAAGTATTGTTAGAGTAAATATCATTATAGTGTGATATTTCTAAACAAACTTGTTAGTTTGAGCATTAAAATAATTGCTATAAGAGAAAAAGATCAGTTTTATCCGCAGAATTGGTTTCTAAATCAGAGGACATTATAAATGTGGACTGATTATAAGATATGTTTGAGAATCTCTGGAAATGATAATTGAAACATTTGGCAGAGAGGATATCTGATTGATAAAGATGTAAATGGTTTTAAGAAAAGAGAATTTTCTATCACTAAAGTATTGAGAAATGTTTTATGATTGTACTATGGATTTATTTTATCATGTACTGTTGTTGAAATAATTGCACTGAGTCAGGATGCAAATTTCTTCTATGTGAATTTATTCATTTGTTCTATTATCATTGAATGTATGATAATGTAGGGTAAAAATAGTTGCAGCAAGGCAGAACTATGACTAACAAGAATTCCAAGAAATGTATTATATATAATTTTTCACTTTTAGGATACTGTTACATGAAAAGCAGACCAAAAGTAGAAACTAATAAAACTTTGTAATCCTTATGTTGTAAAAATTTAGGATGTGCCACTGATTTGACACTGTAAACCAGAATGATTGAGAATTTCATGGTTGAAAATTTATAATGTTGACATACCAATGTTAAACTAATGTATGATTAATTAAGGATTTCATGTCAAGATTGTAAAACTAATCTATTTTTTTTCTGTATGAGTTAAAATAGATTGAATGAATTGTACTGAAAATCAAAAGATTGGGTAGACCTGAACACTGTGAAAGTAACAGGAGAACCAATGAATAAAACCTTTTATGGAATGGAAAAGAGCAATGTACACCACTGAAAAGATTGGAAATGAAATGTTTTACCACACCAGTCAAACCAGCAGTTTGTTTTGTACATAAATTGTTACATTGATTTCGCTATGAAAAAAATTTATAGTAGCCTATGCTTAACTCTTTTCTACTTCAATAATATTGTATTTAATGTAATCTAAAGAAAATAAGTACTTACTGTGTAGTACTAAGATTGTATGAAGATAATATAACTTGTTTTAATTGATAGTTAATTAAGTAAATTAACCAAATTTGTTTAAGTAAATCCATGATTGTCTGAATGTTTCAATTTAACCTGCTACGATGTGAACTCTTTTAAAAAAGAAAATAATGACGTCGAAAGGTCATGGTAAAATGAAAGATTGAGATATTTTTAATGATTTTTGCTATAAACTATTTTAATTCGTGAACAGACTATGTTTAATGTTCTCAAAATAAAATAAATGAATTTGATTTTGAGATGATAGATGTTAAAGAATGCTCATTTAATACGATAACTATTTAATCGCGTAGCAATTTTATTTGACCTCGGCTGTGATGAGGTAGAAATTTGCATAGCGATGTCAATATTATTAGAATCAATTGGGAATGAGAGAGTGAAAACAAAAGAGAGGGAGAGAAAGAAAAAAGAATACTGACCTAGAAATCTTTTGTTTCGACACAGACAGTGTTGTCTAAAGCCTACAGGCTTGAAAAAAAATACTGTCTACACGAGCAATAAAATTTTTGTTGTAAAGTGAAATTAGGTCAGGGCTAGTATTTTTTTTGTTTTGTAATTGAGTTAGGCCTAGCATGTGTTCTATCAGAACGTTTGGTTTTTTCTCCTTATGAAAAAATAGGTCGTGTCTGCAGGGACATTAAGTGATTTTTTCTTTTGTTGTGTGATTACAAATGTAGAAGATATTAGTTTATAAATTAAATGGACGAGAGAGTTTTTATTGCAGTGGAATGTTCAATGTAATAGAAGTTGTTAACTTGTATTATATTATATCTATTAAGAATGATTATGTATTTTTCTTGTATACAAGATTTAGATAAACAATTTAATTGTCCATTGTTTTGAATTAAAAATGGAATGATTGGATGACTATAGTTAAGCCATTTGATAAGATGAATTTATATTGCATATATTATTATGTTATTGTTATCAGTTCGATTGAATTATTGGGATCGCCAATTGAACTGTATTGTTTTTCCCGGAATATTTTCTTTTATAATTATTCCTTAAAATTAACATTTTTCGTATGGTTAAAATGTAAAGGAAATAATTATAAAGCTTTAGAAGGGGGGGGATGTTACGAATATCGGTCATAAATGAATGACGTAGTAAGGCATTGACCTCTTAACAAGTGCGTATCAGAGTCCAAAGCGACCAAGGTTTGACCTTTATGCCCTGAGGGCAGTTTAAATAAAATAATTCGTTCAAATCCCGTGGAAATTGGGGGATAATTCTGGATCGTAGTAATTATAGAGAAAGAGGTTAAAATGCGTATTAAGACCCTGTAGAATCTTCGATGATCGTTTTCTTTGTAAAGTCCCGACCTCCTTAAAGTTAGTTCAGTTTAAACGTTTGTAGAGTGAAGTCGCTATATTCATACATGTACATATAATGCCATTTTATTGATACTTATGTTGCCATCAGTTGATAAAGTTTATTGATCGTTTATATTGAGTCTACAATTTAAATAAAATTGTTTATTCAACAACTGGAGTTGTTTGATCAATCATTGTTGAGAAATGTGTTGAAGATAATTATCACGAATATAACTACATTACTGCATAGACCTGTCAGTCAAGGAACCCCTAGCTTGGGCTACAGATTAGCAGAATCTAGAGACTTCTAATAAAGATACAACTATATTCATTGAATCCGATTTAACGAGTCGTAATAATAGTCATCATAAAGAGGTCCATAACAAAATTAAACAAAAAATAATTCATTTGGCTCGAATATACTGCCCAGTGGCGTATCCAGGATTTCAAGGTGGGGGAATGGGGGGGGGAGATTTGGTGCCTGGGAGTCTGGGAGGGCAAAAGTGCACACTGTGAGGGAGGAGGGGGGTGGGGGCACGGTAGGGCGTAAAAGATGGCTAATTTTGAACCGGTGCACCATTTCCCCCTAAACCATTACGTTTAAATGGGGCACGGTAGCCGAGCGGCAGCGCGTTCGACTGGCGATCCAAGGGTCCTGGGTTCGAATCCTGGTGCAGGCTAGGATTTTTTCCCAGGATCTGAGGGTGTCCCTGAGTCTACCCAGCTCTGATGGGTACCTGACCTTAGTTGGGGTAAAGTAAAGGCGGCTGTGCATAGTGCTGGCCACACAATCACCTAGTATGCCGTGGCCACGGAAACTGGTGAACGCTGCTTCACCGGCCCTATGGACCAATTTGGTCTGACGGGATACTTTACTTTACTTATTACGTTTAAACACATTTATTAAAAAATATGTCAGAGAAAATAATATTCAAATTTTTGTTTCTGAGTTGTGAAAAATATCGCGGATGGGGGAGTGGAGTTCTTGATCCCCGCCCACCCTCGTAGATTCTTCTTATGATATTGACATATATGTACGACAAATAAATATACGAAACGCGTACAGAAAAGTTTTCCTTAAAATAACTCTGTTAATTCCAGGTTCGTATATAGTATAATCAAGATTTTGCTGTAAGGCATTTAGAGTATAGATCTATATCTAGATATATTTTTTTTCTATTTGATAACCTACAAATTTAAAAACAAATTGTCGGTCATAATATAATTGATATTAATACACGATTAAATTTTAAAGCTTTGAAATATGAGTAGAATAAACCCACACTCTCGCTATATCTTTTTCTCTCGCGCTCTCTTTCCCTCTCGCGCTCTCTTTCTCTCTCGCGCTCTCTTTCTCTCCATCATTTAATCTATTTATTGGTAAATTGAAATAACTACCCTGGCTGCGCGAAAGGCATTATTTCCCCCTTAACAGACAAAAAAACTGCAGTTATGCCCCCTTCTGCTTACAGCTCCATAGCATCGCTGGGTTTTTTCTAGGGTTTCAAGTGTTTTTTTTTTCCTTTTATTTATTTTGTTTGTTTATACATTTCGTACAAAAACCCCCCAATCAGAGCCCCGCAATGGGGTTTGAGCGAATCACGAGAAAGGAGAATTAGAAGGGAGAAGAAGGGTAAAAAAAAATGAGGCGGGTGGTGGGGTGCGGGCGGGGTGTGGGGGTGGGAGCGAATTACTCCGCGTGCCAGTGCGGCTAGAGAGATATTGGCGTTTGGGTGCCCAGTGTCAACCATGGCAGCTTGTAGCGGGGGAAGAAATGTAAACAATGGAAGGATCGGGGAGATGAGGGGGGGGGGAGTGAAGGGGTAGAAAATGGGGGGGGGGTACCGGTGGGTAAATTTTTGAGTGAGAGAGGAGGAGGGGGTGAAGAGGGAGTGCGACGGAGGGAGAGGGAATTGGAGGGCGGGGGGTGTAGAAAACTCCGGCCGCTAATGCACCAGTGATTCACTGTTCTGTCATACAGTCAAAACCTGGACTTAGGAGATTCTTATCTATAGTGGTGTGATTAGATTATTTTATTTGTGTGTTTCGGTTATATTATTACATTATTATCAGTTCATTTGTTTTGTTGTTAATGGCGCTGATGTTGTGTGTGTATGTTTTGTTTGTATTTAGCAAGGGGGAAGGAACCAGTGCAGAAGCAGTTATCGAATTTAGATCATATGTTCTAATTTTGTTGTTTTTTGTAAAAGAAAAATGAAAAAAAAATGTATATGTATATGCCTAGTACTAATTAATTACGACATAGTTTATGTTGTAGAATAACTAACACAGCACTCAATGGACTTTTTACTCAAAAGTGTGGTGTAGATTTGACACAAATTTGGATTGTTAAGACTCTACCAGTTCGTATAGTTTTACATTTTGTTAGAAAAAAAAAATTACATGTCAATTCTTATTTGAGTTTTAACTTCAGAGGTGTGTGTTTTTAAGCGCGTACCTGCACGCTTATGTGTGAGTGTGTGAGTAACCATGATAAGTGGCAAGTGGCTATAATATTTTCCTCCGCTACAGTTGAATGATTATAGTATTATTATTATTATTACATGGCTACATGGTATTATCAATGACGTGAAGGTCAAGAGGAAATGTGTTTTTTCTGGATTATCTTTCTTTAAGCAATGCGAGTGCGGATTTTTATATCCGACGTTTTCCGTAAACTGTTTTAGATTTATTTAATTATATTTAGACTACAATTAATTCGTTGAACCCTTTAATATTTACAAAGTTATTTACGTAAAATATTTCCACACAAGAGCTTTTGTACATTTTATTATTAAAAGAAAAGTATAATAATTGCTAATGAGTAGATCAGTGTTTTAAAATGTGTCTTTTTTTTCTGGGCTAACAGATTGTGTTTATCTTTGTCCGTAAAATAGTTAGTACCGGTTTAGATCCCGATTGGATGGTTATTCTATTTGAGGTTGTTTCGGTCGGCACCTGTTTATCCGTTGAATTTTTTGTGTAATTATAATTCAAGTCTTTTTTACATTTATGTTTAGTTATACTGATAGGTACCTGTCATTTAGTAAGTATTTATACTAAATCTATTTGTCAGTTATTGCCTAGTTATATATTTTCTCTGTTAGTGTCTAGTTATCATGAACCTATTTATTTGTCACTTAGCTTAAATTTATAATGAGCCTATTTGTCAGTTAGTGTCTAGTTATTATGAACTAATTGGTAAGTTAGAGTCTAGTTATAATAAACGTGTTATGGGCTGTACTCGGCTGCACCCATTATTATTGATTACATTGCTGTATAGGGCCTACTGTCATGTGTACTGTGTATAAACACATTACAAAAACACTTACTGACACTCCGTAAAGTCATAGTAATGTCAATTCCTGATTTACTTGTAAGGCTTACTTCAATGTCTTCATTCAACTATTTTGTGTTTAACATGTCAGGATACTGTAGATGTAATACTGTTGTAAATAGTGACGTAGTTCTCTTCTCATCCATTTATGCATAACGAGGTCTCTACTTGTATTTGGTTTAGAGTTTTAGGGTGTGTAGCGTTATATATCAGCGGGGCCTCGCATGGACTTGATCCGGCACTGTGTGTGTGATGATGATCGACTGTAAGAGAAACAAACAACATGCCAGTGTTAACCGCTGGATATAATATATAGTGTAAGGATTAAGTATAACGTTCTAGAGAGAGAGAAAGATAGAGGGATAAAAAAATAGTGGTAGAAAGTGCGATTGTCGCACTTGAGATAGATAGATAGATAGAGAGAGATAGAGAGAGAGAGAGAGAGAGAGAGAGAGAGAGAGAAATAACAAATATAGAGCACTAAGAGTAGGATGGAAACTAAAGGATGTGTGTAATGCTCCAAGAAATTAAGAGAGAGAGAAAGATAATGGCATAGATATATGACACTACGGGAAAGAGAGGTGGGGAGAACAAATAAATATAACGCACTATCAGTAGGATGAAAGTTAAAACTAAAGGTGTACGCCTATGTGTCAGAATAAAAAATAGTTTGACAGAAAGAGATAGTGAAAATATGGCACCAAGAGATAAATATATAAATATATATAGAGAGAAAGAATGAGGAAATTGCACTAAATATATTGCACTGAATATATTGCACTAGATTGAGTGCAGCTGACTATAACGAAAATCATTGACACGTTGGGCTAAGAAAACACACAAAACAACGTAACAGGATAGATAATGACAGATTGCAGAATTTCATGGAAATATCTATGGGAGAACTACCCCCCACCTCCCTCCTTCTCTTTGTGCGTGCCATGTGTATCGTTGTACACGTTCCGCTTTGATGATTTTCCGTATCGCTCCACCTTGTAGTCAATCTTACACCTTTTGTCATATCACGATACACTTCTTCAGGTGATAATACAATCTCAGGATATTTCAGAACAAAATATAATAATACGTTGTGTTTTTTTGTTTGTTGTCCGTGTGCATTGAGGGGAGACGGCGAAGCCTATAAAACATTTTTTATGAAAAAGATAGGGGGGGGGGAGGGTAAGGGGGAGAGGTAGGTATTTTGTATGTTTGTGTGTGTGTGTGTCTATTGTTGATATTCAGCTTGCATGCCTGACTTCAACTTTAGTGTCCTGACGTTTTTTTTTTGTTTTTTTTTAAAGGATCATAGATTTAGTAGGTGCACTTGATTCTGGATACAAAAAAAGCTAAATGTAGAAAGTTGTATTGAAATGGTTGACGATGATTTAGTTATACATGGAGCATTGAAAGTTGTATGGAAGAAATTGTTGACGATGATTTAGTTCTAAATGAATTACTGAAAGTTGTATGGAAGAAATTGTTGACGATGATTTAGTTCTAAATGAAGTACTGAAAGTTGTATGGAAGAAATTGTTGACGATGATTTAGTTCTAAATGAAGTACTGAAAGTTGTATGGAAGAAATTGTTGACGATGATTTAGTTCTAAATGAATTACTGAAAGTTGTATGGAAGAAATTGTTGACGATGATTTAGTTCTAAATGAATTACTGAAAGTTGTATGGAACAAATTGTTGACGATGATTTAGTTCTAAATGAATTACTGAAAGTTGTATGGAAGAAATTGTTGACGATGATTTAGTTCTAAATGATTTACTAAAAGTTGTATGGAAGAAATTGTTGACGATGATTTAGTTCTAAATGATTTACTAAAAGTTGTATGGAAGAAATTGTTGACGATGATTTAGTTCTAACTGAATTATTGAAAGATATACAGAAGAAATAGTAGATCATGATTTAGTTATGAATTAAACAATGGGTCTGTATGTATGTTAAAAAAATAGTATGTTGTGTTTCTATTAAGCGTAAAACTGTAATAAAAATTTATAATGATCTTTTATTTGACTTAGCTTGAAGATCAACTAATGTAATTATACTTTTTATAAGCATCATGTCAATTGTTTAAACTTTGTTATCTATTAGAAAATCCAATATATTATTGTTTCTTCAATAAAAAAAAATTTTGTTTCTTTTTTTAATGTAAGGTCTCGCTCAAAAATGCCATCTTAGGAATTTTCACAAAAAGCCTATGGTTTTTATCATTCAAATAAACACATCCTTATACTAATGCAAATGTTACCATAAAAAGTTCACTTTAAGCGAACTGATTGATGTTAAAATAAAATATATTCCATCACTAATAAGTTTTACCCACAACTGCCCAATTGTTTTTCCCTGTCACTCCAGGCCAATGTTCAGCACATCTTTACAATCCGTGTATCATAAAACAACAACAAAAAACAACTCCCGATTTCGTATAAAACTTAAATAAAACATAACAGTTTAATTATAGTTTATAGTCTAAAATACAATATATATTTTTAGAGAGAGAGAGAAAAAATTGTTTAAAAAATATCACAGAAAGCTTAAAATAAAGCGTCAAATATTGTGACAAATTATCATTGGCTATTCGGCTTGGGATACTTTTTTTAGCATTAAATCCAATTACGTTTTAAAAAAAATAAAATCAATATTATCTATTAAAATTACAAGTTCTTAACGATATATGTTAACAAAATTGATATTTTGTCTTTAATTAATTATTTTTTTGCCACTCAATCTTCTAGAAGGGCGAGATTAAAAATATTAACACCGTCTCGCTTTGCGTCAAAATGATTCTGAAATTAATACTTTACTTTTTTTTCGTTATATTTAATTTTAAATCTATTAATTGTTTTTGGGTTGTAATTTAAATAATGTATTCCTACTATGATAGGAAAAGCGCCAATTTTAATTTGATAATGCGAAATCTGTTTTCTTTAATTTCTTGAGCAACGATATTAGTAAATATTACATTTTCATTATGTTGAACAATTCTTATGTCGTAATTATTAAGTTAATTTTACGCAAAATTCATATCAAAGTAACAAATATAATCAAGGGGAGCTAGTAGAAAGTGATTTCTTATCCAATATGTATAATATTTGGACTATATAATCAATACTAATGTACTAATGATTACATTTATTCAAATGAAAATGTAACAAAAAACATTTCCATGGAGGTGGCGGCCATGTTTTTTTTAAAATTGGTATTTTTTTATTTGAACGAAAAACACTACTTCGTATTTATTTATCCCAATAATTTATTTACATTTAGGATAAATAAACACTATCTACATTTATTTTATGTGAAGTAATAAATGAAATATTTGAATAAACGGAAAAAAAAATTGTTTTCAATTTTTTTTTAGTGAGGCATAAAATTTGAGCTGAGAAAAAAACATAGATTATTAAAAACTGCTTAAATTTAAATTAAAAAAAAATAACTATTTGTTTTTTTGCTAAATCTGTTTTAGTATTTTAAAAGCCATAATATAATGAACATGGTGCCAAATGGGCATAATAATTGGTTTATAAATGAAACAAAAAAATTGTAAGGAATAAATATAAGGCATGAAAACAAAGTTTTGTGAAAAATCGGAAAAACGGACAATTTATTTTTAAAATAATACATTTTTTTGGGGGGCGAAAATTCAATTTAATCATCTCAATTTTATTGATTTGTTGAGTATTTTTTTCCACACAAGACAAGATGTTAACCTTTATTGATGTATAGTAATATAGAATTAGACGCCTTTTTTTATATTACTGTCGTGTAAATATGTCAAAAATAAAATTTAAAAAATGTCTGATCTCTAGGCCTACCCAATTCAAATGCATTTTGTACATTGAAATAATTTTAGTTTTCCAAATTTAATATTTTATAGCCTGGAAATTAAGAAACCAAAATATGAAAATGTGAATTTTATTACATTTAGGTTAAGTCTTACACGAATCCCTCAGCAAGATAATGAACAAACAGGAAAACAATGTTGATGAAATGAAATATGCGCCGTAGCTAACGTATATTTTTAATGATTTTTTAAAATTTAAACATTAATATTAATTTATATAAATAAGAAGCATTGATTTCGGAATTTTAAGAAAAAATCGTATACTTAAAGCGGAATTCTATATTGATTTCAAAAGCAAAGCGATTTAATTCGCTTTTATCTAAATGGAAAAAAACATAATAAAAAAAATACTGAAACAAAAAAATTATCAAATAAACAAAATGCCGTGTCTTTTTTTTTTTACTTTGCATTGAAATCTTTATTTCTTCTTTGCCTGTAAATATTCGATCTATTAATTTCGTTTTCACAAAACAGAGAACGTACACAAATCAAATAACGACAAGATGAAAGAAAAACATAAGAATAGAGAGAGAAACATTCTGCTGCACATCTGTGTAGTAGTATATCGAATGTATTGTTCTTATTTTTTTAACTGTTTGTTGGTGAACACCTTGAAGCTAAGTTGAAACTAACAGCACCTTCCAGTGTTTTCCACTTCGTCAATGGAGAGATTAATGAATCAACTATGAAGTGAATGCTTCTTGATTGATTTGATTGTTGTGGGGGGGGGGGGGGGTTGAGAGACAAGGGAACTTTGTTTGTTGTTGTGTGAATCTTATTGGGGAGGGGGGGATGAATCTTTTGTATTGTTTCTCTGTTGAGACTTCGTGTTGAGATCTATTTGATGGAAGGAGCAGACGAGAATGTAACGGAATATTAATTGTTTAGCAAGAGATTTAGCAAGTTAGTTGTTGTTGGTTGTTTGTTTTTTCTTGAGGCGCTTTGGCAAAATTGAATTTGAAAGTAATGATATCAAGTTTTGGGGGCACATGTTATTTATAGAATTATTATCTTTTAATGGGAATTTTAAGAAGATCGTATACTTAAAGCTGAATTTTAAATTGATTTCAATAGCAAAATTAGCAAATAGCAACAAAGTAATTTTATGATGGTTACTCACACGGCGGCTGAGAAAATAAGAAGTTTTAAATTGATTTCAATAGCCAAATTAGCAAATAGCAACAAAGTATTTTTATGATGGTTACTCACACGGCGGCTGAGAAAATAAGAAGTTTTAGATAACGTTCGGTCAATTAGCTCTGTTCTTGTGTTATTTCCAATATTTCATGTGTGTGTGTGCGTTTTTTTTCTTTAAATGAATTTTTGGACATTTTAAAACGATGATGTATTTACTGTGTTTATAGGGCCAGGTTTGAAAATTAGACGCGGAACAGTGTGGCCTTGATTTAGTACATTGCTGAAACCAAGTAGGATTTATAAAGGACTTGTTTGGGATTAATAGAGAACTTGTTTTGCTCTAAGTAAGAATAAATAAAAAAACAACAACGTGTTTTGCTCTAAGTGGGAATTAATATAAAAGAAACTTGTTTTTCTCTAAGTAGGAATTAGTAAAGAACTTGTAAGGAAGTGCCGGATATTTATTTCCAGAACTGTTTTTTTTTTTTAAGTTGTTATTTTGGATATTTTATTTTTCGTGCCTGTTCGGATGTTCTTGGGAAATAAAACTTTTTTTTTGGTGCGCCCAGCTGACTAATATCTGGCCTGTGATCTTCTGTCTCGTGGATATCAACATCCTGTCTATCTCTCGAGACACGGAGAGAGTGCGCTTCCCATTGACCCGTGTACCGTGTCTGAGGGTGTGTGTGTGTGTGTCGGTTTGTGTAATTGCAACTCACGAAGGAGCGTCATGTCCTGACAGATGGACAAAATGCGCAGCGCCCCTGGTGACCTGGATGTTGCCTCTGTGATGCAATTTTTTACGGACTTTATGGTAAGACCCAAAATCTACTCATCCTTTCTATCTTTTATTTAATTGGATTGTTTTCGGAAAACATATGGGACACTGTGGGCCGAGCGGGCAGTACGTTCGGCTAGCATACCGAAGATTCAGGGTTCGAATCCTGGTGAAGGTTAGAATTTGTTTCCATGACTGTATGGTGTCCCGAATCCACCCAGCTCTGATGGGTACCTGACATTAGTTGGGGTAAAGTAAAGATGGATCGGCATTGTGCTGGCCATACAATCCCCTAGTATTACGTGGCCACAGAACTTGGTTTACGCTGATTCACCGGCCCTATGATCAATTTGGTCTGAAGGATACTTACTGTTAAGAAACATGAGGAAACTGTGTGCTCCTTGCTATTGACAGATTATTATTCTATTTATATAACTCTTCATAACTCTTTACCTCTGCTTAGTGGGAGCGTGTTAAGCTGGCATACCGATAGCCCCGGGTTCGAATCCTGGTGACGGCCAGGATTTCTTCCCAGGGTCTGAAAGGGTTCCCTGAAACTAACAAGCTGTGGATGGGTAGCCATGTAAACTTGTGAGCGCTGCTATACAGATCGCTTTAGATTAAAGTGGTTAGACGGGGAGTCTACTGCGACTTATATATTTGTGTTTTCCCCATTCCAGCATATTATACACTTCCGTAAATGCCTTTGTATATACGCCCCGCCCCATCCGTTTTTGTGTGTGTGTGTGCATCTATGAGGGTCCCGAAATGTCCCTAGCCCAACGACATTATGATATGTTCCCCCAAGAGTTTACATACCAACACGCATTTTTGTGGGAAATAAGTTTTAAAAAAATAAACAACGAAAAAAATAACCACAACAACAACCCAAGTTCGACGTGACAAAACTTGGTGTTCAACTTAGCGTGATCACGCTCGTCAATAGAGTGAACATCCTTTATTTTGAACTATACACACACATACATTACCTATATTAATTTTATGGTCCTCAATTCGTCCTCGGGTTTTTATGTTTCTGATAACTTATTCCATTCTGCCCAATAATAAGCTAGACATGGTCTAGTGCAGGGGTCGGCAACCTTTTGCTAACAGTGTTCCAAACTAGGATTTCTAAATCATTCAGAGTGCCAACCTCCTAATACTACTAATAGTCAACCTGCTCTATTATTCTTTTTTTCATTTTTAATATTTGTATTGGTCAATTAATTTAACTTCGTAGCAAGACCAGAGACAAAAGCAAAAGATATCATTTATAGAGAAAAACGTTAAAGAGTTTTATATTAATACAAAATTGTGTTTGTAATTATCATCCTTTTTTTTTTTTTTTGCATTTACATCAAATACAATATTTTATTACAAAACTTTCACATTAAAAATGTATGGCAGTTGTTGTCTTAACATTATCATTTGTAAATTAAGATGAGGCTCTCGCACATGCTTTTTATTAATTATATTTTGATCTCAGTTTAAATGAGAAGTCCTTTAATGTATTTCAAATGTCTACATCGTGTCCTTACAGGTATTATAGTTCAGCGGAATAAATACGAAGTAATCATACAAACTGGGTAGTTAATGTAATGTTTGCAAATATACATATACATTCTTTTCAAAGTCATAAAATATTTATATAATTAAGGTTCATTGTTTGATCATTTCAAAGTTATAAATTGTAAGCGACGTATACATTTATAAAAGAAAAAAAAAGAAACATATTATAAATATTAAATGCATTAATTTTGTGTCCATTTAAGGAGTTTATATTTTAAACATTCATAATTACAGAAATTACTTAATATAGTGCTCTATAAGGCTCTTATATTTATCTACTTAATAGTGCAAATATATTTGTTATAGAATTACTTATATTTATGTTTAATTAAAAAAAGATGTGCATAAAAACTCTTTTAAATGTAATTCGTCTGTATCAATTAAAGTGTAGGTGACCTCTGTGTATGTTTAAAACAGCTTTCATATGTGATAAAATATGTCACAAGTGTAAGTTGAACCAAACGCTGAAAGTAGAAGAGCGAATGCCCAGCAGTTGAGAAAAGCAGATGACTTTCGTAGACTTCTAGACTTTTCCCGAAAATGGGCACATTGGAATGCCCATTTTTTAAATGTTTAAAATTCAACTTGCTGCATTTAAAAAAAAAAATCTACATCTAAGGAAGAATTTTTTTGTACTCATTTTATTTTCCAAACCACAAAATTAACCTTTTAACACATCAAAATTAGCCCATTAAAACACACAAATTAACCTTTTAACACATCAAAATTAGCCCATTAAAACACACAAATTAACCTTTTAACACATCAAAATTAGCCCATTAAAACACACAAATTAACCTTTTAACACATCAAAATTAGCCCATTAAAACACACAAATTAACCTTTTAACACATCAAAATTTTTTTTTTTATTGATTCATCCAAACTTTTAACTTTTAAACTGAAGCCAATAATCATTTTTTACACTGCCAAACTTATTTTCCCGACAAACAAAAAAAAATGTATTTTCCCCACTGTCTAACCGCTTAATTTTGATTTTGAATAGATTTATGTAATGCACACTCTCCCTCCTCAATCCCTCTTTTAAATGTATAGAAAAAATAAGAGTCTTACATGTGTACCCCCTCCCCCCCTTTCCGTTTTTTTATCCTATATTTTTTAATATGACTCGCCCCCCCCCCCCCAGCCCTCGCCTGCCTCTCATCTATTTTTCCCATTTTTTTAGGGTCTTTTGCTTTGAAATGCGCATTACTCCGTCCGTCGTCTGCTGAGGTTCTTTTCCTTTCTTTTTTTTTAATGATGTTTTCTCTGTGTCCCGGACTCAGCTCTTTGTTGATGTGGTGGGGTGGAAATAAGGAGATGGGGGGGGGGGCGTCATTTCTCGTACACTATAGATGAAATGTTTGGTAGGCCTAGCCATTTGATACATAAGTCAACACGACAAGCTCACACTATTTCTTTCACGGTCCCGTGGGGTAAATAATCAACCCCTCCCTCCCCCCCCCCCTTCCTTTTCCATCTAAAAAAATTGCGACACACACAGAAACTGAGACACGTATTGAGGGGTGAAATGGGAAAGAGAATGAGAGAGAGAGAATATAAAACGAGGGTTTGTGTGTATTCTTGTCTGAAGCTATTATGCGTATAAAAAAAATGGATATCAAAGAATAAGTAAATAACAAAATCCTCTAAGGGATCTCAAGCTGTGGGCAACTAGTGATCATGGCAGTGGAAACAAAATTTCATGCATAGAAAACTTAAAAAAAAAAAAAAAGAAAACTGTATTAAATAATGCGCTAAAGAAATAATTGATGTCCACTTACAAACCAACTGATAATATTCATACTCTTATTTTTTTTTTTTATTCTGAAGGACACGGTTGCCTGATGATTTGAATCCTGGGGAAGGTTATCATTTTTATCCTAAGATCTTTAGCGTGCACACAGCTCTGACGTTAATTGGGGAAAAGTAAAAGCGTCTGGGCATCATGCTGGCCGCATAATTCCCAGAGTACCTTGGCCACGGAGTCTATTAGTCGCTTGTTCTCAGACCCCGTAGCTCAAATTGGTTGGACGAGGATACTTTAATTTCCTTCAATGCAATAGCAAAGGTATTAAAAAAATGTCAGGGACACGAAATAAAAGTTAGAAAAATGTTTCCCCCAGAGTCTAGAGCTTTAAGATTTTGAGACGCTCTGAAGACGGCGCTGGGAGAAAAGAAAACTCACCGAAAGGACGTCACCAAGAGTTTATTGAAGAAAAAAGGCGGGTTAGTGGGGTTACCCTCGAGTGCTGCAAGAAATGGACACATTTCCCTTTTTTTAAGGGCGGGGAGCGATGGCGCATAGAATATAGTCGAATCCGTGTTTCGGTTTAAAGAAAATATTGTCGTGATGCTTTATAGTTCACTGATTTATGCACATAATATCACCGCGAACTGTTTTCTCGAGGACTACGCTCTTTTGTTTTCTTTTTCAAAAACATATTTTACGTGAAGAAAAAACTTTTTGACGGGATGTGCAGCCACACCCCCTCCCCGCCCCCATCATTAGCATTAGCATATATCGTTATTGTCGTCAGAGGCCCACTTCTCGGTAGGGATGGGTGGGGGGCGAATAGCTCATACATAAATATTGAAATAAATACTCATTTCGTCCCTAATGTTTCAGCCCTCGACAAAAGACTCGCGAAACGATAACAAAAAAAGAGAGAGAGAGAAATATAGGAAAATAAAAAGACTTGTGGGGATAATACAACAATAAGTGTAGGAGAGTGAGTAAAAGTGTGTGTGTGTGTGGATCCCATTTCTACTGGAGATAAACTGTAGGATGGAGGAAGTGAAGATTTAATACACACGGTTCCATCATCTTTTCCACCAATATTATCTCTTTTTTTTTTTTTTTTTTGCGGGCCTCGATAGAAGTCAACTTTAGGGAGAGTGACATTACTAGTCCAAACAAGGCTGCATTCAATACAACTTAATTCAAAGCCCTTGAGCCGTATTTTTTTCTTTCTATTCCATTTCTTAAACGTTACCCATGCACCCGATTTCTATCTAGGAGGTGTAGACTCTTGTTTATTCTAGATTCTTCTTCTGGTAAGAGATCTTATACATCAACAGCATTGTCTGCGATCGCCTAGTTCACTTTACTTATAATATATCATTTCATTTTGCGTGCCTGCCTAGCGAAAAAAAATACATCTCTTCAGAAATAAATTTTGCATCCCCACCCAGCATTGTGTGTGTGTGTCTAGAATCAAAGTCTTGCGTCTCCAAATACTTTCATTGCAAGCATCGGCGCATATATAAATGAAAGTCGATCACTTTTGTTGAGAAAATGAAAAGCAACGGGTCGTCCAGTTTGGTGGGGGAGTGGGGGGGGGTCTTTTCTCTGTGCACGTGATACTATCTTGACCATTCTCGATGTCTAAAATAAATACAAATCGACCTTTGGCAAGGGGCCCCCAGATAAACAAGCTCCAAAGTGGTGTATGCCGGCCGCATTAACCCAACGGGAAAGATGTGGTCTGCGGGCCGATTGTTTGACTTGCTTGCTTATGCATATTATACACTCTGCACTCGCTAAATAGGTCGTTAGTTTAAAAGACTGAGATTTCTGAATTTGTTTCCAGTGGCTTTTTATTCAGTGTTCATTTATGTGGCTTTTTAGTTGAAAATAATGACATCATAACTAAAGTCTTTACGTCTCCAACTACTCATTTAAGAAAGGTTGTGTTTGAGGCTTGTGGCACCTATACATTTTATAAAGCGTATTATATAATAATAAACTAAGTGTTCTTACTATGATATTCTAGGGTAAGCTGAACAATCTTTTGTAAACGTAAACGTAGCGTAAACCTAGGGACTGAAAAAACTACATCTTGGAATTCTGGAATAGGTATTCTCTTTGGAATTCTGTAATTTTGGAACAGTCATTCTCAATGGATTTCTGTAATTCTTGACGAGTTGTTTTCGGATGATTTCTGTAATTCTGGTCTGGTGTTTCTCTGAGTTGTAAAGCTTTGTTTTAAGCTTGATGTAAATCACCAAAAAAAGCTTCACAAATGTTTTTCGATGCCGAATCTTAGACAAAGTGGTCAACAACTTGGTTCACAGTAAGATTGTGTGTCTTTGTCAATCGGTAGGTTTCGGGTTTGAATGCCACGATTCTCTCCACTTGTAGGAGGGTTTTTCTGCGTCTAACCAGCATTATCTTTTTTGGGTACTTGGTGGAGGGGGGGGGGGGGGGTAAAGTTTTTTTTTATGTTGGCCAAATTATCTGCTAAGGAATCAAATGAGACTGATCTAAGCAGGCGCAGTCGTCTCTAGTCTATAGAGAAGCATGGCCGGAAAAAAAAAACAAGAAGAAGATAATTTTAGGCATACACCATACAAATAGCTTAGTCTCAAAGTCCATTGCTAATGCCATTTGTTAGAATCAATAATGTTATATGTAGCCCCAAATCCGAATTCAGCTTGGCCGTTGAGGTAGGGGATACAAAAATAAACTACCTCGCATTTTATTGGTAAAAAACTCCAAATCAGAAAAATAAATAAAAAATTCATTTGTGTGTGTGTGTTTGTTTTAAGAAAAAGGAACTAAAAGTGAAAATGTTCAGGTATTTTAAAAACAGAACATGTCACACATTGAAATGTGATACTATTTTGATAAACAAACACACACACACACACACACTCGAACTAATGCACAAACAGGAATTGAAAGTTAAATAATATGAAGAAAAATAAACAAACTATGGGAAGGGATGATACTGGCGTGCACCAGGGGAGATTTCCCATCATCCTTTACTTTCACTTCCTCTATTGTGTCGTCAATCAGGTATGTTTAGCAAGAATTTGAAACTCGGTGGTCAGTCGTTGGACGAACGCGCAACTAAGCCCCCGTCCATCTTTTACACGTATTTAGAAGTAAAGTAAAGTAAAATGGGGCCGACGAAGCAGCGTTCACCAGTTTATGTGGCCACGGCATACCAGGGGATTGTGTGTCCAATACAATGCACATTTGCTTTTTCTTTAACGCAACCTAAGTCACCGCTCCTTTTCCAACCATTTTCTATAGACTATTTCATAATCAAATCATTACTTTTTTTTTCTTCTCTTCTTATAGTGAAGTGCGTTTTTTTTTTGTTGTTTTTTTTTGCAAATCGTGCATGAGGCTCGCGCGAGAGTTGCGAGACCGCATTTGTGTTCGTGTGACGTTCTTTTTTTTTAGTCCACATCCCCTCAAAAAACAACAAAACGAATGGAAAAAAAAAGTGTATAGAAAATGTAAAGTGGTTGAGTCAATTCGGGTTGAAACTACCCCGGGTTGATGAAGTCTTCTCACAACTACGGTCATCAAACAACCCAACACAATGGACGAACGGTTGTCTTTTTTCTCTCTCTCTTTTTCTTTAATTCTTTCTCTTCTTTAACCCTGGGACACATGGTGTCGTGTCTGGTCCTTCGCGCCCCACTCCCCTTCCCCTTTTTTTGTACCCTCAACATCCCCACACTCCCCATTTCCCCACCCCCTCCCTCTTCCCATTGAATAGAAAAGAGAAACGCACCCGGTACTGGTGGTCTGGGGGTAGGGAGGGGTGGCGGGGGGCGAGTCTAGGACCCCGGGGATGGGGTGGGGGGGGGAGGAGGGGGAGGTTAGCTGTATTTGTTTAGAGAGATGTTGTTTATTTTCTGTTCCAGAAGTGTCTGTCGCGACTTTAAGAAAAAAAAAGATGGGGGAAAAAATATTCGTTTCAGATCTTCTCTTCTTTTGAACAAACAAAAAAAAAGCCACACTATCCCCTTCCTCCTATTGGATTTAAAATATGAAAGTAAGAGAGAAAGTACACATTCTAAATTTGAAATAAAAACATTAGTTTGGGGAAAAGGAATTTTCAGTTTCGCTATTTGTTTCTTTATAGGTTAGTTAGTTAGTTAGTTAGTTAGTTACCTGTTGACGGGACAAGTGTTTTCAATGCATGTATTCATTTAATTATGTTTACTGTACGTGGTTCATGACAAGGATGCAAATGACCACTGTATAGTATATAATCCGACGGACTCAGAAATAATATATTACATTTACACTACCTAAAGGTGGGCTCGGTGGCCGGCAGGGCGTCCGACTGGCGAACTAAAGGTCCTGGATTCGAATCCTGGTGCAGGCTAGGGTATTTTCCCCTGGTCTGGAGGGTGTCACTGAGTCTACCCAGCTCAGATGGGTACCTGACATCAGTTGGGGTCAAGTAAAGGCGGCTGGGCATTGTGCTGGTCACACAATCCTATATTATGCTGTGACCACAAAGAAAACAGGCGAACGCTACCTCACCAGCCCTATGATCAATTTTGTCCGACGGTTACTTTACTTTACGTTTTACTGTAAAACTTCGATTACATGGACTTGGTGTGAACTTACTGCGGCAGAGGAGAGTCAGTTAAAGCCCAAGTGCCTAAAAATAGAAGAAAAAAAAAAGAGTTTAAGAAAAATATAGATATGTAGTTATAAAAAAGTATAAATTACTGTAAAAAGAAATACAAAATGACTATAGGCCTACTTATTGTTAATACATTATAGGTAATTCTTTTTTTTTTTTACTTATCAAAGCTTTTTCCAACTGACAAAAATGATGTTTTAAAACTAAGTTTTAACAAACATGTGTTTATTTGATTTATAAAGAGAGTTTTTTTTTTTAAAAATTGAATCATAAGTCATTTAAAAATTAAACAAAAAATAATTCATTTGGCTCGATTATACTGCCCAGTGGCGTATCCAGGATTTCAAGGTGGGGGAGTGGGGGGGAGATTTGGTGCCTGGGAGTCTGGGAGGGCAAAAGTGCACACTGAGGGAGGAGTGGGGTGGGGGCAAGGTAGGGCGTAAAAGATAATAATATGCTAATTTTGAACCGGTGCACCATTTCCCCCCAAGCCAATACGTTTATACACATTTATTAAAAAAATATGTCAGAGAAAATAATATTCAAATTTTTGTTTCTGATTTGTGAAAAATATCGCGGGAGGGGGGGGGGGTTGAGTTCTTGACCCCCGCCCTCGTAGATTCTTCTTATGATATTGACATATATGTACGACAAATAAATATACGAAACGCGTACAGAAAAGTTTTCCTTAAAATAACTCTGTTAATTCCAGGTTCGTATAATCAAGATTTTGCTGTAAGGCATTTAGAGTATAGATCTATATCTAGATATATTTTTGTTTCTATTTGATATATATAACCTACGATTTAACAACAAATTGTCGGTCATAATATAATTGATATTAATACACGATTAAATTTTAAAGCTTTGAAATATGAGTAGAATAAACCCCACACTCTCGCTATCTCTTTCTCTCTCTCGCGCTCTCTTTCTCTCCATCATTTAATCTAGGCTATTTATTGGTAAATTGAAATAACTACCCTGGCTGCGCGAAAGGCATTATTTCCCCCTTAACAGAAAAAAAAACTGCAGTTATGCCCCCTTCTGCTTACAGCTCCATAGCATCGCTGGGTTTTTTCTAGGGTTTCAATTTTTTTTTTTTTACTTTTATTTATTTTGTTTGTTTATACATTTCGTACAAAAACCCCCCAATCAGAGCCCCGCAATGGGGTTTGAGCGAATCACGAGAAAGGAGAATTTAGAAGGGAGAAGAAGGGTAAAAAAAAATGAGGCGGGTGGTGGGGTGCGGGCGGGGTGTGGGGGTGGGAGCGAATTACTCCGCGTGCCAGTGCGGCTAGAGAGATATTGGCGTTTGGGTGCCCAGTGTCAACCATGGCAGCTTGTAGCGGGGGAAGAAATGTAAACAATGGAAGGATCGGGGAGATGCGGGGGGGGGGGAGTAAAGGGGTAGAAATGGGGGGAGGGGGTACCGGTGGGTAAATTTTTGAGTGAGAGAGGAGGAGGGGTGAAGGGGGAGTGCGACGGAGGGAGAGGGAATTGGAGGGCGGGGGGGGGTGTAGAAAACTCCGGCCGCTAATGCACCAGTGATTCACTGTTCTGTCATACAGTCAAAACCTGGACTTAGGAGATTCTTATCTATAGTGGTGTGATTAGATTATTTTATTTGTGTGTGTTTCGGTTATATTATTACATTATTATCAGTTCATTTGTTTTGTTGTTAATGGCGCTGATGTTGTGTGTGAATGTTTTGTTTGTATTTAGCAAGGGGGAAGGAACCAGTGTAGAAGCAGTTATCGAATTTAGATCATATGTTCTAATTTTGTTGTTTTTGTAAAAGAAAAATGATAAAAAAATGTATATGTATATACCTAGTACTAATTAATTACGACATAGTTTATGTTGTAGAATAACTAACACGGCACTCAATGGACTTTTTACTCAAAATTGTGGTGTAGATTTGACACAAATTTGGATTGTTAAGACTCTACCAGTTCGTATTGTTTTACATTTTGTTAGAAAAAAAAAATTACATGTCAATTCTTATTTGAGTTTTAACTTCAGAGGTGTGTGTTTTTAAGCGCGTACCTGCACGCTTATGTGTGAGTGTGTGAGTAACCATGATAAGTGGCAAGTGGCTATAATATTTTCCTCCGCTACAGTTGAATGATTATAGTATTATTATTATTATTACATGGCTACATGGTATTATCAATGACGTGAAGGTCAAGAGGAAATGTGTTTTTCCTGGATTATCTTTCTTTAAGCAATGCGAGTGCGGATTTTTATATCCGACGTTTTCCGTAAACTGTTTTAGATTTATTTAATTATATTTAGACTACAATTAATTCGTTGAACCCTTTAATATTTACAAAGTTATTTACGTAAAATATTTCCACACAAGAGCTTTTGTAAATTTTATTATTAAAAGAAAAGTATAATAATTGCTAATGAGTAGATCAGTGTTTTAAAATGTGTCTTTTTTTTCTGGGCTAACAGATTGTGTTTATCTTTGTCCGTAAAATAGTTAGTACCGGTTTAGATCCCGATTGGATGGTTATTCTATTTGAGGTTGTTTCGGTCGGCACCTGTTTATCCGTTGAATTTTTTGTGTAATTATAATTAAAGTCTTTTTTACATTTATGTTTAGTTATACTGATAGGTACCTGTCATTTAGTAAGTATTTATACTAAATCTATTTGTCAGTTATTGCCTAGTTATATATTTTCTCTGTTAGTGTCTAGTTATCATGAACCTATTTATTTGTCACTTAGCTTAAATTTATAATGAGCCTATTTGTCAGTTAGTGTCTAGTTATTATGAACTAATTGGTAAGTTAGAGTCTAGTTATAATAAACGTGTTATGGGCTGTACTCGGCTGCACCCATTATTATTGATTACATTGCTGTATAGGGCCTACTGTCATGTGTACTGTGTATAAACACATTACAAAAACACTTACTGACACTCCGTAAAGTCATAGTAATGTCAATTCCTGATTTACTTGTAAGGCTTACTTCAATGTCTTCATTCAACTAATTTGTGTTTAACATGTCAGGATACTGTAGATGTAATACTGTTGTAAATAGTGACGTAGTTCTCTTCTCATCCATTTATGCATAACGAGGTCTCTACTTGTATTTGGTTTAGAGTTTTAGGGTGTGTAGCGTTATATATCAGCGGGGCCTCGCATGGACTTGATCCGGCACTGTGTGTGTGATGATGATCGACTGTAAGAGAAACAAACAACATGCCAGTGTTAACCGCTGGATATAATATATAGTGTAAGGATTAAGTATAACGTTCTAGAGAGAGAGAAAGATAGAGGGATAGAAAAATAGTGGTAGAAAGTGCGATTGTCGCACTTGAGATAGATAGATAGATAGAGAGAGATAGAGAGAGAGAGAGAGAGAGAGAGAGAAATAACAAATATAGAGCACTAAGAGTAGGATGGAAACTAAAGGATGTGTGTAATGCTCCAAGAAATTAAGAGAGAGAGAAAGATAATGGCATAGATATATGACACTACGGGAAAGAGAGGTGGGGAGAACAAATAAATATAACGCACTATCAGTAGGATGAAAGTTAAAACTAAAGGTGTACGCCTATGTGTCAGAATAAAAAATAGTTTGACAGAAAGAGATAGTGAAAATATGGCACCAAGAGATAAATATATAAATATATATAGAGAGAAAGAATGAGGAAATTGCACTAAATATATTGCACTGAATATATTGCACTAGATTGAGTGCAGCTGACTATAACGAAAATCATTGACACGTTGGGCTAAGAAAACACACAAAACAACGTAACAGGATAGATAATGACAGATTGCAGAATTTCATGGAAATATCTATGGGAGAACTACCCCCCACCTCCCTCCTTCTCTTTGTGCGTGCCATGTGTATCGTTGTACACGTTCCGCTTTGATGATTTTCCGTATCGCTCCACCTTGTAGTCAATCTTACACCTTTTGTCATATCACGATACACTTCTTCAGGTGATAATACAATCTCAGGATATTTCAGAACAAAATATAATAATACGTTGTGTTTTTTTGTTTGTTGTCCGTGTGCATTGAGGGGAGACGGCGAAGCCTATAAAACATTTTTTATGAAAAAGATAGGGGGGGGGAGGGTAAGGGGGAGAGGTAGGTATTTTGTATGTTTGTGTGTGTGTGTGTCTATTGTTGATATTCAGCTTGCATGCCTGACTTCAACTTTAGTGTCCTGACGTTTTTTTTTTGTTTTTTTTTAAAGGATCATAGATTTAGTAGGTGCACTTGATTCTGGATACAAAAAAAGCTAAATGTAGAAAGTTGTATTGAAATGGTTGACGATGATTTAGTTATACATGGAGCATTGAAAGTTGTATGGAAGAAATTGTTGACGATGATTTAGTTCTAAATGAATTACTGAAAGTTGTATGGAAGAAATTGTTGACGATGATTTAGTTCTAAATGAAGTACTGAAAGTTGTATGGAAGAAATTGTTGACGATGATTTAGTTCTAAATGAAGTACTGAAAGTTGTATGGAAGAAATTGTTGACGATGATTTAGTTCTAAATGAATTACTGAAAGTTGTATGGAAGAAATTGTTGACGATGATTTAGTTCTAAATGAATTACTGAAAGTTGTATGGAACAAATTGTTGACGATGATTTAGTTCTAAATGAATTACTGAAAGTTGTATGGAAGAAATTGTTGACGATGATTTAGTTCTAAATGATTTACTAAAAGTTGTATGGAAGAAATTGTTGACGATGATTTAGTTCTAAATGATTTACTAAAAGTTGTATGGAAGAAATTGTTGACGATGATTTAGTTCTAACTGAATTATTGAAAGATATACAGAAGAAATAGTAGATCATGATTTAGTTATGAATTAAACAATGGGTCTGTATGTATGTTAAAAAAATAGTATGTTGTGTTTCTATTAAGCGTAAAACTGTAATAAAAATTTATAATGATCTTTTATTTGACTTAGCTTGAAGATCAACTAATGTAATTATACTTTTTATAAGCATCATGTCAATTGTTTAAACTTTGTTATCTATTAGAAAATCCAATATATTATTGTTTCTTCAATAAAAAAAAATTTTGTTTCTTTTTTTAATGTAAGGTCTCGCTCAAAAATGCCATCTTAGGAATTTTCACAAAAAGCCTATGGTTTTTATCATTCAAATAAACACATCCTTATACTAATGCAAATGTTACCATAAAAAGTTCACTTTAAGCGAACTGATTGATGTTAAAATAAAATATATTCCATCACTAATAAGTTTTACCCACAACTGCCCAATTGTTTTTCCCTGTCACTCCAGGCCAATGTTCAGCACATCTTTACAATCCGTGTATCATAAAACAACAACAAAAAACAACTCCCGATTTCGTATAAAACTTAAATATAACATAACAGTTTAATTATAGTTTATAGTCTAAAATACAATATATATTTTTAGAGAGAGAGAGAAAAAATTGTTTAAAAAATATCACAGAAAGCTTAAAATAAAGCGTCAAATATTGTGACAAATTATCATTGGCTATTCGGCTTGGGATACTTTTTTTAGCATTAAATCCAATTACGTTTTAAAAAAAATAAAATCAATATTATCTATTAAAATTACAAGTTCTTAACGATATATGTTAACAAAATTGATATTTTGTCTTTAATTAATTATTTTTTTGCCACTCAATCTTCTAGAAGGGCGAGATTAAAAATATTAACACCGTCTCGCTTTGCGTCAAAATGATTCTGAAATTAATACTTTACTTTTTTTTCGTTATATTTAATTTTAAATCTATTAATTGTTTTTGGGTTGTAATTTAAATAATGTATTCCTACTATGATAGGAAAAGCGCCAATTTTAATTTGATAATGCGAAATCTGTTTTCTTTAATTTCTTGAGCAACGATATTAGTAAATATTACATTTTCATTATGTTGAACAATTCTTATGTCGTAATTATTAAGTTAATTTTACGCAAAATTCATATCAAAGTAACAAATATAATCAAGGGGAGCTAGTAGAAAGTGATTTCTTATCCAATATGTATAATATTTGGACTATATAATCAATACTAATGTACTAATGATTACATTTATTCAAATGAAAATGTAACAAAAAACATTTCCATGGAGGTGGCGGCCATGTTTTTTTTAAAATTGGTATTTTTTTATTTGAACGAAAAACACTACTTCGTATTTATTTATCCCAATAATTTATTTACATTTAGGATAAATAAACACTATCTACATTTATTTTATGTGAAGTAATAAATGAAATATTTGAATAAACGGAAAAAAAAATTGTTTTCAATTTTTTTTTAGTGAGGCATAAAATTTGAGCTGAGAAAAAAACATAGATTATTAAAAACTGCTTAAATTTAAATTAAAAAAAAATAACTATTTGTTTTTTTGCTAAATCTGTTTTAGTATTTTAAAAGCCATAATATAATGAACATGGTGCCAAATGGGCATAATAATTGGTTTATAAATGAAACAAAAAAATTGTAAGGAATAAATATAAGGCATGAAAACAAAGTTTTGTGAAAAATCGGAAAAACGGACAATTTATTTTTAAAATAATACATTTTTTTGGGGGGCGAAAATTCAATTTAATCATCTCAATTTTATTGATTTGTTGAGTATTTTTTTCCACACAAGACAAGATGTTAACCTTTATTGATGTATAGTAATATAGAATTAGACGCCTTTTTTTATATTACTGTCGTGTAAATATGTCAAAAATAAAATTTAAAAAATGTCTGATCTCTAGGCCTACCCAATTCAAATGCATTTTGTACATTGAAATAATTTTAGTTTTCCAAATTTAATATTTTATAGCCTGGACATTAAGAAACCAAAATATGAAAATGTGAATTTTATTACATTTAGGTTAAGTCTTACACGAATCCCTCAGCAAGATAATGAACAAACAGGAAAACAATGTTGATGAAATGAAATATGCGCCGTAGCTAACGTATATTTTTAATGATTTTTTAAAATTTAAACATTAATATTAATTTATATAAATAAGAAGCATTGATTTCGGAATTTTAAGAAAAAATCGTATACTTAAAGCGGAATTCTATATTGATTTCAAAAGCAAAGCGATTTAATTCGCTTTTATCTAAATGGAAAAAAAACATAATAAAAAAAATACTGAAACAAAAAAATTATCAAATAAACAAAATGCCGTGTCTTTTTTTTTACTTTGCAGTGAAATCTTTATTTCTTCTTTGCCTGTAAATATTCGATCTATTAATTTCGTTTTCACAAAACAGAGAACGTACACAAATCAAATAACGACAAGATGAAAGAAAAACATAAGAATAGAGAGAGAAACATTCTGCTGCACATCTGTGTAGTAGTATATCGAATGTATTGTTCTTATTTTTTTAACTGTTTGTTGGTGAACACCTTGAAGCTAAGTTGAAACTAACAGCACCTTCCAATGTTTTCCACTTCGTCAATGGAGAGATTAATGAATCAACTATGAAGTGAATGCTTCTTGATTGATTTGATTGTTGGGGGGGGGGGGGGTTGAGAGACAAGGGAACTTTGTTTGTTGTTGTGTGAATCTTATTGGGGAGGGGGGGGGGATGAATCTTTTGTATTGTTTCTCTGTTGAGACTTCGTGTTGAGATCTATTTGATGGAAGAAGCAGACGAGAATGTAACGGAATATTATTTGTTTAGCAAGAGATTTAGCAAGTTAGTTGTTGTTGGTTGTTGTGTTTTTTCTTGAGGCGCTTTGGCAAAATTGAATTTGAAAGTAATGATACCGTATCAAGTTTTGGGGGCACATGTTATTTATAGAATTTTTATCTTTTAATGGGAATTTTAAGAAGATCGTATACTTAAAGCTGAATTTTAAATTGATTTCAATAGCCAAATTAGCAAATAGCAACAAAGTATTTTTATGATGGTTACTCACACGGCGGCTGAGAAAATAAGAAGTTTTAGATAACGTTAGGTCAATTAGCTCTGTTCTTGTGTTATTTCCAATATTTCATGTGTGGGTGTGCGTTTTTTTTATGAAATGAATTCCTGGACATTTTAAAACGATGATGTATTTACTGTGTTTATAGGGCCAGGTGTGAAAATTAGACGCGGAACCGTTTGGCCTTAAAGGACTTGTTTGGGATTAATAGAGAACTTGTTTTGCTCTAAGTAGGAATGAATAAAAAAAAACAACGTGTTTTGCTCTAAGTGGGAATTAATATAAAAGAAACTTGTTTTTCTCTAAGTAGGAATTAATAAAGAACTTGTAAGGAAGTGCCGGATATTTATTTCCAGAACTGTTTTTTTTTTTAAAGTTGTTATTTTGGATATTATTTTTCTCGTGCCTGTTTGGATGTTCTTGGGAAATAAAACTTTTTTTTTTGGTGCGCCCAGCTGACTAATATCTGGCCTGTGATCTTCTGTCTCGTGGATATCAACATCCTGTCTATCTCTCGAGACACGGAGCGAGTGCGCTTCCCATTGACCCGTGTACCGTGTCTGAGGGTGTGTGTGTGTGTGTCGGTTTGTGTAATTGCAACTCACGAAGGAGCGTCATGTCCTGACAGATGGACAAAATGCGCAGCGCCCCTGGTGACCTGGATGTTGCCTCTGTGATGCAATTTTTTACGGACTTTATGGTAAGACCCAAAATCTACTCATCCTTTCTATCTTTTATTTAATTGGATTGTTTTTGGAAAACATATGGGGCACTGTGGGTCGAGCGGGCAGTACGTTTGGCTAGCATACCGAAGATTCAGGGTTCGAATCCTGGTGAAGGTTAGAATTTGTTTCCATGACTGTATGGTGTCCCGAATCCACCCAGCTCTGATGGGTACCTGACATTAGTTGGGGTGAAGTAAAGATGGATCGGCATGGTGCTGGCCACACAATCCCCTAGTATTACGTGGCCACAGAACTTGGTGAACGCTGATTCACCGGCCCTATGATCAATTTGGTCTGAAGGATACTTACTGTTAAGAAACATGAGGAAACTGTGTGCTCCTTGCTATTAACAGATTATTATTCTATTTATATATAACTCTTCATAACTCTTTACCTCTGCTTAGTGGGAGCATGTTAAGCTGGCATACCGATAGCCCCGGGTTCGAATCCTGGTGACGGCCAGGATTTCTTCCCAGGGTCTGAAAGGGTTCCCTGAAACTAACAAGCTGTGGATGGGTAGCCATGTAAACTTGTGAGCGCTGCTATACAGATCTCTATAAATTAAAGTGGTTAGACGGGGAGTCTACTGCGACTTATATATTTGTGTTTTCCCCATTCCAGCATATTATACACTTCCGTAAATGCCTTTGTATATACGCCCCGCCCCATCCGTTTTTGTGTGTGTGTGTGTGCATCTATGAGGGTCCCGAAATGTCCCTAGCCCAACGACATTATGATATGTTCCCCCAAGAGTTTACATACCAACTAACTAACCGGGGTTTTCCCCTTTGATGCAATGAGCCAATATTGCAGGACATGCGGTTTACACAACAGTTTTTAAATCCTTTTTTAATTAAACTTTTTGTTTTTACGCTTCTGTTATGTCAATACATGGAAACATGGAAAATATGTTGAATGCGAACTATTGTCAATTTGACCGAACCACCTGGCGGCATTACACTGTCATAGATTGGGGTGGGGGATAAGGCACCATGGCACCACTTGGTCCAAATATCGGGCCGGTACACTGGTAGGGTGACGTCCGAGTGTACTTTGTTTCAATATTAGCAGCGAAATTGTGACATTTTCTTTTTTTTTTTGTAATTTCGGCCCTTAGGTTTTGTTTTTTTTTTTTTTTTTTTTTTTTTTTTTTTTTTTGCAAATGGGGGGGGGGGGGGGGGGTTAATTTATTTACAAATTTAGGACTCAATAATTTCTTTTATCCCCTAGTGGCATTCGGGTACATTACGGGGTTACCAGAGTAGCAACGTTTGCCATTAATTTTTACTTCGAAATCAAACTGTTGCATGCAACGTCATTTGAAGGGAGAGTAACAATATTATACATTAGTAATCATACTATCTTTACTACAACGGTCGGCAACCTATGAAACGCGTGCCACTTGGAACGCAAAGCGATTTTCAATGGCACGCATAAGACCTCAAAAAAAAAACGGCAATTCAAGTCTCTTCTACAAGAAATTGAGTGCTAGAGCCGGATGACTATTAACCTGTTGGTACGCTGAATGAATTAGAAATCCTACGTTGGCCCTCTACTATCAAAAGGTTGCCGACTCCTGCTCTACTACATTGTAAAATCAATGTTAGATCTTGTCGAATTACTAAGGGAGATGGCAGGTTTAAAAGTAATTGTTAACCTGACGATATGGGTTCAAACCAAATCACCTTGCTGGAGGTTTCCGAAAAAAAAAAACGCATTAGTAATAATGTCATATATTCTCGAAGTAACGTCTGTAATCTTATAAGATATATTTATAATGTCTCGTTCATTGATGGTTTAGTGCGAGAGTGAGAAAAATAAGGAAAATTGATGGGGGGCTGGTGGATTGAGGGCGGGGGAGGGGGTCGATCAGGTGTGGCAGAAATGTTCAAATCAATATTTACTGCAGCCTCTTAACGGAACACAGTCATCTGTTGTGTGCAGACGTCTCAAGGTCAAACGTTTCATCTAATTTGTTGTTCTGAACGTAGTCGAGGAACTTGCATCAGAGGAATGACTTGACAAATGCCATACACTAGTATTTTACTCACACCGAACGCATGCATTCTACATAACCATTTCACTCACACCAAAGACACCCATAAACAAAGAGAACAATATTATTTTAATATATCTATATCAATATCTATCTATCTGTCTATATGTCTGTCTGTCTATCTTTCTATATATTTATCTATCAAATATCTGTTGTATATTGTTTATATTACATATAATAATTTTGTTTAAGTTTGTAGACGGCTTTAATTCTAATAAACATTCTAAGAAACACAAGAATGCCAGTTGAAAAGAATATGGGCCTACTGTATATATATATATTATATAAACGGGAAATACCGAACGGTGCTAAGTCGACTCGCATATGCAGACTTTGGGCGAGGGCACATTCTTTGGACGAGGACGCAGACTCTCGTTTGCGACTTAGCCAATGTCGTTGTGGCATGTTTTCAGTCATTATATAATAGGCGTTATGTGAATGAATGAGGAAACAGAGATAACGAGAGAGAGAGCGAGAGAGAGAGATAGCACTGTCTCTCATGTTTAACAACTCCCCCATGACAACGGGATGTGGTAAATGACTCCATCTTCTCTCCCTTTGTGTGTGTGTGTCTTGTACAGGAGGCATCTATTTTAACACCATAAGACATGACATCCCCTCCTCCCCTTTTTCTGTTTCAGTTTAATTAATCATAGTCGTCAGCTACCTACACTGTCTAAAGCTGTTAGTGCATATAAAATGCTTAGATTCGAGGATATAACCAGGTTATCTGGATAAACAATATAATATATTGTATATTATAAATATGTATATTATACACATTATTCATTCACCGTTTCTAATCATTTCACTTACCACATGTAAATTATAAACTACAAGAAGGATAAAATCTCTATTGAATTCCAAATTTGAACATATACAAATAGAAAAATAAGTTGTTTTTTTTTTGTTTAGGCATGTATACGAAATTGCAATGGTAATTAATTTTTAAAGTCTTTAATGTTATGGTTGAACTTTGTCTCCCGTGTTTACACAATCGCCATATAATGTCTATTTTAAAAGAAATGGTATAGTACATTTTTCTACTTTTTCTACCAATTATTTGGGATTAACAGAAGTATTATAGTTCCTACACGCTGATTAGGTTGCTTGGTTTTCTAATCTGAGCAGGTTGTATATTTCTCTTAGTCATAATAGTCTGTATAATTCCCATACTGCGAGCAGGTTGCTTTATTCTCTACATCATAGGTTCTCAACGGGGGCGATATCGCCCCCCAGGGGGCGGTGGGAAGCTTTAGGGGGGCGCTGACATTCCCGGGGGGCGATTTGGGGGGGGGGCGGTGAAGGGCATTTTGGCGGTACAAACGTACCAGATATATTTTAACACCTCAGCTATTTGAATCGATTAGTTTCTGGATGATGAAATGTGATGTAAACGATAGTGCAAGGGCTTATTATATTAATAAGCAATATGAATCGCAGTGACTTTTCGATGAAGTAGAGGTCTCTATTTGGCAAATATGGTGTGCGGCTGGCTGGTCCTGTGGTTGGTTCACCGGACTGTCGCCCTAACATCTGCTAATATTAATGATATTTTGATCTCTGTTTAACCGAGATGTTTTTATTGTGTTTTACACTCACAGGACCTAAATCGCAATATTGTTAAGCGGTAGAGATAAGTAGTAATTGTACTGACTGGGTAGTTATTGTAATGCTTGAAAATATACATATATATTTTTTGTCATATAATATTTATATAATTTTGAAATACTTTTTACAGTTTGATCATTTCAAAGTTATAAATTGTAAGCCATTTATTTCTTATAAAAGAAAAAAAAAGTAATTTAGCTTTTAAAAAAAACAAAACGGGCTAATTATCTCCCTTTAAAAAAAATAAATGTTTCCACATTTGATTCAATAGTGATGCCGAACAAGCTCTGTTTTGTAATTTGTAATATAACAAATATTACTGATAATTAGATCTAAGGCTTTTGCAACCAAAATTGAAACAAAAATAGACAAATTGCTAGCAACACACCAGGCAAACGATTCGCATTAATATTGATTTATTGAAACCTTTTGTTAAGGCAATTTTTTATCTATTAATTCTTACAATATGTTTCCTTTTCAGTTTTCTTTAAAGATAATTAATTACACAAAAAGTCTAGTCCGCCTAAAAAAAATTGCGGAAACTATAGTCCAGATGGGCCGAAGGGGGGGGGGGAGTGGGCGCTAAAATAAAGTTGGGGGGGGCGGTGAGCGGAACAAAATTGTAAAAGGGGCGGTGAGCCGTAAAAGGTTGAGAACCTATGCTCTACATTGTTTTAAGGTTCCCATTCTCTGAGCAGCCCGCTAAAAACAATAACACTTATCTTCACCATCGGCGTGATATGAACGGTAGAATCATATGTTTTCTGCACGTTTTACCACCTTTTGGCCACTATATGCAGGATTTGCCTAAACCTTTTAACCCCAGTAGCTAGTAAAAAATGAATTTACTGGACATGCAGGGATTATTTTGTTTTTAACATTTTCACACGGCACTTTATAATATTCGAATAGTTACAAAAGCAAGTTTCCATTTAATTTAATTACAAGGTACATTTTGTTCGAAATTAAAACCAATTTATATAAAGTATATTTCTTCTATAAAATATATTTAAATGTATAAAAAAGGTTTTTAAACATTAATTTTTAAAATAACATAGTATTCATTATTGCAAAATACACGAAAATATATATGCAAACAATAGAAAGAAATTTTGTTGGGATAAACTTGGCGGGGTTAAATCTAGATCTATACTTTACACAGATAACGTTGGATTTTTTAGTGAGGGACATACAAGTATTTTCATTACTTCAACAAAAAGACACTTTGATCAAGTAGTGTATTTGAATAATGTGTAGGTATTGTTTTGACATCAATTTTTTTTAATTGTTATCAACAATTTGAACATATAAAAATATATTTAAAAAAAAAAAAGTGTTTTTTTGGCTTAGGCCGGTATACGAAATTGCAATGGTAATTAATTTTAAAGTCTTCAATGTTACGGTTGGACTTTATCTCCTGTGTTTACACAATCGCAATGTAAATCGCCATTGGTAAAATTTGCTTCTTTTTTTTTTCTTCATAAAATGCATTTTTTTAAAGATATTCGAACAAAGAAACAAACAAAGTCTGTATATAAAACGTAATTAAGAAAAAAACGTGTAGACAGGCACTTTAAAAACGTGCCCCCAAACGTCTTTCTTTAAAAATAAATAAATCCAAAAACTATTGCTTTTCAAATGAAAGGAGCAAGACAGTTTTAGTGCTGAAGGTGACCCCTGAGGTTAAAGAACCCCTGATGCTATAAACTGTCCAGGAAGCTGTCAGATTATTAAAAGGACGTTGTCGTCATGTTTACTGAATTGACATTCATTCCCGGCCGCCAATTTATAACCCACTACCAACCCACCCGCTAAAGCATACCCCCATCGCTACTACTATTATTTTATTGTTTTCTTAGGGCAGAACAGCAGACAAATAAATTGTAATGTTTTTGCCTGTTGTAATATTTTTGCCTATGTGTGTGTGTGTGTTTTGAAGGATTGAAAAACGTTTACTGGTGCAATGTCTGGCGGTGCATGACATCACACGTGCTTCCGGCACATACAGGTTGACCCAGATTTCTACCCTGCCTCTAGTCTAGATGTCATAAATTACTCCCTCGAGCAGGAGTCTCGGTGTTTCATTCGCAAAGCGTTCACTCGCGAATTAAGATATTATAAAATATATGTAAGGCGGTGTGACGTGCAACAAGCGGCCCGCGGGTCACAGTTCGGCCCGTTAAGACTTTTACCGTGGTCCCCCACCGAACTTCTAATGGCAGTTGTTTGATTCATTGTATTAATAATTTTAATTAATTTTTATAAGGTTGGTTCCGTCTATAGTTGTATCATATTTGTTATATGGCCCAGTGACGAAAGAAAATGATGCATGACCCCTTTTATAACGCATACCATTGATTGCTTTCTTTACTTCCTTGTAGTGGTTCTACAAAGAACAACTGACCAGGGGTCGGCCTATTAAAGAGAAAGGCACATAACTAGTAGTGATAAATATTAGATATCTAAAAAAAATGATATATAGTTTTCGTTGTTATACATTGGTCAAATGGGAGTCTGTGGTCTAGTGGTAGCACGATTGAATTGTCGTACCAAAGGTGCCGGGTTCGAGAACAAATGCATATAAGTACTCTTTCTTCCCGAGTGGCATTCGGGTATGGAATCCGTTGCCTGAACAAACCAGGAAAACCAGGTTTTTAAAGTGCTAGTCTACACGATTTTTCTTAATTACGTTTTATACAGACTTTGTTTGTTGGTTGCTTTGTTCGAATATATTTTTTTTTAAATGCATTTATTTTATGAAGAAAAAAAAAAGAATTAAATTTTACAATTGGATATGTTGTTAACAATTTAAAACATCAATAAAGATGCAAGACAATATTACGATCACGGATGAGCGTTGGACGCAATAATCTTTTTTTGTTATAGAAGGAGCGTCTGTAAAATATAAGATATCTAGTCATGTTTTCTTGATTAGTTCATGTAGACTGTAGACCGTTCCAAGTCATTAAGCCACCAGACAAGAAAGATAATCTATATGTATATGTCCTTGTGAATATTCATAAATATATTAAATATAATGAAGTGACACATTTTAATGATGCATTTTATAATTAGGAAGATTTAAAAAACATATTATAATATTAAATTAACTTGCGTTTATTCAAACAAATAAAAAGAACAGAAACTCATTGTGTTTCCTGGACAATAGGAGGAGATAGATTATTGTTCTTGGCTGTCTGTTTATATATTACAATAATTGTGTTTTTCTTGTTTTTTCTTACTTTTACCACGGCATACTTGGGAATTGTGTGGCCAGCACATTGCCCAGCCGCCTTTACTTTACCACAACAAAAGTCACGTATCAATCAGAGCTGGGTAGAGTCAATGATACCCTCCAGACCCGGAACAAATTTTCAACAAATCCTTGCCTTCACCTGGATTCGAGCCCAAGACCGTCGGTACGCAAGCCGAACGCTGCCTCGTAAAAACAATGATAACAATTACTTGTATTGGTAAACAAGAAAGATTAAGCAGTTTTTCTAAAAAATTGCTCCATTCAAACTGATTTAATTTAATCGATACAATAACTCTTTCAAAAATCAATAAAAGTCATAGACCTACTTAATTGGACTTAGCTGACCAAGTTGGGTCTAGGCCAAGACCTATTAGGGATTTCCCAATTGTATGATTTCGGCGGCCCGGTAAGTTTACTTGTGTGGCCCGGTCAACGCTGATTTACATGTGTTTTTTTTGTGTGTAAAAAGGACGCAAAATCACAAAGTCTATAACTAGATACATGTAGAAAGATGATTTTAGTTGACAATGTGTTTTCAAAAGTTGACAAAAGAAAAAGGCTAACTACTCCTAAAATAGTTAACCTTTCAAAAGCGCCAAGTCATTGAGCTGCAAATAGCGTCATTTGTTAACTCCGTGATAACAATAATTGCGGAAGTAAAGATCTGATATTTTTTCTTCATATAATATCATGGGAATCATTTTTCATGTTCAGTTTTCTTATAAACTGCTTAGTTTTAAACATGTCATCAGCGATGTTAACGTTGTGAATAAAAATGTGAAGTTTAATAAAGGTGAGGGCTGATGTGGGCTTTGTGGGGCTGGAGGTGGTGGGCTTTATGGGGGCCGTCAGCATTTGGCCGGTGTGTGTGTACACTCCAGACTTTTTTGTAACATGAAGGGGGAAAAAGTCACTTCCGTCATGTTATGACAACTTGTCATGCATCCATCTCGCGCGGGCCTCGTTTCCCTGTGTCATTATTCACTGTCCACTTTCTAGCTCAATAAAAAACAACAACCGCCGGGCCGTGTCTCGTCTAATGAGTGCCCCTGTGTACAGGGTGGCCCATTGTACAGGGTGGCCCATTGTAAACAGTGGCCCATGTACACGATGGCCAGGTGTTTTGGTGCTTGATATCGTGTCTACAGATAATACCTTCTTTTTATAGTCTTTGCAAATACAATATTAATCCGTGTGTCATTGCTTTCATAAGTAATCCCCCATGTGTGTCCCATAATTGAAAACTTCTAATTTTTTTTTTAAAGTCAATGTTGAATGTGTTTAACACACCTGAGCTACAGTGAAAATTTTACCCTGACTAAGTTTCGAACCTTCCCTCTTGGGTCTATGCTAATGGGTCATAATAACCTTTTTCACTGTTCTTGAATAAATTAATATCCACGTGACAGTATTTTATCTATATTGTACCAAAAGGTTGGCAAAACAAATATAAAAACGTATCTACATGCTCAAATCCAAATTTCAAAACTCTACAAATGTGTACTGAATTCTATGTGCGTGTGAATGCTTTTAAACGTTTAATTAATATCCTCGTATTTTTATTTTTATTTTGTTGTAAATTACAATAATTGGTAGTACAAGAAAACGGATTTTTCATACTTTCTTTGTACTAATTGCATTGTTCAATTATCGTTCAATACTACTGGAGCACAGATCGTAACGCTAAGGTTTGAGCGCAAAAGGTACAGCCCAAAAGATCAGCCCAATGGTTTTAATTTTAAACAATAAGATTTTTTTGGGGGTTCCTTCGTTAAGGTAAAGTCACTTTTTACGGTTTCCTTGATCACCTCCTAGTACTTCAGTCTAAGCTTTGCCTGCACCCTTGGCGTCCTTTTTAATGCTGCTACAGGATGTCTGCTTTTGGGCGTCCTCTGCGCCCGTTCGCCTTTCAAAATTTCAGCTCTAGGCTAGGTTCTCTTGACTGGTTCTGTTTCCATATCCTTTTTTTTGTGGTGCGGCCTATCCATTTACACTTGAACACCAGGATTTTACTGCCCATTGTTGTTCTTGTAGTTTTAATTTTTTGGTTGCACTTCAGCCACTGTAAAACTAGAGTTATCTTAAAATCTATTTTTGTACTTAACAGCAATCCAAGCAAAGACAAACAAAAAAAACAAAGTCGGCAAAAAACAAACTAGACTCAGACTGATAAGCTAAGGAGCAATACTCTTCCACCGCTATACAGAATGAGCGAATTTAATTATCGAAGATAAGAAGATAAGATTGAAACATATTCAACTAAAGTTACACCGTCAACAAGTCAGTCACAGCCTAGACATGCCTTAGTGGAATGTGCTTTTAAAAGTTAACTGTCGCAATTCGGCAGTTACAATGAATCCTCCACCGTACCTAACACACACTGCAGATTCATAAACAAATCTGTCAAAGAGATTTTCTGGAATAACACAACTTTTAACTGCGATTTTTAAATATATTTTTTTTAATCTTTCAACCTAGACAAGTCCAATGTTTACACATGTGGTTCAGATTGGTCTGACGAATACTAGTGTATCCCAAATGCCGGGTCGGCTCTCCGTAATATCATAAGTTGATTAGTGGGAAAATCTAGGTCAGGTTACCGTGACCCACTAGCGACGTACCGTATTGTTGGATCCCTAAGCGGACCTATAGATCTAGAACCCAATTTTAAGTGCTACTCCTCATCGGACTCAAATATAGAGGTCCGGTCGTCTGAGAAAATTGTTGTGTGAATTTCTCATCTCTTAGAGGCTAGGCTACTTATAGACTTTGTGACTAGTAGTCTACGACTCACGACTCTACGCGATTAAAAAAATGTTAATGGGTCACAAAGTAAAGGTATAAAAATAACCAGATCACGAAAGAATTTTGTTTGATAAAGTTTACTTGTGTAGATCTAGATGTATAATTTATACAGTGAATATCTTAAATAGATCTAGACGGTATCTGTGAGATGAGAATTTTGAGCTGATCACCATGCAATTTTGTGGGCGGTGCTTTGAAAAAAACACACACACTAGAAAACAGATCAGTAGGCCGGAAATATTCACTGACCCCGTAACCCTGATCTATTTACACCACCCCCTTCCCTGTACTTCTCTGTTGTTTTTGTGTGTATCATCAAAGGCATGCTTCTGGGGATAACACATAGATTATTGGAGAAGGTGGTGGGAAAGAGGTGGGTTTGGTTGAAGACAAGTAAATGAATAATTGAATTCACTAGACTAATTATAGAACAATTTATGACAGCCAGAAGGGGAATTAAGTTTCCGCGAAGAGGTGCATGCCGGTAGCAGTTCAAAATGCGCTTGTCCTTCCCCGGGAGTTGAAAGTTCACCTCTTCACACCCCCACCCATTCTCTCTCTCTCTTTTGCTCTCTCTCTCTCCCTCTCTCCCTCTCTCTCTCTCTCTCTCTCTCTGTCTCTCCCCCTCTCTCTTTCTCTCTCGGTCTCTCTCTCTCCCATCCACCGTTTAAGGGTAATGTATGCTGACAGCTGTGATGTCACGGCGTCTCATCTCCAGTGTCACAACTGTTCACGCGCCTCGTTGGAGGCGCAACAAGCTCCGCCGACCATCAGCGGTCCTCACGCTGTCTTGGACGCAAAATACTACATTGTCATTTTTTTAAACTTTATACTTTATAGTTATCATTTTGTGTTAGAAACTTTTTTAAAAGTGCACATACATAGTTTTAGTTAAAGTTTTAATAGTTTATAATCCATTTTAGCGTATTTCTTTAATTATCATATTATTTTTGTGTGTGTCATCTTTTGGGGTATGAGATACGCTGATTATCCATCTGGGTTTACATGGGTTGGGAAAGTTTTGGAAAATCTAACAGGATTTGGGAAAAATTTGGAAAATTGACAAAAAATTGGGAAATGTCTTGAATTTCGCTACAATGGACAAAACAGCTTGTAATGTAGGCCTATTTATGTAGCTACAAAGTCGTCAATTCCCAGCATGTTTATTTTTTTCTAAAAAAAACCTATACTTTAAAAACAAACAACACATCCTTAAACAATTTTTAAATATGTTCGGAAAACATATTAACACTACCCAGACATTAAAAAATATTCAACATCGATCTATGTATGCGTTGCTAAATTGGTTTGTCAATTGTGTGAATTGTGTGTGTAACGTTCGAAAATTTTAAAATTTGTTTTAGAGTAAAAAAAAATGTTCACATGCAATCAATGTATCATATATCAGTCGCCCCCTCCCACTCCCCCGACCTTCCTGTCCGCTTACAAAAATATAAACCATATTTAATGAAATATGTGTCTCGGTGTCATTGTATGTATGTCACTAATAAATGATATTTAAAAAAATACACATAAAAATAAAAGAAAAAAAAGAAAACATTAGGACGAGCCCCCAGGCTTGACCTTAAAATGGATAGAACGGAAATACATGTGACAACTTTTTTTTGTGTGTGTTGGTTTCAAACATACATTGGGCTAGCACAACGCTCAGTCATGATGTGTGTTCGAGTGTCGACAAGACCCAGCAGTGTATTTCGTCTCTTCATATTTGATGATTGTTTGTGTTTTCATTTTTCACTCTTCATTGCGAAACTTATATTGGTTGATTTGTTGTGAATTAATCTTTTCAAATTGTGTGTTTTATTCAGTCATTGCGTGACAATTAAGTCAATTATTGACTAATTTGTATAATCGACTTTATTAATCATTTTATTTAGTTTGCTAAGATTGTTAGAGTCAAAGTGACTGAGCAGTTCTCACAACTAGTCACAACACTGTGTTTTTTTTTTTTTTTTTTTTTTTTTGCCCACTCTCAATCTAAAATGTCAAGTTTATTCAACTGTGTATCGTGTACCGTGTACCGTGTACTACACATGATATAACTTTTACACCTGGAATTTTGTGTAAACATAGCTCGGTATCGGACGCCACTTACCAACTAGACGTGGGACGAGAGCTGGACATATCAACCTTCTCTTCCCCTCTCCTCCTTTCTCTCTGCCTGTATATCAACCCTCCAGTCAATAGTCAAAAATCAACAATCAACAATCAACAATCAACAGTTAACAGACGAACCGTCTGTAAACAAGGGAGAGAACCTTTCTCTTCTTTGGACCTTCAGACTTTGTTTTTATTATGGCATGTGTGCTGTTGTCTGATGTTACGTCTAATGTTACGTTTAGCAGTGATTGTAGCACTGGAGTACTAGACGCTGTTGGGGATGTTAAGCAGGCTGGTGAAAAAAATAAAAAAAGGCTGCGTCGCTCCTCTTCATTTAATGGTTGTTGCTTGGATATCTCTGAGCAAACAACCATTAATGGGCCACAGCAGGATTTCAATAACCAAATCTTGCAGGGATTTACCAACGTTCAGCTCTCAATATCAGAGAGCAGCTTGAAGATAGAAGCCTTGGTGCAACACCTGCAAATCTTTCCTACATTCCAAGCTTCTCTAGACACGTTAGTAGCTAGGGTGGAGAAGATTAGCGAGGAGATTGGAATGGTAAAGCAACTGAATGAGCGTGTGACCGCAGTTGAACAAGTAATCAGTATAGTAGATAAGATTTCAACTGAAAACATCACCACCTTAAAGAAGCACGAAGAGGACCTTGGTCAGCTCAACAAATCGTTGAACGAACTCGAGGAGCGTACTCTATCGCTCGAGACCAAGGTTCTAATAAACAATCTACTTCTAACTGGTTTAGAAGAAGTCGGAAGAGACGAAGACTGCTACAGCACGGTTAATCAGTTCCTTCATGACCACTTGGGGATAGACCATGAACTCGCGATTGAAGGCTGCTATAGATTGGGACGCTATCACAGAGGACAGCAAAGACCTATTGTGGTGACCTTCCTCCATCTATATGATAAAAACTCAATTAGAAGAATCGCTTACAAACTGGCTGGAAAACCCTTTGGAATAAGAGATCATCTCCCGAAGAAAGTAAACGAAAGAAGAAAAATCCTTTTACCTAAACTAAAGGATCTAAAGGAAAAATATGGTCGAAACGTATTCCTTAAAAATGACATCCTGACCTCTCCGGAAGGGTCTTGGAGGGTTGACAGTCAAGGCGTAATTGTTGCCCTCAGAGCACCGGACGAACAACGACCCTGGCGAAGTCAAGATCAACACCAACAGCAATCGAGTCGCTCTCAACCCTCACAACAACAAAAAAAACAACAACAGCAAACTCGACAACAACAACCTGACCATGAACAAAACATACAACGAGAACAACAACAGCCTCAACAGAACCAGCGTCAACAATTATGGCAACCTCAGCAACTACATCAGCGAGAACTACTGTATCGGTCTCAACATATCCAGCAAGAACTGAATGATCAAAAAAAACAATCTTACCAACCCCATCAAAAACAAATGAATCTGCAACAACAGCGGTATCAACACGGACATGATCAACGGCAACAACAACGACAGCATCAACAACAAGAACAGCCTCAGCAACAGCCTCACCAACAGCAATACCAACAAGAACAACAAGAACAACAAGAACAACAACAGCAGGCTCCAGAACTATACCTACAACGACAACAAGTTTATCCCACGGGACCACCTCAACATTCGCAGCAACAACAACAATATCACCAAGAACAATATCAGCAACAACAGCAAATGCACCTGCAACCACAGCATCTTCAACATCAGCAGCATCAGTTGCCACAGCGGCAGCTACCCCAACACCAGCAACAACCTTATCACCAGCAGCTACAACTTCAGCAGCAGCACCACCAACACCAGCAACAACCTCAACACCAGCAGCCGCAGCATCCCTCTCATCATCATCAGCAGCAAATCCAACAACAACCTCAATACCAACAGCAGCAACTACATCAGCAGTACCATCAGCAACTGCAGCAGCAACCACAACCCCAGCTACCCCAGCTACAGCCTCAACATCAGAAGAAAGAACAACAATACCAGCAACAACAGATGCATCAGGAGGGTGGTACGACCTCGGCAGACTGCGTAACGCTCACGGTGCTGTAGGACAGTGGCATTAGCATAGGTGAACAAAACCAAAAACGCTTTTTAAGGTTAGCCTATGTAAATGTATGTGGCCTGGTGAGGAGAATGATGTATCCAGAGTTTGTTGATAAGATAAATTTGTTCGATGTTATAGGTCTTTCGGAAACAAAACTTAATAATGACAAGGTGGAAGATATCGATACTATAAGTATAGAACACTTTACCCTTTTCCACAAATTTAGACACCATAATAACAATAGTAGATCGGGGGGACTGAGTGTGGCCATAAAAAATGACCTAGTTGATAAAACTAAAATATTAAGATGTGACAATAATGAAATGATTTGGCTACAAATAGGAGCAGAAAACAATCCCTTATTAATTCTAATTATTTATACCCCACCCGAGAATTCCCCATATGCCCAATCTGATTTTTTCAATATTCTAGAAATGGAAATAATCGATAAAAGAAATATCACTAACAATATAATCATAATGGGTGATTTTAACGCTCATACCAAAGAAAGAGAAGATTACATTATAGACTCCATAACAAGTCCCCACGAACTCTATGTAGAAATAAGTACCCAGACAGAAGAAACGCTTAAAAGAAAAGACATTCCACTCAAACGTATAAACGTAGATACGACAATACCGAATAACTGGGGCCGCAAACTAATCGAAACATGTAAAAACACAAACATGTTAATAATGAATGGAAGGAAGGGGTTACTGTCACATAAACCTACGACTACATTTAGCACAGTAATCGATTACGTACTAGCAGACAATGACCTTTTTCACAAAATTAGGAATCTAATAATCCACGACTTTGATCACCTATTCTCAGATATCCATTGTTTAATATCATGTGAATATGAGATTGAGATTGGTGGAGCAAATAAACCTGGAAATGCGCGTAGACGACTAAATAATAGACCAGTGGTAGAGATCATTAAACCGTGGGTGCAAACTAAATCTAAGAACTATTTTGAAATGGTAGAAAAGCAAAACAAAAACAGCATAAATCTGAAACTAGACGAATTACTAGAAAGAAGTGACCTTTGTAACTCCCCTGAAAACAAAAAACAAGAAATAAATAACATAGTAGAGGAAATAAATAAAATATTAATAAATTCTGCAAATGAAATATTTGGCACAAATCGATACCCTAATGATAAAAATAACCTAAGAAAAAATAAACCCTGGTTTACACTTATATGTAGACAAAAACGAAGATTATACCTTAAAGCAAGAAGAATGAATAGTACCCTTAAAACCAAAGGCTCACTTGAAAGTTTAAAAACACACAGTAAAAACTACAATCGTGAAATGAACACCGCTATAAATAAATATGAAAACAAAATGAGAAATAAAATAAAAAATCTGAAAGGAAAGAATCCAAAAGAGTACTGGCGTATCCTAAAGGACAAAAACAGAAAAGAAGATTATAATGACATTAGTATTGACGAATTGTTCCATTTTTTCAAATCCCAAAACGAAACGACAGACAACTGTTGCATGAACCCAATAAAAACCAATTTAACCGCACCTAACTTAGATACGACAAGACTTAATGGTGAAATAACATATAATGAAGTGTTATCAGCCATCAATAAAACAAGTAATAATAAAAGCTGCGGACACGATAAAATTTATAATGAATATATAAAATGCACAAAGGTTATAATGATACCCACATACGTAAAATTATTCAATGTTATCCTAAAAGATGGAATTTTCCCCGAAAGCTGGTCACTAGGGATAATATGTCCAATATATAAAAATAAAGGCAGCAAGGCAAAGCCCGAAAACTTTAGACCAATTACCTTATTATCATGCTTAGGTAAACTATTCTCATCCATTCTTAATGTACGAATGGAGATGTTCCTTGAAGAGCACAACTTATTAAACGAGAATCAAATGGGTTTTAGAGAAGGTTATTCCACAACGGAAGCATCATTTATACTATATGCGCTGAGCTTTTTAATAAAAAATAAAGGTGACAAACTGTTCTGTGCATTCATTGATCTAAAAAGAGCTTTCCCGTCTATTAAAAGAAAATTACTCTGGGCGAAAATGTTAGATATAGGCATAGATGGAATTTTCCTTAAATGTATACAGGGGTTATATAGAGATATTAAATCGACAGTAAAATTAAATACAAACCTGTCACCGTTATTTAACTGCGAAGCAGGACTAAGAGAGGGAGAACATCTGAGCCCTCTATTATTTTCTATGTTTATTAATGACTTAGATTCTTATTTAGAACTAAAAGGTGCAAGTAGCTTAACTATCAGCAACGATAACAACGCAGATCTACTAAAAATATTCACATTATTATATGCTGACGACACAACAATCCTAGCTAAAACCGCAAAAGAATTACAGAAAAACTTAAACATTTACAGTAACTATTGCAAGGAGAACCACTTAAACATAAATGAAGATAAGACAAAAATAATGATATTCGGTAGAAAGGGGAGGGTAGGAAATCAGAAATTTGTACTAAATAATAATATAATAGAAATAGTTTCTAAATTTAAATACCTGGGAATAATCTTCTCAGCTAACGGTTCTTTCTCAGAACACAGGAAATATTGTAAGATGAAAGGTACTAATGCTATGTTCAATCTTCTCAGAAAATGCCATACACTAAGCTTGCCCATAGATAGTCAAATTGATCTATTTGATCAAACAGTACTACCTATACTAACCTACGGTTGCGAACTATGGGGTATGGAAAATTGTGACATTTTAGAAAATGTTAGACTAAGATATTTTAAGATGATTTTAAAATTGAACACAAAAACACCAAATTATGTAGTCCTAGGCGAAACAGGCAAACTCTATATAAGATCATTTATTAAAAAAAGAATGTTACACTTCTGGATCAAAATAGCGACCGGCAAAGAAAGCAGGATTTCTAAAATAATTTATAACATTTTACTTAAAGAGCACCTGGTTGAAAAATGCAAATGGTCCGCCAATATAAAGTTACAATTGGAACAACTAGGATTAGGATATATTTGGTTAGAACAAGATATAATAGACACTAAACTTTCAAAATCAATAATTAACTTACGTATAAATGATCAAAGTAAACAAGAACTTTATGAGAGTATGCAAATAAGCAATAAAGGTAAATTATATAGCGCTCTAAAATATAAATCTGACTGGGAAAATAGTCCACCCTTTTTAAATAAATTACATCTGAAAGAAGCTATCTATATACTAAAAATACGAACAAGTAACAATAATTTCCCTGTTGAACTGGGTCGCCACTCCAGAATAGATTATAATTTAAGATTATGTCCCTTTTGCTTAAAAGATATAGGAGATGGATATCACTATTTACTCCAATGTGTGCACTTCAATGCCCAACGAAAAATGTATCTAAAAAAATATTACTATAACAGACCTAATGTAGAAAAAATGTCGGAACTGCTTAATTCTAGCTCTCTAAAAGAACTTAAAAAACTAAGTATATTTTCAAAAATATTAGTATCTGCTTTTAAAAAATGAGAAAAAGGTTAGAAATGTTTAAGTATTTTAACTTGTTGGTTTGTCAATATGATATTGAGAGATAGTCGTAGAAGAAATGTAATATACTAAGCCGCAAGAAAAATTGTGAATGATTTCTTAAATGTTTGTTCTCACTATGTTAATGCCGTGCAGGTCTAATGAAAGTGATTTACCTGTATGTCTATGTTAGTAAATTAAGTTGTAGTTTTTTTTGTTTTTTTTCTTTGTTAGTTTTTTCCCCCAAAAAATTGTGTTATAAACTAAATTATCCCCCCTGAATTTTCTTTTAGGATACCTTTAATTAATAAATTTTTTATTACTTTCATTTTATTACTAATATTGGTTTTACTATTATTGTTCAATTTATTATTCACAAATGCTATAATTTTCTTATGTTTTTGACTATGCCTTTATTGTACCTATGTACTATGTGGCAAATAAAATATTGTATTGTATTGTATTGTAAATTGTTTAATACATTGTTTGATAGTCACGCAGGCTCGGGTTTTATTTTTTTGTGTGTGTTTTCGTTTTTGTTTCTTTTTGTTCCTGGTTTATGTTTTAGTTTTGTTATTCAGTGGGGGAGGTGGTGATGGGGGTGGTGGTGGATAGACTGTCAGGAGGTGTAGTAATATGTATGTGTGTGTTTACGTGTATCATCCGTTAGTCTGTCTGTCACAAAATAAGAAAATAAACCACACGTGTTATTCATTCATTATTTTAAAAATAAATTATCTTGTATTATTGTATTGTATTATCCTTCCACCTTTCCCAAATTGTATAAACGACAAAATGTTCAGACAAAACACATAAGGACATTTACTTATCCCTTATGCTAGGACAAATACATATAAGTACTCTTTCTTCCCGAGTGGCATTCTGGCATGGAATGGGTTGCTTGTGCCTAAACAAACCAGGAAAACCAGTAACTTATCATTTAAAACATTAATAAAGATGCAAGACTAGACTCGGACCACGGATGAGCGTAGGACGCAATAATCTTCTTTATAGAAGGAGCAGTGCCCTCACATAGGGGGGGGGGGCAGAGGGGGCATATGCCGGGGGGCGGCACTTCCAAGGGGGCGGCAAATGTAGTCTAAATATAGCAAATATAGCACTAAACAAGTAGTTACAGTATGCAAGGGGGCGGCGCTGAAACTTTTGCCCTGGGGCGCCACGTAAGCTTGTAAAGGTACTGAGAAGGAGCGTCTATAATATATAAGATAAGATATTTTCCTTTCTTTAATAGTAACAAACATATTTAATTCAACGATTACGACTACATCTAGGCCTACCACTAATTCTTATTAAGATCTATGTATTTCCTACTGCGTACCTTCAAAAAAAATAAAATGTACAATTAGTCATAGTAAAACAATACCGGTAACGCATAAATAAATTGTTACTTTAACCGCTTTGCTTATTAACTTGTTGACGCGTGTAATTTTATTTTAAAATTATTTTATGTATAATTTTTTTTTTTACTTTGCGATGTCTTCAAACAACGACCCGCGGGGTAGATCTGGACCGACAGACCTCGCTGACCCGGCCCGTTAGGTGTGCACAAATCTAGGTGTGCACTGTGCATCGGTATTTCGACTTTTTTTTTTTGTATTTCATATGTTTGTTTATTTGTTATAAAAATAATAAGTCAACCGGGTCACAGAAATTCGTGTGTAATAAATCCGAAATATCCTTTATTCCCTAGGGACGTCCATAAGTAGGACAGAAGTTTTTGTAACATTATCTCTCTCTCTCTCTTTTATATTTTTGCTATGGTTTGGCTTTTTTCTTCTCCCCGCAAATTGTAAAAACGACAAAATTTGACACCCAGCTAACTCGTGATCCAACAAGCAGTTTGTAGTTTATGTGTGGAGTGCATAGGCGTAGTCGCGGGGGGGGGGGGGGGGGGGTGATGCGATGTCCTAACCTTGCCCGTCCCCTCTCCGCCCTCTTTTTTTCTAATTTTGATTATTTATTTTCTCTAATTTGTGCTTTAAGAACAAAATTTGAATGACTCTAATTTGACAGTACTTTAAGTATATAGTATGCTTAGAATAAATATTAGTTATATATACATGGATTTTTAGCTGGACATAGCGTACCAGTCCATAACTAGCCTTCTATTGAGTTTTTACTGTGCACTGACTTCCTCACTCCTACGCACACATACCTTGTCCGCCCCCCCCCCCCCTAATAAATAAAAGGAATTACTTTATGTTTAAATCCTTGCCCCCCCCCCCCCACCCCAACTTGAAATAACAACCGGCTACGCCACCGGTGTAGTGTATTCGTTTATGGCCAGAGACATTGTTTCTTCACCTTGACGACAAAGCTGTTAACCGTCTTTGGATACAGACACACCGGCGGAAAGAGATACAGACAGACTGATAGATATAACAGACATAGGGAAAGAAAGATAGATTTACAACAACGAAAAAGAGACTGATAGACTTTCAATGGCACTCGAAAGACTCCTAAACAAAACTAATTCAAGTATATTCTATTAGAAATTGAGTGCTAAAGCAGGGGGACTTTTAGGCTGTTGGCACGCTGAATGAATTAGAAATCCCATTTTTACACACTTATTATCAAAATGTTGCCGACTCCTGTAATATATCATCGGGTGTGTTTGCCATATAAAAAAAAGTAAGATTAAACCATTTCTTCTCTCCATGTGTCGCGTCTGTAGTAGTGCCACTTCTAGTTTTAGCTCATTAGTCTAGGAGTCGACTCTTGCAAGTCCTGGATATTTAGTTGTTAAAAAACAACAACCCGTGTCTTTGAATTTTTATTCTGTGGTCTTAATTCGATAAACCGAGACCGTCTCGGGTGACTTGCAGAAATAGTTAAATATGGAGCTAATGAAACCTGCATTTCATATTCTACCACTCTACGCTTCATCGGATAATATTTCCGGAAATCAATTTCTCTAAATAATTTATTTCTAGCCTTGTTGCTTTATTTGGTTACCTTCCCTCATCTCTCGCCAACCTACAACCAGGGCCGGCTCGTACATATGGGCAACCGAGGCGGCCGCCTATGGCGCCCAATTTTGAGGGACGTATGATTGATGATTTTTTTTAATTTAGGGATTTAAAAAAATATAAATAAATTAAAGTTTAGTACTTCTGCGCGCTACTAGCATAGACAGACGAATTACTAGGTAATGAAAGGCGAAGGGTATTTATTTAAGTTGTCTTTTAGAAAATAATAAAGTATGGCCTAACAATACTCAGTTTCTACCGCCTAAGGCTTTTTAACGAGGGCGCAGAATTTGTTTTCGCCTAGGGCCGGTCCTGTCCACAATCCTTTTCTTCTGCATTTATATTGATATATTGAATATATATTTTACTGTTCATTTCTTATGCCCACCCTCTATCTTACACAAATAAATATTTGATAACATGAATCAGAATCGGAGCACGTCGGTTGTCAGTGAGGCAAAGGCTCCTGGCCCTCACACGTGCCCAACTTTAACTGAGTCCCCCTTCCCAAGATCGAGCTCTCCCCGCTGTTGGAGATGTGTGATTACGGTCCTCCATGCTCCTAAGGGGGGCCCGCCGGTTTAAGTCAGTCAAGTCACTTAACTTCGCTTTACTAGGACTAACCCCCCCCCCCCCCCCCCCCCCCCCCCCGAAACAGAGTCTCCCAACACGTGTAATTGTATCTGGATTCAGGGGAGGTAATAAACTGGATGTTCACGATAAGCAAAGAGAGGTTTACGCATTGTTATTCCCTGGCTCCGCTTCGCTGAACCTAGTTTACTAAAAGATAAAGGAGGGGGGGGGGGGAAGGGAGTTACCTACTCCTGATTGCTGGATTGTAAATTGTAACGCAACAGAATTATTCGTGCACTGCACAAAGCACGTTTCACAAAACTCGTTCCAGTTAGGTAATAACTAATTCTTTCAGTCGACCATAAAGTCTAAAATAAATTGAATTGTTTGGGTACGAAAGATGGCTGCGTTTCTATAATGGTGACCGGGGGGGGGGGGTCTCATAATATATTTGTAATGAGAAACCTTATTAGTCTTTGTTGTTTTATAAATATAGCTTGGCAATAATGTGTACAGTAAGTAAAGTATTTTGACCTCGATTAAGACCAGTAAAGCAGCGTTTACGAGTACGAGTTTCTATTGGCATACGTTGAAGTAAAATGCATACATACATTGGCCGACATATATACATATATATCTATTTATCTATCCATCTCTATATTCCCCATTCAGACCATTATGATCCAGAGGTCTATTTTGTATTATGTGATTAAGTACTACCAGATTCACTGACCACTTCATTGGATTGTGTCGCCAGCACAATCTCCCTGCATTCTGTGGGTTACCCACAGAGAATATACAAAAATGCATGGCATATTTACATGGGATTCAAACCCTGTGACCTCAGAATGTCACCCGAAAGCTCTGTTTCTACACCTCTTCGACCTCTTGGTGTCATTGCTTTTTATATGTTTGTAAGTCTATGACTTCACTGCTCCATACGGACATATTCTTTGAAAATAATTCCGCTCCTATTTGTCCGCTCGTTGGGGCATGTGAAAATACCGCCACCATATTATTCATCTTTCAGAATAAATGTATCCCATTCAGCAACGTTTCTCTTAAACCTGTCTCTTGGCCCGCTCAGGGAATGTGGTGACTATTTATAATTTACCTTGCAGATAGTTTATTTCTTTGTTGGTACTGAAGAAGTGAGAGGGAACGAGTTAACCCCCTCGACGACCTGCTCGTTAAAAAATGTGACATTTAAAACTCCTGAAACTCACGAGTGTTCGTGGGTGGGAGACAAAACAAAACAAAAAAGGTCAAACATCGAGAGTGTGGGCGAGGGTTCAACGAGTGCTCCATCTTGTGCTTGACTGTTGTCAACATTTAAAGCTGAACATTTCAGCGTCTATGAAATGACTGACTTAAATTACTGAATTGAAACGTTTATATTGGCGACTCGCGGTGGTCTAGCTTGTGGCAGAACGTTGGATTTTTACGATGATTGTGTGTCAAAGCAAACATGTATAGATTTGGTATAGTTTTCATACGATGTCTTCTCCTGCGTTTGCTTGATCACATCATAATATATTATATTTATTATGGAAATTCATAAAAGAGACAACCTGACGTTCGCCTAAACACGTTATCCCTCCCAATATAAATGTATAGAATTCTTGTTGTTGTTGTTAGCGTTGGCTGACGGGAATAAAGGAGTGTGTGTATGTGTGGGGGATGGGTGGGAGTGTTGGTTTACTTTTCAATGTCACCTTGTTTGGAACAGTGCTTTGAGACAAAGGACATTTTTGTGTTCGGCAAACATCAGGAGTAAACAGCCTGCAAGAAATTGGTGTGTTTGGGGGGAGGGGGGTTCGGAGGGTGAGGGTGCGGGTTCTAAGTTCTTGTAAAGATATCAGCCCAAGGTTGTGTTCCGGGCAGACTACTTGGAAGCGTCAAGGGGGTGTGTATGTGTATGTATGTGTACGTGTTGTTTTCTTCATGGTCCAGTGATCTTATGATTGTTTTTATTTCTGTCTTTCTTTCTTCTAATGCTGGCACAGTTTTTGGTGAAACGGGGTATAGATACTATTGTTACGTACCAGGAAGTATGCTGCAGTCCTTTGAGGGCAGTGGGTCACTTGCTCCCTCCGCTCCCCCCCCCCAATAATTGAAATCCCCCATCCCCGACCGTACCTAAAAAATATGAAGTATGTAAAAGCCCCTCGAAACACTCATGAGGCTGCCCCTGCAACAGTCATCTATTACATTTATAGATTTACAGAGGACAACCAGGTAACGAAAGATTAAGTTAGAGAGGACAACCCGGTAACAAAATAATAAGTTATATAGAGGACAACCAGGTAAGGAAAGATTTAGTAATAGAAGACAACCAGGTAACGAAATATTAAGCTAACGAAAGAATAAGTTATAGATGAAATCTAGTTAATGAAATGAAGTTAATGAATTAAGTTATACAGGCTGGTCAAGCGGTTTGTCCATCGGACTGTCAACCAAATAACAACTGACAGGTCGCGGGTTCTATCCCTGCCACCGACGGATCCCTGTCGCCCTGCAGGAGTTTTGGGCCTAGTGGACATAATAATCTTCTACCTAGAAGGAACGTCTGTAAACTTATAAGATATAAACTTATAAGATAACTGAATAGAATTATACATGATAGAGATAACTAAGTAATAGTTTACGTGTATTAATAATTAATATTTTACACTGTTCTCATACGCTCTGGTATCACTTTTGTTCCCCCCCCCCCACTCCTTCAAGCTTGCGCCCCCAACATATCTGAGCCCTCCCTCCTATCCCAGAGTATCCAAGCACGCCCCATCCTCCCGGCCTGCCCTCTACGGGTGTCCATGTTTGGTTTACATTCTTAGGTGGTATAAAATGTGACACACTTCCAATGCTCTGGCATAGAATATCACCTTTGGAGTATCTCTTTAGCTGTTGTTTGCCACCATTGCCAGGTAGATATATGTTTCTGGAAGGAAATACCACGACGAGGCAAGAACATGATATTATCAGATCTTCTTTGACAAACCTCCATTTTAATGTGCCCCGGTGTTATTGACCGACGAGGGCGCTCTGCCGTAACATGCCAAAAAGCCACCAACAAACATTCGGTGCGCCCCAGTTCATGGAAGCCGCCCCTCCTCCAATTCCTCCCCCCCTTACAGTAACATGGTTACAACCTTTCAAATTACCTCATACTTAGACAAGACTTCCCCTCCCCATCCCTTGCAGCTTAAAGAAATTGCTTGGAGGGTGGGAGGAGTTGTTGATGTTGAAATCATAGATGTGTTGGAGTGTGTGTGTGTTGGTGCCTGCGACATTGTGGCAGCAGTGCTAGAGCTTGACAAAAGGAAACCGGGACTGTAGGACTTTGGGAGGTAGAGGGGAAGACGATACTACACAACAAAACAAACAAACTCTACAACATTGCTTTGTATGCTCCAGTGATTCTCCTTTTGGACTTGTGCACACTTTATTGTTCTCTGTATATTTATTTGCTCCGAATCCTGCAGACACTTACAACATAGAATAGGGAGCGGAGGGGGGGGGGGGAATAAGCAAGGCAGAATGAATGTGTCGTTTATTATGTGTCGAGGATGTAGGCGCCCCCAGGGGGAGTGTAGAGCTGGTGTAGTGGCGTTTTCTGGGGTGCAACTCCTCCTCCCTGGGGTGAAGTGCTTCTCCCTCCCATAAACTGTCTGTGTGAAGCCTACCCTTAGGGAACTCTTAAAATGAAATCGTTTTCAGCTTGGATTCGAACCCTTAGGTCTTTGGAATGACAATATAACGGGGCTGCGCTGGAACGCACTGATGTTTTACATGTGCCCTCAAGGAAGATATAGAAGATTGGGATTTGGTTACGTTCTCCACACCTTCCACCCACCCCACCCCCTTATGTATCAACGTTACAAGCCAACGCGCTTACCGCTAGACCACAATACCACTGAAGCGTGTACTTAAGTTGATTACTTTTAATTTTATATAGAATTCCGACAAGAAACATTCGACCAAATTTTCTGAGTGATTATAAAAAGCATGAAGCCAATCGGAATGCCTCGGATTGTGAAAACCTGACTTTTTATGTTGTGGGAAAGTAAAAATTCGTCCTGGCCACGTGATCGCTTTATGCATATCGTCACCTGTAAACCTATATGCATTAAAATGGCATGAAATGGATAGTCTTTCTTTATCTTAAAGTGAATCTTAAGAATTGACTGTTAAGAGTAAATATTTGAACGCTTTTGTTCCTCTTGGCATTGGTTGATGCTGAAAGGTGTCCAAAAACAAAACGGTGGGGGTGCAGTCAGTGCAAAGGTGTTAGTGCACTTTCCTTACAGTGTGCATCACTGTGGTACTCACTTGAAGTTTCTTTCGTTGGCGTGTTCAGCTTGTGTGTTCGTCCAATCAGAGACTATAATAAGATGGGCCGCTTACTTTAATATTTATGCTATTTTATGACTAGAATTACTTTTTTTTCGGAATTCCCGATTCCCTTTTGTATTGTACACTTCCGTTTTATTTAATCGCTATGATTTTCTCAATGAAAAATTATATTTGACATCGAAAGTTGTATACAGCGGAAACCTTTAGTCAGACGTAGGAGCGTTGAAGTCATTAAAGACAGCGTTATTGGATGCGCACGGAAAAAAGAACATATACTCTCTAAAAATAGAGCAAGCGCTCTCTCTTATTATAGTCTTTGGTCCCATTTATAAACTATCTGCAAAGTTCTGAAGGAATTTTAGTGACGTTTTTTTTTCTTTCCAATGAGCTGTTAATTGTGCACTGAAGACATGGATGACTTTCATTATCATTAGAGTGTCCGTTAAGTTGTAACACAAAAACAACAACAACGTTTGACTGTCTTTAGAAAAACTATTGGTCTTTATCAGGCCACGCAATCTCCTAGTATGCATTGGCCACAGAAACTGGTGAACGCAGCTTCACTGGCCCCATGGATCAATTTGGTCCGACGTAAAACTTTCCTTTTACTATTTTTTAAAGGGTCCACCACCTACCACCACCTACTCCCAACTGCCGCCGCCTCTGTTTCTATTTTCTATCCTGAATAAAAAAAATACTACACACACCTGATATGAATCTTGTGATTATTTGTGTGTATGACGTTGAGTGCGTCCGCTGTAGTTTTGTTTGTTTATTATCCCCCCTCCCCCTCCTTTACAACACAGTGACATACATTCCCAACATAAACCTGATTCTGAAATTTCACGCTTGACTTACCACGACCTTGTGTTTTGTTTGTCCCTTGCCCAACCAGCTTTATTCGTGTGTGTGTGCTGTCATAACTGTGTTATATGAGCTTGGTAGTTGTATTGTGGGATATATGACCTTTTGATATTGAGGATTTTTTTGGTGGCAGCGGAGAGAAGAAGGGGGGGGGGGGACCATACCGTCAGACCGAAATGATCCTTATGGACCGGTCGAGCAGCGTTCACCAGTTTCTGTGGCCACGGCTTACTAGGTGATTGTGTAGCCAGTACAATGTCTCTCCGCCTATACCTACTAAAGTCAGATACCCACCAGAGCTGGGTTGACTCAAATCAAGTCGCCAATAGGATTCGAACCCTGGACCACTTCCGCCCAGCCACCGTGCCTATAGAACTATATACTATATTTTAACTTTAAATCAGTTTTATAAATGTGGCCCATTACCGGGCCACGAGAAAAAAAATCACCAGGTCATACATTTCTTTATTTCTTACACAACATCCTTGGAATTCTTTCTTTTTACAACATCTTGAATTCTTTCTTTTTACAACATCCTTGGGATTCTTTCTTTTTACAACATCCTTGGAATTCTTTCTTTTTACAACATCCTTGGAATTCTTTCTTTTTACAACATCCTTGGAATTCTTTTATTTTGCACAACAGCTTTGGTATACTTTCTTTCTTACACAACAGCTTTGGTATACTTTATTTCTTACACAACAGCTTTTGTATTCTTTTTATCTTACACACAGCCTTGGGATTCTTTCTTTCTTACACAACCATCTTGGTTTTGTTAATACTTCCACCTAACATTACACTGGTGTATTATCCCATTACCCAACGAAGAGCCTATATAAGTATATAACTAACATACCTAATTTATTGTAATATTGAAATACACTTGTCTGTATTTTTTAAAAAAGCAAAGATTTAATGTTTCTGTCAATGTTTCTGTCCTTTCAGCCCACGAGCATAGTCAAGTCTAGTCCAGCTTTGGTCGGTGCAGCCAAACGAAAAGCCAAGGCCTCGATGGAGTCTGTGGCCGCCTCCCTGTCTGCGGCCCACAACCAGGAAACACAGCAGAACCTGCTGATGATGGCCGCCGCCCAGCAGGGGCTGAACCAACAACAGCTGCAGCAGCAGAGCCTGCCACACGCCCTACAGCAGATGATGCAACAGCAGACTCTGGCACTTCAGCAGGTGAGGCATTCTAGTCTCTTCCAGGTCTCATTTACTAAACTGAAGTAATGTAGCATCCGCTTACCCAACCACCTTTACATCCGCTAGTTTGCCGTGGCCACAGAAACTGGTGAACGCTGCTTCACCCTCCCTATGATCAATTTTGTCCGACGGGTAATTTACTACATAGTAGTAGCGTCTGTAACATAAAATATTTTAGAAGACTTAATGTACGGGTTCGGTCGCCCTAATTAACAGCAATGTTTGAACTATTCTCCAGGTACAGCAACAAAAACTACACGAACAGCTGCTGCACTCGTTAAACGAACAGCTCCAGATGAACCTCATGCACCAGGCTCAGTTGCTGAAGGATCCTAGCGGGAAGAGCATCAAATCTGGCAACCAGAATCTCCAGGCGCTTCTCATGCAGCACCAACAGATCATGCAACAGATACAGCTTGTTCAGCGGCAGTTTGCCCTGGCTAGCGTGCTGCAGCCTTTCGGAATGCACCAAGGTAAGCGGACAGTTTGCCATTTTTTCACCTTCTCACCTATCGTGACTGATTCTGTGTATTTAATAATGTCTGCCCGTGTGTGAGGCTGTCTCTATGCTGTGTCTGTCTCTATGCCATGTCTGCGTCTGTCTCTATGCCATGTCTGCGTCTGTCTCTATGCCATGTCTGCGTCTGTCTCTATGCCATGTCTGCGTCTGTCTCTATGCCATGTCTGCCTCTATACTTTTATTCTGTTTCTATCTCTTTGCTGTGTCTTTGTCTTACTCCGTGTCGTGTCTGTGTCTGTCTATATGCCCTGTCTGCGACTGTCTCTATGCCGTGTCTGCGACTGTCTCTATGCCGTGTCTTCGTTTGTCTCTATGTGAGATTCTACTTCAATACAGGGTAAATAACACATATTGTTTATTGTTCAGCGCTGTATCTCGTAAGTACTTTTACCTAACCCGTCATAGGATTAGACAGTCAATTAGCATGACCAATACTCTTTATCTTAAAATCGCCCCCTGTGTAAACACAAGACCTTGTTTTTGCAACCTTTCCTCGGAACTCGTGGAAACTTCTTTCAACGAGCCTTACACCAAGTGAAACTTTGGTCGTCTATTTTTTAAAAACGTTACACACCGACTTCTGTTAGATGTTTCAATTACAACAAAATAGAAGGGTTCACAGAGCGAGTACATTTCTAAATAAAGGGCCAAGGTTGGGCTGGGGGGGGGGGGGCGGGGGTATAGGAGGAACCGTTACGCGGTATCTGCTCCTCCTCTGGAGGCAGATTCTCGATTCTAAACTAAATAAACAAAAAGTCTTGGATGTTCTGAGCTAGACATTTTTAAAGTCTTCTCTTTGGCTTTATGAACGGATATCTAAATAAGCTTTCTATCGTATAGGATTTAATACTATTTTTAGACCTGGATTTCAAGTGCAGTTTATTGGTTAACTATACCTTCTCCGAGTGTAACCATTTTTCTGTTGATATAAATATACAGGTCAAAATTTAGACGGGAATTTTTGTTGGACACTATATTTCAAGACATATAGACTTACCAGCTAGGTGAAATAACGTGCATACATTCTTAATATATTCTTAATAAAATAATACGTATTTCGCTACTTGGTGCTTATATGTAAAACATTACAATAAGCATTTCTACTTTGTTATATAAGTATTTGCCGTTATATGTATTAAACATATACATCTATAATATATCTATAGGATCTATATTATAATATTGATAGAAGTAATTAATATTAGTTTGTATGTGTATTGGGTCTGTCTAGGTTACGTTTGTTGTGGACTTATTTTGATCTCTTATAAACTGCTCTCTTACTTCCGGCTCTTTTGCATGGAGCTTTAAGGAATCACCTTTGGCTCCCAAGTCTAACGTACTGGTACTATTGGCACGGTACTCAACGAACATATTAATCCATTAGCTGATGTGATCCTAGACCTCCCATACCCTGCCACCCCTAAATCTAAATCAAGCAAGAGGTTTAAAGTGGATCAGCCCAACAATATTATGAATGGAATCCTAGAAACCCACTTATATAGTATATTACATGCATCTCTCTCTCTCACTCTCTGTCTCTCCCACTCTCTCTCCTTCTCTCTCTCTCTCTCTCTCCATCTATTTAAATCTAGATTCAATATACACGTATTTAGTGAGTTATCTGTGTAACTCTCTCTCTCTCTTCTCTCTCTCTCTGTATCTCTCTCTCTCTCTAAAGATATATATATATATATATTATATCTGCGGCACCATCATACCTCTAATGATAAAACCTCCCCTACGCCTCCCAGAGCCTGGCACCCATCGACTCCCCATCCCCGCCCCTCTGTCCTTTTATACATATATATTATTTTTTCTCTATTATTATTATCGTCCAGTCCGATTGGTCAGTAGTGGTCGTGTTTACTCTGACGGTCAGCCGGTTTGTTTACCTCCTGTCGGGGCCCTGACGCAAGTCCCCAGGGGCACTCATGTGTTGATTCTGCTTATAAGCTTAGCTGGCAATTTCGTGCCCCATTCTTGTGTATGTTGACTGAGTGAAGCCGACTTTCTAGGCAGTGCTTGTAGAAACTCCAATCGACTGTACAGAACTATATATATATATATATAACTACACAGCACTCACACACAACACACTTTCACACACACTTTCTCGCACAAACACTATCACCCACACACAGCTTCTACCAGTGCTTTGAAGAAACTGATTTTGACTATATAGAGTGTACAAAATAAAGATAACATTTTATATAATTTGACAGCACTCACAGAACACACATACACACTTTGATATATACACATTCACTTTGACACACGCTTTTTATGCACTGTGCATATATAAAATATACTAAAATTGTTATATATACATATATTATATAGGTCTATATTGTTTGGGGTAACAATCACATTCTATTTATAGGTATGTATGGGAAAAATTAAAATACAAATACGGGGAATCGAACCCAGACCACCTGCGATTCTAACAAATATACTACAGCGGACACAATAAGGAACTGAAATAAAGTATCTTGTCTTTTTATTTACCAATAGGCATCCGAAATTAACACACGCATTCAAATTTATATATTATATCGCTCACAAACTTTCTTACAAACACACTCTTTACTGAGTATTAACTATGCTTTCCTATATGTAACAGTTTTCCATTACGACGCTTTTCACTTCAATCACAGCCAAGGAACTTGCTAAATTCCCGCCCTCGTTTTCTCCTCGTTTCTTGCACACATCTAGATATCTAATAATACTTTTATCATTGCACTCACCATGCTATATATTATCTATAACGTATAAATTTTTAATGACAGCGGTGATTATTTTACCAAACACAAACAATCCTCTGTTGTGCCGTCAACTCCAATCAGTTATTTATTACTGCCTTCATTGCTCTTTTTGTGACATTAGACAAAACAATAGGGCGTTTGCAATCACGTGACAAAAATCACGTGTTTTTTGTTTATTTTGTGTAATGGTGTACAATGGCCGCTGTATTAATATTGTTTCATATAGGCTCGAGCTTATTTTATTGATATTTTGTGTTTTAAATTATGATTAAAGTATTAATATGGATTTTATTAATTCTATATTAGATTAATAGACCTATCACAATAAGATTCTACAATTAAAAATGTTACATTACTATTGAACGATTAGGCCTACAATAAAATTAATGAATGACTCCAATAATTCACTTCAATAAATCCATTCAAATGCAACACTTACCGGCCAGATATTAAGAAGATGAATTGAGCTTAAAATGTTGAAATTCGTTGAAAAAATACCATGTCAGTCTTTCTCTTGTACTAGTAAGATGATCTACGACGATTTATCTAATGATTTGTGCGTAGGCTAGCCAATATTCAGATGTGAATTTGGCATGATAAAGAAGTACTTCACCATTTTTGTACATCAAGTGTCTTCTATTTACACAAATACGTCACTAAAAAACCTAAGCCACGCCCATTGCAAACGCTCTATTAGTCCATTAAGAGTATTCATAGCTAGTTATTTCCACCTAGATGACAGTTTTTTTTTGTTTTGTTAGTCCTAGTCTATCATTGTATTGTTGTGGCTAAAAAATAAGTCCCTCACCCGCTCGGATCCCAATTTTACATTTGTTAGTACTTCTCTTGACCTTTTACACTCGACAATCGGTATATTAGGGTCTTTGGGTCTAGAGAGAGGGAAGAGGGGGTCATCAGGTCAAATCGCGTGTTAAATTGTCCACAGAATGTACAATGTGATAAACTCCTTAATGAAACAACAGTTCACAAGACATAATTATAGTACTTTAGAATCGTGCAAAAACCTTATAAAAGACCATTTCAGAACCGTAAAAAAACTTCATAGAAGACCATTTCAGAACCGTAAAAAAAACTTCATAGAAGACCATTTCAGAACCGGGAATAAACTTCATAGAAGACCATTACGGAACCTTTAAAAAAAAAACTCATTGAAGACCATTTTAGAAATTTCAGAACCTTGCAAAAACCTAATAGAAGACTATTTCCAGACCAAGCAATGTAAAAGTCTGTGTGTGGGGGAAAGGGGGGGGGGCGACATTTTACTTAATCGAAGCCCAATATCATACCAATCGTAAAAAAAATTGGGCGAAAGAAAGTACCAAAAATAATAACAACATCAAGAAACTACATCGACAACGCCATTACTGGCTGCTGCCAGCAATTACACATTAAAACGCGCTTGTTTGCGCACCCAAGTGCACACTTGATGGTGGCGCAGAAGAGTAAAGATACGGTGTAAATTGAACCCCAAATGTGAAAATTACACGCAGCACCCTTGTTCAGTAAAAACCTTTTTACCAAAACATTTAAAAAAAAAAAAACGCCTCCAATTTGCAAGGGAGACGAAATTGCTGGTTTTACTTAGAGGAAAAAGGTAGGGCCATAATCTTGTGATTGTTGGTGATTGTGTGTGTGTTTGTGTGTGTGTTACATTAAGAAAAGGGTTTGGGTGATGGGGGGTGAGGGGGTGAGCATGGGTGGGGTTTGTGTATCGGATGAGTTGTAGTGTAAGTGTTGTAAGTAGCTGTGAGGGATGCTTGGGTAATGTCTTTAAAGCGGCGTTGAATTGATGTGGGATGGGGGGTGTTGTTTTGGGGGGGGGGGGGTGGGAGGATGGGAGGTAGTGTTAAAAGAAGAAGAGAAAGGGAGAGAGAGGGAGTACATCTTATCGTCTTGGTGGTGAGTAAATTGTTGTGTTTGTGCAGCGTCGGAGAATCGAAGGGTAATAGCTGTGATTGTCATTGGGGGTAACCCGGTGTGACGGAGGCTACTGTCGTGCGACATTACCAGGGGGGGGGCAGGTGAAGGGAGGGGGGAACTGGAAACATAAAAATACATTTATTGGGCGTGGTGGGCTTGAGAGACGTGTGAAGTTGTGGGGCGGGGCTGTATAAGACTTGGCACCCTCGGCGCTTGAATGTTTTTGTTGTTTTTTTTTTAATGATATTCCTGGGCGGCTGTAGACATAATCAGACATCGAGGTGGGGCGGGGGCAGAAAAGGGATAGGGGCGCGCACGATCTATACTGTGATGAGCGATGCATGTCTGGAAATAATGACCTTTGGCCTTTGGAAGAAAAACCAAACAAACAACATTCTCAAGGATGCTAGAAGGTCGGGGATGTAGGAACCAGGTATTGGCATCACAGTATGCCATTGACAGTTTCACGTCGGCCTGAATGTAGTTTCCAAACAGCTGTATCCTTATTCAATGATTCTCCCCTCCTCACTTTCAACCATTTCCTAATTATTAGTTATTTTGTTTAGATTCACCTTTCCTTCTTCCCACATCTACATATACATCTTAACTTATTTTACTGCTTATCACTATTAATATGCCAATTTACAATTTAGACACAAAGAATTATACCAGAGTGACCGAGCATTATTATTACTAACTTAGTAACAAATAGCTGTCTGAATTTCATGAATAGAAAACTTTTTTTGTAATCTTACTGGTGGGCCACAAAAATCCCGCGGGCCGCGTGCTTGAGACCCCTGGACTTAACGGAAGGTTGCCATTGTAAAATGTTAATGCAAAACAGAAAAACAAAAGAGAAAACGTTACGGAATCTCCTGATAAATTTTACTTCTTTGTTTTCTTGTCTTGAGACGAACATGTTAGAAAAAACAGATAGAAAGAAAACGGATACAATGGCATTTAAATCTGGTATATCCCTGTTGATTCCAGTCATCCTTCGGCCTCGTTTTACACTCTTTAAAAATAAAAACTCGGTGCTAGGCTCATGGAAAGATTGGACCAAAGAATAGAACACTTAAAGAGGAAGGGGGAAGACTTGTCTTAAATGTTTTAGAACGCAACAGGAAACACTGGCAGATGGTTAAAAAAGAAAAGGTCTTGCGGAATTAGGCAATGAAAGTGAGTATTGAGAAAAACAATTCTCTGTAGATGTTATATCTCGATTACGTATGTGTGATATATGATGTCAATATGTGGGATATATCTTTGTCTATATGTGTGATATGACATTGCCTATGAATGTGTTGTCTCATTGTCTGCGACTTTGTCTATGTGATTGATATGACATTGTCTCTATGTGTGATGTCTCGTTTGTCTCCACGTGTTATAAGCCTACCTTTTTGCCTATAAGTGAGAAAACCCTCATTGCTTATAATATGTGTGGTATGTCATTGTCTATATATGTGATATCATATTGTATGTATACTGTCTGTTTCTTTGCAGGGCCTATGTATCTGACACTACATTCCCTACATCGAATCGTATCACACTGCTTTTTATACACCAAGTTTTGCTTTTTAAAAAAGAGATAGTCTATTTTAAAAAAAAATCATATGTTTGGAATTGGGGGGGGGGACAAATTATACACACACGCCGTATTCTCTCCCCTTCCCCCCCTAGGGCCCATCAGCCAATCGTTAATAAGTTTAATTGCCTTTCACGTAGAGATAATGGCCACGTAGACACGTGATGATTACAGAGCCGCTCCTTCCTTTCCCCTACATATGCACCAGCCCGCACCCAAACAAATGTATTTGTTGATTTATGTTTGTTAAAAAATATAATAATATATATTATATAAAGAGTGGGGCGGGGGAAAGGAACAATCCCCCCCACACACACACATACACTTTCATTTTTTTAATTATTTTTTTTTGGCGGAAGTTTTGATTTTCTCCTGTAAAGATTTTGCCATTTTTCCTTAAGTTTGTTTTTGTTTTCGAATACAGCGTATTGACAACGTGACGATGAGGTGTTGCAGTCGATGGCGCATTGACACCAGCCCACCGCCCCAACACCCTCTTCTTTCCAGCGCCCCATCACCAAGCCCCCCCCCCCTTCCGAGCATTTGTTGGTGTAAAGATTTAGTGGTCCAGCCACTTATATTGTCATTGAAAGGGACCAACGAAGAAATGGGAAGGGGGAGTGGGGCAGATGGGTTGACGGAGGAATTATCGAATATAGATACACAAAATACTTTTTTTTTTCTGGGGGAGAGGGGTTCAGTCACATAGGTAGCTTGCTTTAGGGATAGGCTTTTCTGGTTCTCTCATCTGGGCATTGTACTGGCCACACAATCCCCTAGTATGCCGTGGCCACAGAACGCTGAACGCTGCTCCACCGGCCCTATGGATCAATTCGGTCGGACGGAATACTTTACTTTACTCTTTACGTTGGACATTTCACCTTCCTAAACGTCATTTACGGCCCATTTTTTTCATTTGAAGAGCCATTAAACACAACGTCAAAATTTTTGTACGTTTTTCACTTTATCAAAACCTGATATCGTATTTATACCTCCCTCCCTCTCTCCTTTTTTTTTAATGGGATTAACACACTTCACTTCTCTTCCTGTGTAGTGCGCAATCTTCTCATCGCCATTGAGCTCGTTGAATGATCCCCCATGCCATCCCCGAAATATATTTGAACGAGTGATGGAGTTTTTCTAAAGCCAGTGTCCGACTAAGTCCTCTTGTGGACTCTTGGAAGTTGCTAGAAACGGCCCCTACGAAACCGATGTTTTGTAGGCGATGGTTGTCGAAGAGTGCTTGAAAAAAAAACGCGAGGGATCTCAGCCATGATTTCTTTATTTTTTTTTCATATTGTGTATGTTTGAAGTTTGAGTGTTTAGATGAGTTAGATGGCGTGAGTGTCCGGAAGTTCAGAACTAGTTGAACACTCGTATCCACTGACTTCATTAAATTTACCATGGTTAAATTGTATTTTATTCACATAACGGAAATAATGTATCACACAACATTATATACCATAGAATATTTTATATAAAGTTACAGACCATAAGGCTAGTCAAGAAGAGTTTGTCAGTTGTTTTTTTTTTGTGGACAATGCATACTGGGGGATTCTGTAATCATCGGTGCTTTATGTCATTTGTTTCAGACGCAATCTCTTTTGAGTAAAGTAGTGTGTCAGAGTAGGATTTCTAATTCATTCAGCGTGCCAACGGTCTAAAAGTCCACCGCCTCTGGCACTAAGTTTGTTGTAAGGGTAACTTAAATTCTTATTTCGGAGGTCTTTCGCGTGCCACTGCAAATCGCTCTGCGTGCCAACTTTGGCACACGTTCCGTAGGTTGCCGACCCCTGCTGTGGAGGACGTTTTGTTAGGAGGGGACTGAAATAACGCATAATCGGTCATAATAAATGTTTTTGATGTTTAACAATAATATACTTGGCCTTTTTAGTGAAATGGAAGTGAGGTGTATTAGTTATGTCCCTTGTATTGTTACTTTGTTCGTTCTGCATTCGAGTTCCTCCAACGGGGCGAAAGCCACGAGTCGTCGCCTCCCTTATTACCCTTGTCTCTCTGGCAATGAATAATGGCCGGCATCCCTAGCCACAGATTAAAACATCTCATTTACGTATTAATGCCGATCGTAATCGAGGGCCAGAAAGCTCGTGACGGCGTGACGAAATGACATCTACGTATTCTTCTCGCTTACCCGTTTTTCTCTGGTTATTCTTTCTTTTTTTCTCTTTCTGGCATTTGTTATTTCCACATGATTTATGAAATAAGATATTTATATTTGTTTATAGAGTTTTTTTGTAATTGGTGCCGTGCGAGTAGGCTCATGTTTGATGCAACAACTCTCAATTAATCGGTAGTATCCGTCTTTTGTTTAACGTTAGGGTGTGTCTTTTACATTTTTATATTGAAGGGTGTCTTCTTTGGCTTGGATCAAATAATGGCCATTTATCATCCGCACAGTTCATCTCAAACATTGCAGTCGTGTTTGTTTGTTTTTAAAGTTCATCCGGGTACCAATGATGAAAGATGATTAAGAGAAGAAGAAATTTGTATTGTATCAAAGAGTTGTCATTTGGACTTGCACCATCACTGTCTTGCATTAAAGTTGTCATTTGGACTTGCACCATCACTGTCTTGCATTAAAGTTGTCATTTGGACTTGCACCATCACTGTCTTGCATTAAAGTTGTCATTTGGACTTGCACCATCACTGTCTTGCATTAAAGTTGTCATTTGGACTTGCACCATCACTGTCTTGCATTAAAGTTGTCATTTGGACTTGCACCATCACTGTCTTGCATTAAAGTTGTCATTTGGACTTGCACCATCACTGTCTTGCATTAAAGTTGTCATTTGGACTTGCACCATCACTGTCTTGCATTAAAGTTGTCATTTGGACTTGCACCATCACTGTCTTGCATTAAAGTTGTCATTTGGACTTGCACCATCACTGTCTTGCATTAAAGTTGTCATTTGGACTTGCACCATCACTGTCTTGCATTAAAGTTGTCATTTGGACTTGCACCATCACTGTCTTGCATTAAAGTTGTCATTTGGACTTGCACCATCACTGTCTTGCATTAAAGTTGTCATTTGGACTTGCACCATCACTGTCTTGCATTAAAGTTGTCATTTGGACTTGCACCATCACTGTCTTGCATTAAAGTTGTCATTTGGACTTGCACCATCACTGTCTTGCATTAAAGTTATCATTTGGACTTGCACCATCACTGTCTTGCATTAAAGTTGTCATTTGGACTTGCACCATCACTGTCTTGCATTAAAGTTGTCATTTGGACTTGCACCATCACTGTCTTGCATTAAAGTTGTCATTTGGACTTGCACCATCACTGTCTTGCATTAAAGTTGTCATTTGGACTTGCACCATCACTGTCTTGCATTAAAGTTGTCATTTGGACTTGCACCATCACTGTCTTGCATTAAAGTTGTCATTGATGTAAAAGAAATAAAGCTTGCCATTTAAAAGTTTGTTGTCATTTATCTAACAATCTAACATGTCATTCCACCAACGATTAAAATGTGTCGTATTGTCAACTTATCAAAGATGTCATTTGGCCGTCCACTACGTTTCCAGTTGGCATTTGGGGTGCTTGTTGATTTTTTTTATTAGTACTCAAACACCACTCAATAAAGCACACACACACATGTGGGTCATGACATGACATTTCGATGTGAAACTTTACCTGACGGAGCCAATCAGCCTTCTCCTGTAGCGCCCCCTCCCCGATGTCGGCGATGTCCACAATACACAATCGCCAGTATTTATTTATTCCTACGGAAACCATGAAATCGTCCCACTCTACATTCTTAATGTTCAGTCAATACTGGACGTTTTGCACAAACATTTGCTACTGTGTTCAGGTTACTAATGGAACTGCTAGTTTTACATAGTCCCTGTGTCTGTGTGGATGTGTGTGGATTTTCCCCTCTATGGTTGAAAAGCACCATTTTGTTATTGTTTCCTCGTTATTGTCCCTGGGAATCTGCGAGGTCTAGCATCTATCCCTCCTCGCCCCCTTTTAAAAGATAACACTTTTATAAATAAATAAAAAATTTGAACAGGAATTTTAACATGGACTACTAGATATATTTAATGAGAGTTATTGGGCGTTTTGACTTTAAGGTTTTGGGACTTGTCAGTTTTAGACTTTGTATTTTGAGACTTGGTAGTTTTGGACTTGGCAGTTTTAGACTTTGTATTTTGATATTTATATCCTAGGGCCATAGTACATCAGCGGCTCTTTGAAACCGGTGGACATTAATTGGAACTAGTTTTTTTTATTTTATATATTTTGAAATTTTTGTTTTCATTCATTCTCTCTTTTGCATTCTTTCTGGTTTTCTTTGTCTGCTTCTCTCACTAGACCATTTTCTCGTTAGAGACTCTTTATTCATCGTGACCCAACTCCCCCCTCCCTGCCTTACACACTCCACCCCTCCCCCTCAAATCCCCTTTCAATATAATAAATACAAGTATATAAAACTAACCCCTCACTAGTATACACTGTGTGACTGGTTGAACGTATCCGCGGAGTAAATCCTGCTTTCCTCAATGTTTGCTTTCACTGTTTGTAGGAAACGGAACAAACAAACAGACGCAAAAGGAAATCAATTGTATTTTACCGTCTCCACTCTGTGTGGTCTCTCCCTCCCATTCCTCCCACTCCTCCCTTTCTTACTACTTGTCTCTCTCTTCCAGTCTTGTCATCCTGTACATACCTCCCTCCCTCCCTCCCACACACATAATCCAATCCAGTAAATAAACAATATTATTTACCGGCACTCCTTGTCCTATATCACCCCCATCTCTCTCCCCAATCCCATCTCGCAATGTTTAAAAAATATCATAACTTCTTATAATTTCTATTTAAAAAAGGGGATGCTGCTCTAGCTCAGATGTTGGAACTATGTCATTTGTCAATAGAGTAGCTTCTCTTTGATGTCATGTTTACAACAAAAATTTCATATGAACACTTTCTATCCGGAGATCATTCTTTTTTTTTTTTCGTTCTTTTTCTAACGAGGGTAACGCCCTGTCAGACATTTTCTCTCTCTCTCAGCATGTAGCAAAATGAATAAAAAATAAAGGTGGGAGGGGGGGGGGATAGATAATATACTAGTGTCATAGGGCACTGTGGCCGGCTGGCGTACGGAAGCTCCTGGGTTCGATTCGAATCCTGGCGAAGGTTATGATTGTTTGGTTCTCGGTTCTGGAGGCTGTCCCTTGAATCTACCCAGATCTCTTTCTGTCCCCTGAATCTACCCAGATCTCTTTCTGTCCACTGAATCTACCCAGATCTCTTTCTGTCCCCTGAATCTACCCAGATCTCTTTCTGTCCACTGAATCTACCCAGATCTCTTTCTGTCCCCTGAATCTACCCAGATCTCTTTCTGTCCACTGAATCTACCCAGATCTCTTTCTGTCCCCTGAATCTACCCAGATCTCTTTCTGTCCACTGAATCTACCCAGATCTCTTTCTGTCCACTGAATCTACCCAGATCTCTTTCTGTCCACTGAATCTACCCAGATCTCTTTCTGTCCCCTGAATCTACCCAGATCTCTTTCTGTCCACTGAATCTACCCAGATCTCTTTCTGTCCCCTGAATCTACCCAGATCTCTTTCTGTCCCCTGAATCTACCCAGATCTCTTTCTGTCCCTGAATCTACCCAGATCTCTTTCTGTCCACTGAATCTACCCAGATCTCTTTCTGTCCCTGAATCTACCCAGATCTCTTTCTGTCCACTGAATCTACCCAGATCTCTTTCTGTCCCCTGAGTCTACCCAGATCTCTTTCTGTCCACTGAATCTACCCAGATATCTTTCTGTCCACTGAATCTACCCAGATCTCTTTCTGTCCACTGAATCTACCCAGATCTCTTTCTGTCCACTGAATCTACCCAGATCTCTTTCTGTCCACTGAATCTACCCAGATCTCTTTCTGTCCACTGAGTCTACCCAGATCTCTTTCTGTCCACTGAATCTACCCAGATCTCTTTCTGTCCACTGAATCTACCCAGATCTCTTTCTGTCCCTGAATCTACCCAGATCTCTTTCTGTCCCTGAATCTACCCAGATCTCTTTCTGTCCCTGAATCTACCCAGATCTCTTTCTGTCCACTGCGCTGTCTCTATTCTTCTGTGTACACATCTTTTCTCTTTGACCCTCTCGACCTTCTTCTCGCCGTCTTTTTTTCTTCAAATATTCCTTTCTCACTTTTTTTTTTCACCTACTCTCTCTCTCTCTCTCTCTCTCTCTCTCTCTCTCACTCGCTTCCCCCATCTTTCCATTATTGTTATTGTTGCTTACACGGTCGGCTTGTCCAAATACAAGTTTATTTTCTTGCAATTCTCTCATGTTTCTCGCGCGAGTGTGTCTGTGTGTTGGAGGAACCGAGGAGGCGTCGACTCAGAAACCACTGGTCAGTGTAATGGAAACATGTTTCTACAGCTACCCTCCCCCCTTTTTTTCTGTTTTAATTTCCACGTGTTGTTTGCATACACAACCCCCCCCCCCCCCTGGTCACTTGTTTCACCCAGTCTTGAAATAAAAACTCGTTTTTCCCTTCTTCAATATGGCGTCATAAAAGAATATTTCTCTGGCGCTAATTGTGCTTCCGGTATGCAATTTTTAAATGGTGGTAGTGTTCTTTATTTCTCTTCACAGTTTCTCCCAATTCCCCCCCCCCCCCCCCAGCCTGCTTTTTGGTGTGGTTCCTTATTGTTAGTTGGTTGACTAGATTAGTTTAGTGATCTCTTCAGTGGAATAGATTCTATACAAATGACTCTGCACACTCAAACAGATGAACGTACACATGTTTAAAAAGAGTATCGTTTTGCACAGCTGTGTGAAATGATTTATATGAATATTAATGTTTACTACTTCAATACTGATTTAGGACCTGCTTCGTCGTTGGTTAAGTTTAAATGAAAGAAAACATGTAAACTCCCCCCTCCCCTCCCCTTTTTTGTTTTCACTCTTCCCGGCTTTAAAGCCCTTTCAACCAAAAACAAAATGGACTCCATCATGGACGCCTGTGTCAACGTGCATGTTTTCTTTCGGTTACAAATATATGACCCAGGGCCCTCTACCACCACACTTTTCTACCCTCATCTCACACATACTTTTACACTATAAGAAATGTGCATGTGTGTTTAAGAATTTTGATTTTCATAATTAGATTCCGTCACCCACCTTTTCCCAACATTGCCACACACAAATAAATAAAATAAAAGACTGGACCCCTTTTTTTGAATTAACATGGGAATCCCTGTTCGATGACTTTAAAATATCAAGATAGCGATGAACCAAAGTTGTCGTAAACAGCGGGACCATACTGTTTCCGGAAATGCCCTGTCTTGTCTCTTGTCTTTACCCCCTTTTTCATTCTCTCTCTCTCTCTCTCTCTCTTTCTTTCACACTCACTGACACATATCCGGTAAGTATGACACCGTTTTGGGCCTAGGTATAAATAATTAGTCTAGAATTCTGCACAGGCCCATTCATCTTTGTACATAAAAAACTTTAAAAAATACAACAATCTTTTATTTATGTACACGTGTTAAAACTGGAGGCACGTGCTAAAACTGCAGGCGTCATGCAAGTTACGCCATAGTGTTGCAGAATTATATTAAGACTAGTGGTTATGCCCGTCAAAATGACGGAGATAAGTACTTGTCCCTTTTGCCGGCTATATTTAGTGTGGGTGTTTCGTTTCAGGTGTACGGCGTGAGGTCGACGACAGTGTGAACAAAAATCCAAAAACGTTTGTTTATTTTTCAATATGCCCGTTTTTTTTTTTTTTTTAAATTAGCACAATCTCAACTATAAGATGAACGTTGTCGAACATCGCTGTATTAAAAGCTTTGTTTCTAAAAGAAAATCTATGATTACATCCGATTTACTGACTAAAAAATTAGGATTTTTACTAGAGTTCTTTTATAACATCAATCTCTCGCTATACTCTCTCTCTCTCTCTCTCTCTGTATGTATATATATATATATATATATATATATATATATACAGCTTTTAACAAAACTTTTCCATGTACAAATAAAATTGGGGCTCAATTACAAAAGATAATTTGAGATATACTAACCTATAATGGCATGGAATCTGTTGCCTGAATAAACCAAGAAAACCAGTAACTTAACATCATTTAAATCACTAATAGAAATGCAGGACTAAACTCTAACCACGAATGTGCGTAGGACGCACGCAATAGTATTCTTTATAGATAGAGCGTCTGCAATGTATAAGATAACATAAGATAATATTAAATATCTTTACTTAAATCTGGTACTTAGTTGTTTGGTGAATTTTAATATCTAAATATTTTTCACAGATGTCTTCCACAATGCCAGCGCCAATCTACATGTCGCTATAGCAACGCGTTTAAGATGAAGGATACAATACAACACTAAATAAATACACTGCATCCACTATGGACGGTATGCTCCGTAGAAGTCTCTTCCCTTTTCTCTCTCTCTCGAGCAGGTAGAAAACAACAGTTGTAATAAGAATATGTTTACCGAGACGCCTGGCGAGTTTTAAGTGCACTCGGCTTGGCCAATCCGAATTCTTATCAGATCCAAACATTTGAGATGGAAAAAAAGGTAGGGGGGGGGGGTGCTCTCTCCTGGCAGAACGCAGGTCACGCATTACTTGATCGTCTGCATTGTTTAAAATCATTGGAATTGTTTACTTCCAGGGTGCCGTGCCCAGGTTTTTTAGGCTCACCCCACCCCGCGAGCATCCTCGCGTTTCGGGCCCGAACGTCTTGTCGCGGGGTTTGTTGTATTTTTTTCTTTTTCTGTCTACGTATTTAGTATATATACACAAATACTATCAATTGTGCATCCTTATGTCAGCGTTGCTATATATACAAGTTAAACATTGTATTCGGGATCGTTCATGCTAAAAGAAATCCCAGATTTAAGTATAAAAACCAAGTATATTTTATATGAACTTCAACATAATTATACTTTATAACAAAGTGTATTGAGTTGTTTTGTCAAGTGCCATTCGACTTTGCAGAGTTTAACGATTAAAAAGCTTGTAGGTGGGAAACCCAGATTGTGTACCTAATTTTTTGTTTAAATCCACGAAAATTCTTTGCATCTTTTTCTCCCTCCACCTGGCGTTCTGTCCATCCTATTTTTTTTCTTTCTGGCTGCTCCATTTCAACCGCCTCCCCATCGCCTATATCCCTCCTTCTAAACCCTCTCTAACAAACATTTCACTTTGAAGTCGCCTCATTCTGTGTGCTTTTCTTTAATGCCTCGTATTCTAAACAAACAGGGGCGTGGGCCCCCACCCCAGAACACCAAAAACGACCCGATACTTTTAGACGTTAGGAGGGGGAAAGGAGTAGGAAAAAAAAACACATCTAGGGGATTTAGTTTTATTTCATTTGCAAGTACACTACAAAACAGGTATACCGGTGTGTTTGTCTGTGTGTGTTTGTGTGTGTGAGCAAGTGTTGTATGCTTAGGTGCGTGTTGTCGGTGGAAAGGGTGGATGGGGGGGGGGAGGGTCATTGGGGGCTAGGAGGAGGCATTCTTAGTTATAGAGGAGTGTATAGACAATAAGAGAATCATCCTGCAAAGTCGAAAACACAAATATACATAAGCATCGTGTATTAAAGGGAGTGTACAAACAGATAACAAAGAAACTGTAAGGCAAATACAATTTATATAATAGTAAATCTATTGCTATATAAACATATATAACGTAATGGCGCATGACTGCTGGATAAATATCAGGGTATCCAGATACCTACTCATAAAATACCGGACAACTTTTCCACCCTTTCCCATCACTGGTACCCGCCCTTGAGAAAATTGGCTTTACTACAATACAATGTCCGGCATTTATGTTTATTATATACCGGACAATCATCTGGAATACCGGACTGTCCGGTTCAAACCCGGACACCTGGCAATTCTAGTGTGTATAGATTTGATTGGAGAGGAGTCGGATTGGGAAAGGGGGGGGCGTGATGACCTAAATTTAGAAATGAAGGGGTCGAGATTAGGTCAAACACAGATGAAGACTAACGACTACTCTACGATCGGTATGTATGGTTTGTGCAGATTGGCGAGGATGCTAGCGAGGGGAGGAAGGGGGGGGGGGTCCGGTGCTGTCTCTTTATTACACCACTCGTGGTGTTTGTTTTTGTTATAATTATACTTTTTTTGTGTTATTGCTGGTTGTTATTGTGTTTTAAAAATGTTGAATTCAATTTTATTGACAGTTTAATCTGTGTGTTGAGGAAAGTCTGGTGGGGGGGGGGGGGGGGGATATCTGTGTCTGATTGTTTGTGTGTCATGTCCGTGTTGGCCGGGCTGGCATCACTAAGACGGGTGATACAATCCTCAAGATTGTGCAAATAAATGGAACGTGATTGTTAATGTTGTTTCTTTTCTTTAAAAAAAAAAATTACAGTTAGGATAGAAATAAAGTAGGAATTCATTTGATAGGTTGTGATTTGTGATACGGATGGGCATATGTGGCGTAATGTTAGCGTAGTGTAGGATTAATGTATCAATGCTGTATATGGTCCGTATTTTCATTCAAATGCCCACTTTATAGACGAACTTATACAATCTACAGTAAAGGCATTGAGGGGACCACTGCCCTATTAGCTGGAACCACTGCCCTATTAGTCTGGGAAACTACTATGTACTGTAAAGACCTGCCATATTAGCTCGGACCACTGTCCTTTTAGCTTAAACCAATGCCCATTAGATGGTCCCACTGCCCAAGTAACTATCATCTTACTCAAAGTGCGGAAGGATAACGAACTTGAAAAATAAACATAAAAAGAAAAAAAAATAACGTGAAGCTGCTTTCCATCCTTTTGAACTTGTAAATACAAAACAAACCTGTAACGGGTGGGGTGGTGGGGGTACACTGTAAGCAAGCAAGGTAGGCGTAGGGCGTCGAGTGCTTGCGTCAGGAAAATCCCTTCAGAGTCACGGTCAGACTCAGATGTCAAAGTAATCCGACCCCCCGACCCCCATTCCCCCACCCTCCTTTCCAAGTTCTCGAGTGAACTACTCAATACCCTGATTCGAGTCACAGCTGAAACGTACCGTGTGACCTCCTCCCCGCCCCCCACCCCCACACCCCCCTTCCTCCCCAAACTTACTCTTGTTGATGTTTCTGTTTTACGGCGTTACGGCGCACAAAAAAAAAATAACATAACTGTTTAAAATTTGAAAGAGAAAAAAAAAATGGCATGTTGGCAAAGCGATCTATAACGGGGGCCGAAAAACTGTATGCCGCTTGGGTTTTAATTTTTAAATGGCAAATTATATAGACCAATCCAATTAATGGTGTGTGTCTGTAACGGAGGGGTGTGCATCTGCTGCAAGTTGAGATTGCTACTATATAGTGAGTAGTTATATTGGGCAACAGGATTACTTCAATGTGTTCAGCCGCACAAGATTGGTTTGGCAGGGAAAAGCACTGGGTCAACAAGGGGGAATCACAAATCTTCTGGGGAACGTTTTGGAAAGATTTTTGGGGAATTCCATCCGGTCTTTTTGGTCTCTAAGACCAGAACTCTGTCCGAGAAAAAATTTAAATAACAAAAATAAATATCCGTTTTTTGCCTTTTTTAAAAACAAAATGTATGAAAATAAAACACATGGATGGATATTCTAATACAGGATATTGCGTGAAGTTGTGCAATTCTGGTACATGGTTCATGCGGTCTTGAAAAGTCTCGAAATGTTTAAGAAAACTTTCATGATTTTTTCAACTTTGGGAAAATGACTTGATTTGTCAAATTTAAGAAAACTTTTGTGATTTTTTTGTTTCGGTAAAATGACTTGATTTTTTAAGTTTGGGGGAAACTGGCTTGATTTGTCAAATTTAAGAAAACTTTTGTGATTTTTTTGTTTCGGTAAAATGACTTGATTTTTCAAGTTTGGGAAAAATTAGGAAAAGTTTTGGGTAAAGTTTGTAAATGTCAGAATGGACAAATGGACAACATATCGTTGTAATACTTCTTTCGTATGTATTCTAAAAAACAGTTTGATTGGCCTTTTCAAAAATTCAGTTGGAATTCGACTTTTAGTAATATAGACTATATTCAATTCACAAAGAAAGTTTTTCAATTTACAAATTAATTTGTGTATGTGGTTGACCTTGGATCGCATGCTCGCACACTATACACGCGCCCGCCGTGCGTTAACTCGCGATGACGTAGCAGGCAAGCAACGATGACGTCACATTTCATTGATCTTTTTTTTTCGCTGTTTTATTCCTTTTTCTTCTTCTCCTTTTATTTTTTTGTTTCTTTATTGGTTTGTATTGTTGTTTATCTATGTATTTGTTTATATCTACTTTCTTCTATCTCTCCCACACCTATTGTCATCATATGTGCAGAATGTTCTCCAGAAAATCTTTGCACTGGTTTGACTCGTTTGGGGAAAACATTCTTGATCACACGATAGATGTTTCACATACGCACGCACGGACGCACAGACATAAATAGCCCAGGCTCATTGTGCTAAAGTCAACAGACGTAGAGACAGACTAAAACCTTAAACCAACAAAGACAGTAGCAACCCGCCCCCCTCCCCACTTTTTCCCCCTTTAAAGTACTTATTTGTTGTTCCTTCTGAAGCTAGAGTCGATTACTTCTATTTAAAAAAAATATTTTTAAAATTATTTTCTGGTTTTCTTTATATTTTATTTCGTGCTTTTTTTAATATTTTTTAAATTTTGAAATGGAACAAAATCCCGAGATATCCATACAGCCCCACATTGTGTTATTGTTGTTTTTGTTCTCCCAGTCTAAGGCGTGATCTGGATCATTTACTTTAGAAATTTTAAAAGTATTTTATGATATAACTAACGTAAACTTGGCCGGATGTATGTGTGTGTGTGTGTGACCCTTGACCCTGGAAGCCATATTGTTTTGTCACGTGACACGCAGGCCTACCGTCCATATTTCTTTACCCACCACCCAACCGGACCCACACGCTCACCCCCTCCCCCCCCCCCCCCTAAAAAAATATTTGATCCTACATTGTATTGTTCTAAGTTTCTAAGTGACCCACATGAGCGTACGACAAATTGATATAAAGGAAAAAATCTCAGAAGCGGCGAAGTAAACAATTTCCTATTGTTATCTAAAAAATCTTCTGTCAATATTTTTCTTTTAGCGAGGAGACAAAGTTCCAGTGATATCCCTTTCCTTCATATAAAATTCTATTCATTATTACTTAGATCTATTACGATATTTTTTTTTAGAAAAAAAGATAATAAGAATTGTCTGAAAGTGAATTATTTTGAGAGATAATCTAAAGATTTAATTATCATTACCACCGAGATGGCAGTCGTGTATTATATAACCTCTTGATCAACATTAGAGTCTGCACTTAAAATTAAATATTCTGCTTTTTTTTTTTTTTTTTGCTGATTAGTTGATTTCTGGCACGTGATCTTCTGACATCACAAGACGTCCCCCGTTTATTTAATATCAATTGTATGTTTCTTTTGAATGTTAAATTTTTTTTTAATTATTATTATTATTTTTTTATTTGTGTAGATATACAAGTAAATCTTCATTTGGCGACTTTTAAGTGGTTTGTAATATGTGCTTAATAATTTGAGTCTCAGGGTTGCGGCATGGACATTTGATGGATTGATTTGCTCGCCTGTAGACCGTTGACCCTATTCGCTCAGTCCCTATGCGGTACCTCTAATCGCTTGTGCCGTGGCTTGTGTGTGTGTGTGCGAGGGGGTGTCGATAACTGTTTCACATGCCTCATGTAGTCGACGCCTCATACCTTTTCTCTCCCCTCCCCCCCACCGCCCCTCTAGCGCGATAACTGCTGTCCACTCTCTTCTAATAGCCCACGAAGGCGGGGACTAGCCCCTCATTCTGATATTTGTGCCCTCGGTGCTTGGCTCGGTATGAGATAAGACGCGAGAGAGACAGTCAGTCATTGTTTGGTCCTCGTTGTTGACATATTTTGCTGTTTACCTTTTAATTCGTATCTTTTTTTTTTTTTCTTTATCTATCTCTCTCTTTTCAAAATCAATCGTTTTGTCTGCAGTAAACACTGATAAATGCGTCTGTTTATTTCACTGGCTGTTGTTTTGTTTTAATTATTTTATCTGTTGTGTGTGTGTTTTTTTTCTTTTCAAAGAAATGTTTGTTCCGGTAGAGAAAGGGAGAAAGATAAGAGAAAAGGGGAGAGAAAATGAGTAGAGAAATTAGAGAATATTCAAATCAATATTTAAATTAAAGAGATTCCGTATGAAATGTCGAGGCCACCTTACCTCACTTGACCTGTCTGTCCACCTGGCTGACAGGTAGATGTATCCACACACAACAGAATTCAATTATCCGCTAGTTTAAATTGAAGAAATTACACATTTCTCTATATGATATTTAAAAAGAAGCGTATTTCCAGTTGTCGCCCGTAGCACGTTGATAATAGTTTCAGATAACTACCCTGCCATTTGCAAACCATTGAGCGTTGTCGAGGGGGGGGACTATTAGTTATGCTTGTGACGAGTGTATATTAATGAATATAAAGAGGGCAATTTATAGAATATATAGAGATAGATAGATTTTTGGCATCAATCCGAGTATTATTAACTTTTTGAGGACACGTTTTTTTCATCTTGTGTATGTGAGAGAAAGTTTTTAATAAAATAAAATTGTGTAAATAACTAATATTTCAAGGGCAGAACAAGGTCAATCTCTAGCACTTCCGCTCATTTTATTCTTGTAAACATCAGAGAACATGACCCCTCCCCCCTCCCACCTCATCCTCGACCGACTCCATCCCTGGTCCAGAGAGCCGAGTAACTCTTACTTAACCCTGCTCGTTAGTGAGCGAGGCTCTCTCCCTGCCCGCGCCCTCACCCCGACCCCCAACATATTCCCCATTTCTTTACCAAACAAAGAGAACCCTGGATGTAGTGACGGGAGGGGGATACTGGGAGGAGAGGGGTTCGGAGTAAGAAAGGGGGGAGTACGGAGAAATAACAATTTAATTTTTTTTTAAATGGAACAAATAATTCATAACGTCTGGTTTTTATATTACCAATCCCGCCCCCCAACCAAACCTGCGGGCGCCCCACCGCACCCTGCGCCCCCTCCCACCGCATCCGGTTTCGGGTGAAAGAGGTTTGTCAGAGAGAGAGGGAGTGAGAGAGTTTATGGGGAGGAGGAGATGGTGAGCATAGCCTATATATTTATAATTGATTTGTTTATGCGTGCGCGTCGAGTTGGATTTTGTTTACTTTCCCCCTCCCTCCCTCCCTCCCTCCTTCCTCCCTCCCCCCAGCTGGTAGGTTGCCACTATGTTTATCAGTGCCGAGGGTAAACATAGAGTGCTTAGCTTCGCCTGGCAACCAAGCGGGCGCTTTTTCTGTTTTTTTTTTCAGTTTTAGTTTTTGTTTTGTTTTTGGGTGTGGAAAACGGGGAGAGAGAAAGAGAGAAAGAGAAATATAAAAAAGAGAGGGGGATCAAAAGTAAACATAGACAAGTAATGCTGTTTTCTCTTTATTATAACAGATCCAGGGGCCACTTACTCTGAACAGGAAAGAACAAGCCATTTCTGCGTGTCTTTTCTTTACTTTCCAATAATTCCTGTTTTCTTTGAGGATGTTTATATATCATATAAAAATGTGTGTGTCTCTCTCTCTATATATATTGTGTTTGTATACATATATATATATACATGAATTGTATATATGTTTTTATGGAGGATGTTTTTTTCCTTCGTTAAATGTTCCATTTTTGTTCTGATATCTCAAAGAATGTTCTTATGTTCTTCTGTGTACAAGTTTTAGTTTGCGGGGAGGAGGGATTGTGTTTTTTTTTTATACAGGGTGCGATCAAATGTATTGATGGTAGGGGGAGTTGGGGGTGGAGCCCCCCCCCCCCCCGGGTAACGGAGGCTGGATACTGGGGTTTTGTTGTTTTTTGTTTAGCTTTTTTATGCTTGGTCTATATATATATATAAAGAGAGACCTGGGAGGAAGACGCCCTCCCCTCCCCCTTATTTTTTTGTTATTTATTTGTATTCGTTCTTGTTTTTTTTCGTCCGTCCGGCCATGATTCCAAATATTTATAATATCAACATGGCATTTTGGTGGAATTTTCCCATGGAACAAATGAAACGATATATAGGTCTACACATAGAATAGAGTAACACACTCACACACATAGACATACAATTCAGACACATAGTTTATCTAGACTATATCTCTTTGTAGGGCCTATCTATCATTATAATTTATTTGCCAGTGTATCTATCTACTTAAATATCTATATATACTTTATCTACTTATATATCTATATATACTTTATTTTTATCTATCTATATACCCATTTATCTATCTGTAGGCCTATAGTTTTTTTTATCTATCTTTATATCGATTTATTAACCTATACACCAATTTATCTATCTATATATCTATTTATATACCTATTTATTTAACCTATCTATACACCAATTTATATATCTATATAGGCCTATCTATTATTTTATCTATATATATATCGATTTATCTTTCTAACTATCAATATAAAAAAGTTGCTGGGGAGCGGATTTTCTATCATTCTACAAATAAATCTATCCGTCTCTACAATGTCTATCTAGGCCTAGGCCTACTTATCTATTTATCAATCTAGGAATTTATCTATCTAATCGGTCTATATTCTCTCTCTCTCTCTCTAGGCCCTACATAAGTATATACATCAATCAATCTATTTCTCTAACTCTATATCTCACTTTCAAATCTCCTTATCTGCCCTTTTACATGTCGCATACCTAAACGGTTTTTTCTTTCAAAGGGAGATAACAAGTTGTAAAACAAGCTTCGCTTGAACACGCTTACTTCCCATTATCAAAATTTTTAATCTCGCGCCATTTTATATTTTTCTTCCACAAAAAAAATATCCCGAGCGAAAAGTGTTTTAAAGTGGAGTGGTGGCTCGTCTGCTTAGCGACGTCCTGCGCGCGGGCTTGCGCGTTCAGTGGCATCGCTTACCTCCTTTCCCCGAGTAGTTATAAAGCGAGTAGAAAGTGGGACGCGTGAGGTTAAAACGGTTGAAGGACTCAATAAAAAAAAAAAAAAAGTTCTAGCGCTGGGTGGATAATGATGGCGTATTACTCGGGTTCAAAACGCCCCTGGGCCAGGCGCCCTAGCAAGCACAAGTGCTGTAAAATTGGTCGCAATCATTTAAGACTAGTTTTCAATCAATGCTGCAGAAGTAGGAAGAATTTGTCCTTGTTGAAGGAAATGGTTTACACTTGCCCCCCCCCCCTCTTTTTTAAAGGGGACAATAATGGGAACATTCCCCCCCCCCCCCAGTGTTGTAAAGAGGGAGCACACGTCATTATTTTTTTAAAAAAGTAGCCATGTTATGACACGTGGTTCTTGTCGACACTGCAACGGGCTCGGGTTCGAAACCATGTTTGTTTGTTGTTTAAAACCATCTCTAGTAAGTAGGCATACCTGATAATGGTTGTGAGAGGGAATGGGAGGGAAGCAAAATCACCTGGGCAATATACCGTCCACGTATTTCCCCCACATTGTATGCCTTGGCCAAGGAAACTAGTCAACACTAATTCACTAGCCCACAAGTGATACCATTGTAGTGTGGGAATATATATAGAGAGAGGTCTATAAAAAATAATATATTCTCGTGTTGATGAGTCCATGGGACACCCACTCCACGCAGACGCCCTCGCTGGTGTGCAGGGATACGTGCGATCCACCACGTTAATGATCCGATTGGGAATTCCGCAGGTCGGGTGGGGAGTGAAGTGTACTGCATGTACTGCCGAGACCGTAACCAACTCTATGTTACGCGACACGGCCTTATCGGCGTGCCCCGGGGTGGCTAGTCTCGGACAGGATCTTGGAGTGCCCCCCCCCCCCAATCATCCATCTTTGAGCCTTCGTCACCCCCCTGGACTCAGGAGCCGTAAGCCTCGTCCGTTTTTTTGTTGGATTAAGGGTAAAATGAGAGTTTGAGTCTTAAAAACAAAAGGAGTCGTAATGTTGTTATTGGGGAACTTTTTGAATATGATCCTCCCTAAACATGATATGTTCTCCCTGCCCCCTGCACATTCTACCCCACATTTATACAGGTGAGAAAGGAATAGTAAAAAAAAGCTTGGACTTATTTTTGTGCATAAAAAATAATTTTAAAAAATCACAAATTAAAAGCATTGTCATTTTAGAAGCAGAGGGTGGCAAAACGGGTGCGCACCGTGGCGTTTGTTTGTTGATTCGGTTTTACCACGCCCTCCCCGCCCCCCGTGCACCCTCACACCTCTCCGTGTTTAGACAATGATCTGGGCCATCACTCCCTCCCCCCTCCCCACTCCCCATGCCCGCCAACTGCGCACGTGCATGGCGCTGAAGGAGTTGTTTAGCCAACACAAGCCGGTGGTAGAATCCACATCCAGTACATAGCCTACTCTTCAATCCCCCTCTCTCTCTATCTCTCTCTCTCTTTCTTAATCTCTCTCTCGTTCTCTCTCTCGTTCTCTCTCTCACTCTAATATTTATTTTAATCCAGGGCGTACCACATACATCCTCGGCGGGGCACAAGCGTCTTCACGGGGGCTGTGTAGGCTGCAAACGTCTTGGGAGAAGGGAGCGATCTGGGAGGGCTAAGGGGAGCGGAGTGGGGGGGGGTCGTTCGGTTGTTGTTTTCCCTTAAACGCTCACACTGGGAGGAGTCAGACAGCCAAGTGACGTCATATATTTCCAAAATCTGATGCTAAACACTAAAAAACGATAAATAATTCCGTTTCGTTTGTGTTTTTTTTTCTCTCAACATTTTGTCGACTTCAATAATTAACACCTTTTGTAATTACAGGTATATCATATAAAATTTTTAATGGTCGTATTTCCAAAACTTTAACACAACAACATCATTACCTGAGTATGCGTCATTACCCCACCTCCCCTCCCTCCCCGCCTCAACTTAACGAAGTACTAATGCCCTGCAGAGGATCATACACGCTTCATAGTCCCGCCCCCACCCTTTCCTTTCCTCTCTTTATATTCATTGTAAATAGAGCTCTTTACGTTTATCTCACTTACATGCTCGCGATTTAACTGTTGAGAAACTGTTTAGAGCCTCCCTCACCTTCTCTAATAGTCGACACCTCCCCTCCAACCCACCTTCCCGCTTCATTCTTACGCGCCACGATTATCAACAGCTGATGAAAACGTCACATGCCTTTGACGTCACGACGAAGTCGCTTTTTCTTTTTTTTTTGCCGCGCCTCTCCGCTGGTTGGCTGCACTCACACATGACATATTGACATCCACATGACCACGATCTCCATTTTTTGTAACCAATCCGCGGCTGTCAATTATTCCGTCACGCTCATCCCCATCCAATTGTCCACCACTATGAAACAGTACATCGATCCACACCACTTGATTTTCTTCCGTTGTTTTACCATTCACAGCTCAGCGGTCATCTCCCCCCCCCCCTCGTTGAGAACACCTGTTTTGGGTGCACCCCGAGGTATAGGGATAAATATTAAAAAAAAAAAAATCTACTGGAAAAGGAGTAGATGGGGTGGGGTAGGAAGTAGTACTGAATGGAAAGAGAGCAAGCGTGCGACGTATGAACCTCACAGCTCGGACTTGGTTGTAAGTCAGGGCGAAGCCAGAAATCTATTCGATGGAGGGGGGGGGGGGGGCTGAACTTTCGCATGACAAACATTTACCAACTTCTTAGCGAATTTAGTGCATAATTTGAATAAACTGTTGAAAAAGATATTTTTAAAAAATTCCAAATGGAGAAGGGTTATCCCTCCTCAGCCCCCCCCCCCCCTCCTCCTGTGGCTACGCCCCTGGTTGTAAGTAAGGTTATAACCAACAGTCTTCTAAGTTACAAGCAGCTTTATGTGCAGTCGTTTACACAGTTGCACATTAAACGTTATGGCTAATGATAACAATTATTATTCGTCTTAAACATTTTTTAAAAAGTTTGATGACAGGCTCATGTTGAAATATTTTAATTACCCTACACTTTAAGGGTTTTATGTTTTGGACGAAAGGTTTGTGTTAATGGGTTGTTACTGGATATACATATGGACATATAGAAGGAACAACGGTGTATAGCAAACACTAACTAAAAATGTAACAAGATGAAAGGGAGAGGAGAGCGTTTGATTTAAACCACGTGGTGTTTTCACAGCCAATCCGCTCGAGCCTCAGATCGGATATATCGTGATTCAATTGGACGTTAGTTTTACTTCTTTTTTTTTTAACACTGGCCTATATATATTGTGGAGAAAACATAATACCCTGTTATTGATGCTGTTGTTTTTTTCCCCTTACTGAGGAACTAATGAAACTGATACATCGTAAATACATTTTGATGTATTTTTTTTGTCAACACCAACGATGATATATTAGACAATGTCAATGTCTAATTTTTATTGAGAGAAGAACAAAAATGGCTGCTGCTTATTTTATGTCAAAACTGTCGCGGATTGTTGAGCCGCGTCAGCAGTCAGACGCCATTTTTTTTTGTATTTTCTTTTACGTTTGTTCCTTTTAGTTCTTGTATCTGACGTCCCTTTCTTTTCTATATCTGGGTGTGGTGTTATAATATATACTATAATATTAATATTATGTATGCGGATGAATTAGTGGATTTTATATATAACATTTTGGCACATAAAAAAATATACACTATTATGAGAATACGAACAATAAATTGAAACTTTTGAGTGTTTTTTTTTCTCGATGTTGTGAATGTGAGGTATTTGATTTCGTGTAGGTGTAAACGAAAAAAAAACACCAAAGGTTAGCACAAACTAGGTGGTCACTCATACATGTTGATGACATTAGTTCCTCCCCCCTCCCCCTACACACTTTTACCCGCTTTTCACAATTCACCGCAAAGAAAAAAAAAGAATAATTGGAATAAAAACGTGTTGCTTTGTTTTTCTATTATGTTGATCTCGCTATTTCGCATTTAATGTACATATCCCATTGGTATGGCCACAATGTGTCCGGGGGTCAACTGGTGTATAGCCTTATTATATATATAAACTCTTGGGGGCCCTTGACTGCATGGACCCTTGGGCTCATTCATTATTTATTGGGGCCTGGCATAAGGTGTGTTGGTAAAGAATCTTTGCATCGTTTTTTCGTCCATTAGTCACCGTCGCATATTCCTCTGGACACCAGGGGGAGAGAGATTGGCCTCCTCCAATCACTGGAAAACAATTTCTTTATTGATTTCTTCTCCCGCCCCCCCCCCCCCCTACTTTTTTCCACCAGGGGTCTCTGTTTTGTGTGATCTATTTATAGTTTAGAGTTGTTGTTGACAAGAATGCTCTGTGTTTGGTTGATTGATAAAGAAGAAAAAAAAGGTGTTAAAAAAACAATGTTTTCTTGTTATCTTGCATCGAAACAAAGAAACTCAACAAAACACAAAAGTGAGAATAAATTGAATAAATAAGAGATTACGAATATTGATGTTCATTTTTGTTATCTTTTCTCCATAACTTTCATTTTGGCTTGACTTGATCCTGTATATCCCCCATATGAGCATAGGGCCGCAACTACACTTCTCCGTCAGTCTTGGGCTTGGGCGGCTCCCTTCAGTTGTGTCCATGTGAGGCTTCAACAGCCTTTGCCTCACTTACGACCGACTTCCTCTAAGCGTTAATCATAAATTTCATTCATGAAGTGAAAATTGTCTAAATCATTTTCGACTTTTTTCGATTAATCAGTGAATTAGGATAAGCAATGAATTGGTCCAATGTTTTGTTTAAAAAAAAGTTTAACTTGTGGAAATTTTCGGGATAAGATTACTCTAACATGGCCAAGGTTTTGACAAGGATTGTGTGGCTAGCACAATGTCAAACCGCCTATATCCTTCCAACTTTTTAAAAATAGTTTTTATTTTATCCGGCGCGTATTCAGACCATTTATCTGGATTCGAACCAGAAGCCTTCCGAGCCAACGTTCTGCAGCTGTACCACCCCATATGCTGGTAAAAAAAAAATTCAATCTAGTTTAAATGCCGTTCACTTGACTTAGTCTGTACAGAAATATCTGAAAACATCTAAAAAGTATAGAAAGATAAACACCAAAAGGAGATAAGTAGCAACGAAAAAATATGAAAATATCCATGGGTTACCTATTTATCTGCAATTATCTCCAGAGAGAGAGAGAGAGAGAGAGAGAGAGAGAGAGAGAGATAGGGTTGAAGCCACAAGGAATGCACCCACCCTCCATACACACCTCCATACACGACCCTAAAATGTTGGTCAAATATTTTGGAAACATTCTTTGACAAGAAATTTAGTAAATTCACGAAAAATTTGGTAAATTCACGTGAAATTTCGCCCCCCCCCCCTTTCAAAAAAATCCTGGCTACGCTCCTGTAGATCGGGGCAGGCAGGTTGATAGATTATATACATAAAGCATCTGACATTCTAAACCTAGAACTACCCTCTCTCTATATGGAACCGAACACCCATAATATGGCATTTGGTCATACATATCAGCCGTGTTTGAGTTGTTGTTGTTGTTCAACAATAACAAAACGCGAGAACTGGGAGGGGGGGGGGCGAGCTGACACTCGAAGCGGTTGTTATTTTGTTTATCACAATATGAAACATAAACAATAGTTCACAATATTGTCTAGAGATGAGACATATTCGAGCCTAACCGAGCTATCCTCCCCCCTCCCACACCACACATACACACACATCAGAGCCCCCACCCCTCCACCACCCCTCGTTGTCTTCCAGATCCTCCCTGTTGTTGTTCTATTTTCCCACAGAATCACTCCCAGGGCTTACCACTCGGGATTGTTTGCTTGGTTTCCACACAGAGTTCAACAACAAGAAAACCATAGAAAAACACAACCAGAAGATAGAATTGCTATTAACGATTTCACTATGTAGACCTATTTATAAATAATTTATTTAAAAAACAAAAGTACATTTAACTGAATCTTTTAAAAAAAGTTGAAATTGAAAAGAAAGAAGTCTTGTGCGATTGAATGATTGAATTATTGCACGTGCAGCAGAGCAATCAGCGCCATAACTGCGTGTCATCTAGAAAAAAACAGGTGTTCTCCGACTGACTCCGACATGGACCACCATTGATTCAGTTTGGTTTCTAGCATGACCTATGACCTATATTAACAGTCTCTCTACAACAGCCTTATACAATAAAAGTACATTCTTACTATTTACATTTATAATTAACAATTTCTAAGCTTATACATTGTGCATAGTTCACATTTTAATAATGTTATACATTAAATTTATATATAATGTACAGTAACAATAAGAAAAAGAAAATGTAAGCAATTATTTTTTTAAAGTATACATTCAGGGTGTTCGCACTTTGAAACATAAACAAGATTTGGTGTGAAAAAAAAAACTTAGTTCTGTGTGGAAAAGGCTAGTTTAGGAATCCCTGGATCTCCACAATTTCACGCCAATATGTTTGTCAACATTCTCCTTTCCCGCCGGCAAGAGCAGACTTTGAATTGAAGTAAACAACATAGGCGGATGTAGGCAGGGAACACTCATAGGCGGATACGTGTGCTATTGTTTCAAGCCGCTTGGAGTCCGTTTTCTTGGGAATTCAACCTTTTTTTCCTCCCTACACTTCTTATATCACAGTTTGAGTCGCACCCACTTTTCCCCTTCCCGCATTTCTTTTGTACGTTACCTCCTCTTACGCTCCGGCAACATTTTGAACAATGTTAAAAGGTATCCGTCCGCTTGCGTCTCTGAGGGGTAGTTGTTTTGTTGCTTTGCCTGCACAGTGTGCCCTGTTCTGTCAACCTTAGGTGGTCCAGGGCCCTTCTCTATCTTCATCACGAATCATGATCAGTCTTGAAAGGATACTTTTAAAATTTTCTCTCTGTATAGACTATATATATAGATAGATCTAGATCTATATCCTAGGTACAAATGAAAGCGCCTGCAGTGAACTAAAAAAATTGATTGGATAGTGGATTGCACACCTGCGACTAGTCTATTATATATTGGCTCAAACTTTGTACTTTAAGAAGTCCTCCACTTTATCAGGGCTATCGTTCTAAAAATTTAAACTGCGCGCACCCATCACCCGATTAACGCCCATGTCAAAGTTAGCGAATCCGCCCCTGTTGTTATTATTATTTTTTTTATTATTCGGATTATATTAAAAAAAAAAAAAGAAACTGAAAGAGAAGTATTATTTGTTAATTGTTAAGAAACTCAAGTGTTTTGATTGCGTGTGACCTCCCTTGATTTGTCAAAACTACGACAACAACACTGGGCTAGTAAACAAGCTGTAGAATCAATACGCCGGGCAGCAGGAATGGGAGGAAGAAAAAAAAAAAAAAAATAACGCGACGTAATTGTCCCAAGATGCAACTTTTTGGTGTGAAGTTTCAGCCCTCGCTCCCTGGCTCGTTACGTGGCTGTTAGCATAGTCCTAATAGCCTCGTTAGGTACTTCTGTGACTATTTGGACTCAAGTTGACGTAAGAAGCCCTGCTGCAATATCATGGGCGTTTCTGGGCAAGGGGTTTATCATTAAGAAGATCTTGCGCACCCCGCCGCCCACTCCCCTTTTTTTCGAATATGTTACAATTCCAAACAGCAACATTGCGATCTCCTCCCGACATTTAAAAAGTATTTCGACTCACCCCCAATCTCAAACCAACCTGAAAAAATGTATGTGACCCTTAGTGCTGGCCACACAATCACCTAGTATGCCGTGGCCACAGAAACTGGTGAACGCTGCTTCACCGGACCTATGGATCAATTTGGTCCGACGGGTACTTTACTTACTTCACTTACATATTATCAAAAGTACAAATAAAATTAGAAACTAATAAATACCCACTTTAAAGTCAAGCACGTAACCAACCAAACATTACATACAAAAACACAACACCACATACACACATACAGTAACATTGTTTTATACTTTGTTGTTTTGAAATACTTTAACATAACGTAAATATGAATTATACAATCCATAATTGCTACATGCTATATAAATTGCTTTTTTGTTAGGGAATGGGGCTGAGGCAAAGTTTCTTAGCTTCTGTATGCACCCCAACCGTGCAGAGCTCACACAAGCCTATGTAGAGCCTCAGGGCAAAAGTTTCAGCGACGCCCCCTTGCATCCCGTAACTCCTTTGTTATATTTAGACTATATTTGCTGCCCTTAGAGAAGTTTCGCCCCCGGGCATATGCCCCCTTCCCCCCCCCCCATTCTATGTGAGGGCACTGGCCCCAAGGTTACCAGTTTGAGGAACATTACGTCAGGGAGACTGTTTATCACAGAAATGATAAGAAAATAAAAAAGAAAGGGGAGGATAACTGCCAATTGACACACTACGTTGTTCAACTAACTATCTCCCCTAATGCTGATCTGACAAGAGAATTCTCTCCCCCTTTCCCCTAACCAACCAAGACTTTCTATAGTTGAAAGGGAAAAAAACAACAAATCAACAACATCCTTGACCTTTCAAAGCCGGTATCCATGAGTAAATATTTCAGAGTAAACATATTGATATATTCTCTTTGGAGTTTTCTGTTGACTAACAAACGAGTCTGTACATTTAAGAAAAAGTTTTTTTGATGCATATTAAATCTATTTCAAGGGGCGGTAACCTCACCTTTTACCACCCTTGATAATTTCATTATGTTTAAGTATCCTATATAATATGTTTTGTTATTTATCATTATATCTTCAACTGCATAAAAAACAAGTTTTTACAGTATAAAAAAAGAGAGAGAGAAAAAAAATCCACCAACAAACAACAAAAACAAAGTCCCAAGTTGTAAACATGTTTATTTTTACCCTCGGCCTCACGCTCGCTCGTTTGCTTCTTGTTGCTCGTGTCACAATTGTGCACGCGCTCCCGAGATTGCAACGGCGATGGCCTCATCAATACGCCGCGGGGAGGAAGGAGTGGGAGGGATGGGGATAACGATGTTTCGTTTTCCACGCCGCTGACAAATGAGTATATAATAGGCTACACATACACACCTACGTATATGCATGTATAAGATATATACATTGATACCATTATATACATTTATATTAGTAAAATACTTCGTGGGCATATGCAGGGGGCGGCGATCGGGTGGCAAAGGATAGATAGGCCAACGTTTGCATAAAAAGCGTTTAGTGAATGGCAGGGCCACAAAAAACCAGCCCACGTGTTGCTTAATTGAATCTAAAGATATAACAGTACATGCTTATAATATGTTTTCGTTTTCCGTTTTTTTCTCAATCTTATTGCCCCATTGATAAGACATTTTAGCATAGCCAAGTCTACACCAACTACCGCCCCCCCCCCCCCCCCCAACACACATACACGCACAAACTCATCCAGTTTCTCCCCGTTTCCCTCGGATGACAGAAGGGCAAAGAGGAAATTAGTAATAATAATACACAAGGCATTACCTTCTAACTTTAAAATACAACATAATAACAATCTGTTAAAATTATCAGATAAACATAAAGACAACAACACTTTATTTGTCTTATCCCATATGCAAAAACAAATGTATATGAGTACCCTTTCCTCCCAAGTGGCATCCGGGCATGGAACGGGTTGCCCGAACAAACCAGGAAAACCAGTAACTTAACATCATTTAAAACACGAATCAAAATGCAAGACTAGACCCAGGCCGTGGATGAGCGTAGTACGCAATAATCGTCTTTATAGAATGAGCGTCTGTAACATATAAGATAAGATTCACTCCCGATGAGCGCCCGAGTATGGAATGAGGTTTCAGAAGAAAATCAAATAAATTAAACCCAATTATAAAAAAAACGCCTATCGAAAATTCAAGGCTATAGCGTAGCAATATTTGTCCGTGCGTCCACTATGCTTCAGCGGGTGTCTTGACACTGATCAATCGGACAACGGTACAAGTTGTTTCGTTCGAATAGCTAGAAATTAATCCGAAAGATCGTCTGAGATGCAACAAAACAGCCCAAAGATTGATGCTTACTTCAAATTCTCCCGCCCAATTTCAAAACATCATCTTCAGACTAAGGACTGGCCATAACATGCCGAAGCAACACATGTTCCAAAAAACTACGAATTGGAGAAAATGCATGTGCCCCTGCGGAAAAGCTCCCGAAATTGCGGAACATATTCTTCAGACATGGCCCCTGTACCAATCTACCAGGTCAGTCATATGGCCCCAGAAAGCTGCCTTCAATGACAAACTGTATGATGGACTAGACTAGAGCAACTGACAGCCACGGCTCATTACAACTATTGGACTTGTTGTTTAAATCCTCCAAATCATAACATTTGAGAACGAAGAAGAAGCTAGGTCATAATTCTGTTTTAACAGTGACCATTTCAATCTACTCGCTCACTTTTCTCATGTCTTTCCTGAACATTTCTCTCTTGTGATCCGTTATTTATATGCTTCTATTCAGTGACCCACTGATATTTTATTATTGGCCTGCATTTGCCTATATAACAGATATGAATAACCACACCATTTTATAGACCATATAACTATATAACTAAAAGCGTCTTCAGGTATCACAAAATGTCCACCTATGGCGAAATAAAAATTGAGATCTATTAATAGTACAGTACGGTAATTTGACCTATATTACAGGCTCTGAACTTTTCTTTATCTTTACGTTATCCGCAGTTTTAGCTTTTCTGGCTCCGGTACCGGGTCCCGACACGGCATTTGGGGAAACCATGACGTATTCCATTTTAATAAAGCGTGTACGTTCTGATAGAACGGAGCGAGAATAGGAAGTTAAGGTGAAACAGGAAACACGTGTTGGTGTATAAGTTAATGAGGTCAACGATTGGTTCTCGTGCATAGCACTGCGCATGTTGAGAAATGTTGATTTAAAAAAACAACAACATAAATATTTAACAGCAATGTAGGCTACACCTGAAAGGATAAACTTCATAAAGGTCAAATATGATAGAAGTTCTACGTCATCATGATAAACTCTTCCAAAGACACCGTCAAAAGATTAATCATGTAACGCAAGAGGTGTGCAACAGGCGGCCCGCGGGCTTCAACATGACTCGCCAAGTCTTTTAGGGTAAAAACCCTATGAACCTTTTTATTTAAATCATAGTAGGACTATTAATAATGTGTATACATTTTTTAGACTGTGTGTCACATTTTGTTGTATAAAATTCATTCTCCGGCCCCCCAAAAAATAAAAATTGCACGCCCCTTATGTGATTACTTCACATCTGTGCTTACTTTGCACATTCACTGGACTTGCTAGGGACGCATTGGTATAATACAATTGTTTGCGGGTATACTAAATAAATCGTTAACTTCGATATAAACGAACTTGCGTCTTTGTGTACGAGATGAAAGATGCATCATTTGCCGAGGATGAAAACGAATCCATAATTGAACAGAGGGATAAATAATATAATATATATACACACACAAACACGTATTAACGGGGCACGTTGGTCGAGCGGCAGCGCGTTCGACGGGCCTTCTGAAGGTTCTGGGTTTGAATCCTGAAGAAGCCTAGGATTTGTTCCCAGGTCTGGAGGGAGTCCCTGAGTCTACCCAGCTCTGATGGGTACATGGCATTAGTCGGAGTAAAAGAAAAGGCGGCTGGGCATTGTGCTGACCACGCATCCCCCCTAGTATGCCGTGGCCACGGGAACTGGTGAACGCTGCTTCACCGGCCGTATGGATCAATTCGGTCCGAAGGGTACTTTACTTACATACACACGTATATGCGCGGTGCTGTCTGCTCGTTTTTATCCCAGGTCTTGGTGAGTTTTGTAGGTAATACTAATACTAACGTTAGAGTCACTGCTAAGAATAAATCTCCCCCCCCCTGCTCCCACCCATTAATCACACACCAATCATATTAGTCGACACCCCTCCGCCACCCCGTCTCCCCTTCCCTCCCCCATTCCCACATGTTGTTGCTGCACTGAAAGGTTTTTTTTGCGAACAAAGCGCGCGATTGTTATTGATCGACTGCGCGGGTCAGGTTGACCTTGGTGTTTTTGTTTACCCCAACAGTTGTTTGCTAGTTTGTTCTTTTTATATATAGTTGTTGTTGTCGTCGTTGGTTGGTTGTTGATGTTGGTTATTGTTATTGGTTGTTGTTGTTATTGTTGTTGTTTACTTGATAAATTGCAATTCCACGGTTATGTGTTTTTTTTAAAACTCTCAAACCATCAATGATGTTATTTGGTCTCTTTTTCTCTCTTTCTTTCTTTTTTTTTTCTTACTTTCTTTTTTTTCTTCCTTTCTTTCTATTTCTGGATTTATTTTTTTTATTTCGTCTGCTGCTTATACTATTTTTGGGAGTTATCTCGCCATAAAATTATGTAATGGAGAAAAAAAATATTGTGGTTATATATTGTCAAATCGTCATCAGAAAAAAAAAAATGAAATAGATTATTTTTACTTATCTGCTACAGATACTCTATCTATACAATATTTTATTGCGTCCTACGCAATATTAATTATATCTTCTTTTTTTTTTTTTTATTATTCAGGAATTTGAAATTGTAGAGAAAAAAAAAAGTACAGAGATCTTGTGAAGATCTTGGTATTTTAATTGTCGCAGTAGATAGGCCACCCTTTCAGTCGCCCCAGCCGCCCCAGCCGCCCACCTCACCCCTCGTATTGACGGTGCGTGTAACAGCATCAATTTGAAGTTGCGTGTGTCAATCTCAATGGACGCGGTTGGTTTCTTCCAGCATAACTTTTTTTCGTTCATTGTTCACACACACAAACACTAAAAGTTTTTTTTTTTCAATTTTTATAATTTGTTCCATTCATCTGTGGTGGATTTATATTCCTCTACGAAATCTGATCTCACACCGGGTTTAGTTTAGAGGATCTGTTTTGTTTTCATGGTTGCATGGCGCAATGGTATTCATAGATGGAACTGGGATTATAATCTTCGGGGAATGTTAGGCGAGGGTTCTTATTATTAATACTCCGCCCGCAAACAAGATAGTATCTGGTCCTTAAGTCTACCTACAAGCCATGAACAGTTACTTGATGGTGTAAATGAGAACAAAAGTAATGCGTGAAATACCACAGGAGATAGTAATATGGTGGAGATTTAAAACTTTAATCTTTTCCATTTTTTTAAATAGTGAACACAATTAGACTGAAAACTTTATTCAAATAAATCTCTCTATCTCTCTCTCTCTTTCTCTCTCTCTCTCTCCCTCTCTCTCTCTCTCTTTCCCTCTCTTTCTTTGTATATAACTCTATTACAGTATGTATATTTTTGTCTATCACAATCTCTTTCTTTCTCTACCACTTTCTCTCAGTTTTCTCTCCACCATCTCCTCTTTCTCTTGCACTTTCTGTTTTTTTCTCATCCCCTAGTCCCATCCCTCCCTTCCCTCTCTCAACCTCCTTTTCACCTCTCTTCTTACACACTCTTTTAAAATCTTCATCTCTCCTTTTCTATCTTACTTTATTCTTCTCTCTCTCTCTCTCTCTCTCTCTCTCGCCCCCCCCCTTTCTTTCTCATGTCTTTGTATATTTACATGTATTGTGAAGAGACATGTCTGCTCCTGCTGTTTAACCGACCCCCCCCCCCCCCCACACATTTTAAACGCGGCAGCGCGTTCGGCTGGCATACCGACCGAACGCCCCACGGTTCGAATCCCGGTAAAAGGCTAGGCATTTGTTCCCGGGCCTGGGGAGGGTGTTGTCTACCCAGCTCTGGGGGGGGGGGGTACAGTCACACAAACAAACACGCATACAGACATACATAGTTGGGTCGATTTTGGCGGGAAATGAATGATGGACTTTATAACATTAAACGAGGAATTTATTTAATTTTTTTTTTTTTTTTTGGCGGGAAAAGGGGGGTGGGATGGGGTGTTCTAAATGCGACGCATTCAAACCCAGAAAACAGCAAAGTAGAGCAGAAGGAAATAAAAATAAACACACTAAATTGTTTCGCTGCACAAAAATTGTAATCGGCACAACAACACTTTTGTTATAAACAAAATAATCCTTTGCTAGTTGATTTCGGAGCGCTTAATTTATTTTATTTTTACAAAAAAAGTTGGACGGTTTCAATAATTGTTTTGATTAGGTTGTTGTTGTATGTTTTTTTGTTTGTTTTAATAAATGACATCTTCATACATGACACCTTTATGCATGACACCTTTATGCATGACACCTTTATACATGACACCTTTATACATGACACCTTTATACATGACACCTTTATGCATGACACCTTTATACTGTTATACAGTCTTAGCCGTTTTTATGTGTGCTTCTGTGTGTGTGTAATTGTGTGTCTGCCTTCCTGTGTAAGATATATCTGTTTTTTTGTTGTTGTTTTTTTGTATTGCCTTATGTTGTTCGGTTGTTTGTTGTTTTTGTTTTTGGCAATCAAACAAACGGACAACATCGTAAACAAAACACTTTGGAAAGCTGGACGTAAACAAATTATCTTTGTATGGTAAAATAAAATAAAAATGAACGAATAAAAAAATCGCATCAACAAAAACCCAGTCTATTTTGTGTTGATATCGTTGTCATTACCTCACCGTGGTCCCCCATTTTTTTAGTATTGATATCGTTGTCATTACGTCTTCCTGGTCGCCTGATATCGTTGTCATTACCTCCCCTTTATTTTGTATTATATGTAATCATACATATACGCACACAAATAAATATATATACACGGACACATGTATAATATATTATACACACATATAATAATGGCAAAGAGAAGCACACATTTGTTTACGTCCTTAGTCCAACTCTAAAGTGTTTCCCCCCAAAATCCTTTGCGTGGCCTATTGAAGCTCTCGCAGACAGCCTCGTGTGTTTGTGTATTGACTCGTATAGAGATATACAATATGATTTGTTGTTGTTTACTTGAAAGGTTATGGATGGGTGGGGTGGGGTGGGGTAGTAATACCGGTACCATGACCTACTCGCAGGTTACTCAATCCCCGTTAGTTTTTTTGTTTTTTGGCATTTTTATAGTGACTTTGTGTGAATCAATAGGAATACTTGCAGGCCAGTTGGTCATTAGATTGAACGGAATTAAGTGATAGATTGATCAGAAAGACGGATTCGATCAATTAGATTAGATAAATTAGATCAGAAGATTAGATAAAGTAGATGGATAAATAGGATAAATGAATAGGCCTATATATGTTAATAGAAAATAGATTGATATATTAATGGGTTAATATATTAATAGATTTATAGATTAAAGGATTAAAATATGTATAGATTGTTTGTATATTAATAGATTGATAGATTATTGAAATGACTGACATAATGGACTGCATCAGGTCAAATAGACTAAATAGATATATTCTATTAGATAAACAAGATTAGAAATGACCATTATTATTTTTATTATATTAGACATTTATGGACAGACTAGATCTAGATAAATAGATTAGACAAATATGATAGACTATATCTAGATAAATAGATTACATAGGTGGATTAGATTAGACTAGATTAGTTGACCTACACTATACATATTCTATATTTTATATCCCTCAATAATAACCTTGTATTTTCCCCATTTCTTACCACAAAGCAAACAAACTTGTTGACATATAAACTTGTATAGTGAAAATAGACAGACTACTCCAGTTCCCGCGGGAATGTATAGCTTAAAACATTAGTTTGTCAGAAAAGGGGGGGTAGAGGGGGCTAGACTTTGTTGTTGTTGATGTTTAGTCAAATTTATAATTATAAGTGTTATGAAGGCGAATAAGAAAGACTGGGTGTTGGGAGGAGGGGGGGGGGGGGAATTCATTTTGACTAAGAAAAATACTAACTAGGGAATAGGTGGAGTTCAGGAAACAATATTTTCAACTGTCAAGCTATGAGTGGGGCGGGGGCATAATAGGTCGTAGCGTGGACACTGCGCACGATGGGATAGTGTGTCCGGTACAGTGTACAGAGGCCCCACAAGCATGGTTGCAGGTAGAATCCGGGCCCGGTCAAAAGGGTGGGCGTTGTGCTGGCCACACAATCTCCTAGTAGGCCGTGGCCACAGAAACTTGTGAACACATGCTTGACAAGATAACAAAGAGCATACCGTGTAAGAGGTACAATTAATATCTTCTACAGTCAACGTAACGGGATTTCCGCTTGCCGACCCAACATGGAGGACGTGATAAGAAAACTGTTAATTGGACAATATGAAAGTAAACAGTAAACTATTGGGTCAACTTGTTTACTGTTTACTACAACATAAAGTCTAGACAGTCTAGAAAAAATGTGGCGTGGTGGGGCGGAGGGGCGCAAAAAAAATCACTTTGCCCTGTGTTAGAACATTCGTCTGAGCAAATCCTGAATCCGGGATTTTGAGCATTTGATGTACAGTAAGTGATGTAGGCTACAGTAAGATGTTCAAGGCGGTCATATACTAACCCAAGTAAATAGTTTGAAGATGTTGTTTTTAACATAAATTTTCTTATTCAATAGTGAAATTGTTTTTTTTCTTTTTCCGCCCTATATATAAATACAATGAACGTTTAAAATTTGCATACGATCACGAATGTCTTGGTTCCGGACCAGACCATGGTTAAAATGCCGTAATTTTTTTTATAACGGAAAATCGTACACACCCCCCACACACCCTCTCCCATTCCCCATGCCTGAATCCGGTTCTGAACGTTTTTAAAACGAGCATTTCGGCACTTGGGGGTCGGAGAGCGAGGTAAGTTAAGTTAAGGAGTGGGGTGGGGGGTACGACCTCATGTCCTAATTATGCCCCCGTGGACTAATACAATTAATAATTAATACAGCATAACAACAATATGTTGCAGTACTCAAACACACATAAAGGTACATTTTTATTATTCCATATGCAAGAAAACAACGCATATACATTTTCTTTCCCCTTGAGCGGCATTGGGGGTATGTAATGGGTTGCACCAGGAAAACCAACAACTTAACGTCATTTAAACCCCCCTCCCCCCAAAAAAGGAAGCAAGACTGGACGCCAACCACGTATACGCCTAGGACGCCTTAATATTCTGTAAGGAATAAGCGTCTGTAACATTATTGATAAGACAAAGTCTGTGATGTCTAAATAGACGTACTGTCCACGGTATGATACATTTATTAGACCGTAAGACCTGACCACGTGACCTTGCATGAGCCGTGAGGCCGGCTGGTCCTGCGGTTAGTTCACCGGACAAACACGTCGCGGGTTCTATCCCTGCCGCTGACCGATCGCTGCCGCCCTACAGGAGTTTTGGGCCTAGTGGACGTAATAATCTTCTATCTAGAAGGAACGTCTGTAAACTTATATGATATGCAGCTGTCAATCAGAGATTGTAGAGAAGATAAAACCATTAATTATTGGTATAAAATCGCGCTGCCCATGACGGAATGGATAACATATTTGGCCACTAAACTGGCTCTTTTAGTGTGTTTTTTTTTTTTAATTAAGAAAATCGGAAAATTTAAATTGTAACGAAAACATAGATGTTGATTCTTAGTATGAAGTAAAAATAAAAAAAAAATTTGTTGTGCGTCAATAGTGAAAAACTGTATGTAGTCAACAGTCATTGGTTTGGAGTATTTAAAAAAAATATTAAAAAAGTAAATAATATACTACACGTACTACCTAATATGTCACAAAGACGTAAACACGTAGCAACCAAAGACACATAAATAAAAAGTATGTCACGTGATGACATTGATTGGCGGGGGGGGGGGGAATGGGCGCGGTAAAGCAAGCAGACGACTTCAGTATTATTTTTGTTTTGTTGTTGTATGATTTTTTTAAAATTTGGAATGAGATTTTGAACTATTTTTTCAGTGTTTAATATAGACACTAATTACATGTATTATGTTGTTTTCAAGCTAGAGTGATATTTAATTTAGTATTTAAAGTTGTATCCAGTGTTATTGTTGTTGTTGTTTTTGTTATGGTGTTTTTCTCTTCTATCTTTGCGTCAAGTCTTTTGTCGGGAAAGTTACTTTCAATTCATTGACTTTACCATGAGAAATATGTGAATTTCCGATGACTCAAAAAAAATAATAATTAGACTAGCGTTAATTGTTGTTGTTTGGTTGTTCTTCCACAATTTCTGAAAGCTGTTTTTATTTTTGGTGTGATTTCGCCCCTCGCCCTTTGCCTCGGTTAGTAATGTAATAATGAAGGCACGCCACGTGGGCGTGCTGTATACTCACCCACTTTATTGTTGTTGTTTTTTCGGACGGGCTCATTTTTACAAGCAAGAGATCCCGGTATGATTATGAAGTCGCTTTTCGGGAAGCGGGGGCGTATACATAACAATTATGTATTCAAACTAATATGTTTTCCCGATGCTCGCGGCCACGAGCTTGATAGCGTGGCCTGTGCGATGTCCAAGTATCTTTTTTATTTTTCATAGCTGGTGTTCATATGTGAATGGGTGTTCTGAAATGAATGGGGAGGGGGGGGGTTAAGGCGTCTGCGCGTGGGGGTTTGGACAACAAACATACAAGAGACATTAAACTGTAGTTGTTTGTAGGGCAGTTTAGTTAGATTTAGGTTTCTATAGATCAGCGCTTCTCAATCGTTTACTTAGTGGCCCACTTACATTGTATTCCCTTTACTAGTCCTTAAATAATATAAAAAGTATCCCGTCGGACCAAATTGATCCATAGGGCTGACGAAGCAGCGTTCACAAGTTTCTGTAGCCAAGGCATACTAGAGTATTGTGTTGCCAGAACAATGCTCAGGGGCCTTTAATTAACCCCAACTAATGTCAGGTACCCATCAGAGCTGGTAGATTCAGGGAACAAATCCTAGACTTCACCAGGATTTGAAACCAGAACTTTCGGTACGCCATCCGAACGCGCCTCACCGTAATAAAGGTGCTATATTTAAATTCATATGAATTCGCAAAACAATTTTTCTCTTTTGTGTGACCCGGAAATTCAGCTTTCGTAGCCCTGTACCGGGATCGCTACCCGGCATTTGGGATACAGTGATTTTACAATTTAGACAACAAAAATCTTAACAGGTTCAATACTTCGATACTTATTAGAACAAGGACAAAGTATTTTGGTTACAAATCAACAACAATTACTCATTGTTTAACCCAGTTTTTCTTCTTTTTTTTTCTTAAAATACTTTGGTGGGTATTTAATAAGGAAGGCAAAAGTATTAAGTGCTTAACCTATAGTATTAAACATCATTCTATTGAGTGTTTGTGTGTATGTATGTATGTATGTGTGTGGGGGGGGGGGATTGGGGGTTAGCTATAGTTTTAAGACGGATGTCTTGAGATGTGTACGATTTGTTGGATGCCGTTGTTGGGAGGGGGGATTGATCATCTTTATTCGTTAGGATGCAGTCAAATCATCGAAACCTTCACGAGGGGGGGAAGGGGAATTAAAACACTTTTTTATAGCAAACTTGAAGAGGCGTTCCGGCCACCCCCCCCCTCCCACGAATAAATAGGTCACAAGTTGAAATGTCCATGATTTAGATATGGGACTTCAGTAGGGCTAAAAACTGTTTTGTTTTCATATCATTGAATTAATTTCTTTCCAGTTGAATAAGTTACAAAATCTAATCAGTGTTATGGACGGGAATCGTTCAGTTTATCAGATCTTAACATCTCTCTGGTAACGATCATACGAATATCATAAGACAAGATATCGCCCTACAGTCGTCCTTTAGTTTGGGCACTAAATGGGGAACTAAATGCCCTGTTCATCTTAACCTGGAGCTCGTTTATGCCTTTAGTATTTGGGAGCTGTATGGCTATCTTTTGATAACAGTGTGCCAAAGTATGATTTCTAATTTATTCAGCGCGCCAACAGCATAGAAGACAACTTGCTCCATCAATGAAATTCTTGTAGATGAGACTCAAATTGCCTTTAGGGGGAGGGGTCTTATGTGTGCCATTCTAAAATAGCTTTGCGTGCCAGTCGGCAACGCGTCCCGTCCCCTGATGTGCCATATAGTTGCGACGGTTTCTATCTTCCACTGTATATGCGTCTTTCTTTGTACTCGCTATCTTTTGATCCTTTTTTTTTTCTCTCATTCATGATGTCCACCAAACCATATCCTAACAATGCACCAAAAGGCGTCAGACCATCTGTTTCCAGCAAAAAAAACACAACAGTAACCAAGAAGTTCTAGACTGCAAGAAGCATCTCACCCCCCCCCCTCCCTTTCACCAGCACCCTCCCAGGCACCCATGTCTCCCTTCTGCCCTTTTCTCGCAACCCCTTCTTCAACCCACCCGTGCCCCCTCCCCAACCTCAAAATTGTCCTTCCCACACTGCAGCTGGCATGTTTTTTTTTGTTAACAAAATATATCGAAGACGCTTCCGGTGGTACTGACGGAAGACGTAATCAAGTAATCGATACTTTGACAGGATGGACTTGAAAAAAAAAAAATCTACATCTAGAATCGATTCCACGTAACTTTCTCTATATTTATGTTTTTTTTTTTATAGATATATAATATATGTTTATACTAACAGACACACACACACAAAGACACTCACAGACATTTTCTTATCACGTAGTTTACGTGTCAATGGAATCTTTCACTAGATTTGTGTGTGTGCACGGCCGGCTCGTCCATATAGGCAAACTAGGCGGCCGCCTAGGGCGCACAAATTATTGTGGTGCATAATTGAGGATTTTTTTTATATTTGGGGATTTAAAAATATAAACTAAATTAAAGTTTAGTACATCTGCGCGACGACTTATAAAAAAGGAAAATATGCCCTAACACTACTCAGTTTCTCCCCGCCGTAGGCACTTTAATGAATGCGCAGAATTTTTCTCCATGGGCGTCAAAAACCCTAGAGTGTGTGTGTGTTTTTGTTTATTGAAGAAGTGGGTCACAGTTTTGGATGAAATCGATACACATAGAAATAACTAAACAAGATGCAAACAGCGTGACTCAGTAATCGTACCCTTTTGTAAAAGAAATAGTCGTTTTGTTTGTTTTAAAGTTTAAAGGGAAGCCACTCCCTGTTTTTGTTTGTTTTGTTCTCTATTTCCATTTTTTTTAAAAATAATATTTGACCTAAATCACCAAACTTTTTTTTTTTTTTATTTTTTTATTTATTTTTTTTTTTTTTTAATTTAAATTTTGTATTAATACATTAGTAGATTGATATGTCTGGGGATTGAGAAGATGAAAAAAAAAATGGTTTCGTTCGTAAGTTAATTTTTTATGTGTGCTATTGATTGAAGTCTTCAATATGGGCATAGTTAAACCATGAGTCTCTATAGATTATAGATGGTTCCACGTGTGATCTCTAGACAAGAACTGCAGCAACTACAACATAGAAACATGTTAGTAGCTGTTGGAACCAAAATGTCAATATAAATATATATATATATACAAGCTACATTTCCCGGCGTTGCCCGGGTGAAAAAAAAAACTACACTTAAAAGAAAGCTATAAATCTTATATTTAAATAATATTTTTTTTACTGAATACTTTTAGGAAAGTAAATAAATAATGTAATCGGGTAAAAAAAAGGCAAATATTTTTATTAAAAAAAATCCATTTACAATGTCTTTTGTTTTAAAAAGTTTGAAAAATTAATTGTCGATAAAAAGATGTATTGTCTAACTGGAGAATCGAACCCTGGTCGCTCGAATAGCAGTCCACTACGTTTACCACTGAGCTATCGAAGACACATGTCCGATGTGAAAAATTATTAGACGGTATATAGGGCTAGGCCTAGATAGGTCAGTGATATCACGTGATTTCAAATTGACCAATTGGGATCCGCGGGGGGCTTAACACGGTCTTTTTATATATATATATATATATATATATATATATATATATATATATATATATATATATATATATATATATATATATATATATATATATATGTATATATATTACTTTTTCTGACTTCGTTATATAAATAGATAGATAAATATAGAGATAGATAGACAGGTGTAGATATACCGGTTTATATGCTTATTTGCCCAGGCTTGCGCCCTGGAGAGAGATATACCGGTAGATAAAGACGTAGATATAAATTTAGATGTAGATATAATGAGATTAGACAACCGTTATAAAACCGTTATGCATGGGGCTGGTGTTTGGACATCGAAACGTTAAAAAAAATATATACAAAATAAATTCTAGGTATGTGTGGACAAACACATGGGTGCGACCAGTTTTGTACCTCTCAATTTTGTCGTGTGAGTGCGTGCATATTCCCACGTTTTTGGAAGCCGCACCGTTACGCTTGGCTGTGTCTAGGAATAAAGAGACCGTAGCATATTCCTTTATTATTATATATTATTATATATATATTATTTGTTGACTTACACACTTTGTACTATGCATCCTTTTTGTTAAAATAGAAAAGCTACTATTACATTTCAGAAATAGGTCGGTACATGTATGGGTTTTAAGTGTTTTGATGAAGGTAATTTATAGTAAGCCGGGTCTTTCTGATAATGAAACAACTTCACTGGTCTAAGAATTTTTATATTTATAAAGATTTACTCAATAAACATAACTTTTTTTAAACATCACACTAATATTCCATTCATTTTATTTTTTTATTGAATAAGTTTTATTTATTTTTTAAAATATGAAAGGGAAGTAAGTCGGTGGAGTTGAATTTCGCATTGCCACTCAAGAGACGCAATTAGGCGTTGTTGTTTTATTCGAAGTTCACAACTGGAAAAGCATTTAGACCTAACGCAAAACAAAACAAACAAACAACATCGCAATTGAAAAGAATGTTGCAACACACACACACAAACGGAGAGAGTTGGGGGGACAACATTTGACTGTCTGCATGTTGTGTTGTTTCCCCTTTTTTCTTCCTGTGGGTAATCTATACAATATAAAACAATAACAGACAATAATTGTGTTGGGTTAGAATAATGAGAGGGTTTTTTTGTTTTGTTTTTTATAACGTTCAAATGCGCCCCCACCCACCTCCGCTCGTATGTTAAAATAAATATCACATCAAATGAGTTATATTGTGCATGGTACATTTGGGAAAACTTACTTGATTTTTAATGTTCGGGAAAACTGACTTGACTTTTCATGGACGGGAAAAACTTTTTTTCAAAAATAAGTTCGGGAAAACTTCTTTTTTTCACGTTCGGGAAAACTGGCCGAGGTTTAGGAACATTTGTGACACTTCGCTAAAATGAATAAAAACGTCCAAAAAAAAAAGATTCATTTGAAATTTATTTATTGAATAATTATGAAGTTAAGAATTTCTTAAGTCCCGTCATTTTTTCTCTCTACAATGATTCTATTAGTCTAGTTCAATCAGTGCTAAGAAAAACAACCCTTAATACATTCTTTGAAATTTAGACTAGCAATATAAACTATCCGCCTTAAGTAAACATTTCACACATACCTGTATTAATTGGGTTGTAAAAGATTTTTTTTTTAAAGTTTGTGAATTTTCCAATGATTTTGAGTAAGAGCCCGGATGTAAGCGCACCATACAGGACAAGCGGTTGTAACATATTATACGTTTTAAGATAAGAAATTAAATCTTCCCGTTTTTTTGTTGTTTCTTATTACATACGCTACATACCCTCCCATTTTCTTTTGATAGCCAAGACTTTCACAAAGGTTGATATTAAAATACTATCTGTCTCTTTCTCCCTCTCTTTCTCTTTCTCCCTCTCTTTCTCCCTCTCTTTCTCCCTCTCTTTCTCTTTCTCCCTCTCTTTCTTCCTCTCTTTCTCCCTCTCTTTCTCTTTCTCCCTCTCTTTCTCCCTCTCTTTCTCCCTCTCTTTCTCTTTCTCCCTCTCTTTCTCCCTCTCTTTCTCCCTCTCTTTCTCCCTCTCTTTCTCTTTCTCCCTCTCTTTCTTCCTCTCTTTCTCCCTCTCTTTCTCTTTCTCCCTCTCTTTCTTCCTCTCTTTCTCCCTCTCTTTCTCTTTCTCCCTCTCTTTCTCCCTCTCTTTCTCTTTCTCCCTCTCTTTCTTCCTCTCTTTCTCCCTCTCTTTCTCTTTCTCCCTCTCTTTCTTCCTCTCTTTCTCCCTCTCTTTCTCTTTCTCCCTCTCTTTCTCCCTCTCTTTCTTCCTCTCTTTCTCCCTCTCTTTCTCTTTCTCCCTCTCTTTCTCCCTCTCTTTCTCCCTCTCTTTCTCTTTCTCCCTCTCTTTCTCCCTCTCTTTCTCCCTCTCTTTCTCTTTCTCCCTCTCTTTCTTCCTCTCTTTCTCCCTCTCTTTCTCTTTCTCCCTCTCTTTCTCTTTCTCCCTCTCTTTCTCCCTCTCTTTCTCTTTCTCCCTCTCTTTCTCCCTCTCTTTCTCCCTATCTTTCTCTTTCTCCCTCTCTTTCTCCCTCTCTTTCTCTTTCTCCCTCTCTTTCTCCCTCTCTTTCTCTTTCTCCCTCTCTTTCTCCCTCTCTTTCTCCCTCTCTTTCTCTTTCTCCCTCTCTTTCTCTTTCTCCCTCTCTTTCTCTTTCTCCCTCTCTTTCTCTTTCTCCCTCTCTTTCTCTTTCTCCCTCTCTTTCTCCCCCTCTTTCTCTTTTTCTCTCTCTCACCCTTCTCCTTCTTACTGGTTATGTCGGGCTTTTATGGCACCTTTGATAAGGGTTCAACTATCTCTCATTTCAACGCGGGTTTTGTGTGTGTGGGGGCGGGGGGGGGGCGGTAAAAGTGCTCAGTCAAGAACTCCTGTTGGATTGAGTGCTGGTCACCACCATTCGTCCATAAGAAAGCCCTGGGCAATATTAACTACCTGAGGTATCGCGTACTGAGTTTATCATTCCATAGGGATCAACTGAAGGTGGGTTACCCGAGTGGTCATGACATCAAAACCATGCGAGCTGTGGGCATTTCAGTAGGAAAACGTTGACAGGTAAAGGTGACACAATATTAGGCTAGTCAACTCAACTACCCCTTTACAGCCTGTACAATTATTTCGTAACAGGGGTGAGTAACATGCGGCCCGCGGGCCACAACGCGACCCCCAAGAAGTTTAGTGAACCCCTAGAAGAATTTCTAACGGCTATCCAGTTTTAGTAACGCAAATACATTATCAGTATTTACTGTATTTGTTACCCATCTTGTATCAAATACTTTATGCGGCCCAACTTCAAAAAGTGTTGCACACCCATAGTACAGAGGCACCTCCTCCCCTCCTAATAAAAGGGCACGTGTGGCGAAAGTTCTGGTTTCATTTCCTGGTGGAGGCTAGGATTCGTTCCCGGGACTTGAAGGTGTCTCTTGGGTCTACCCAGCTCTGGTGTGTAGGCCTCACCTGACCTTAAAGTAAAAAAGGCTGTGCAATTGTGATGTTCACACAATCCCTTAGTATGCCGTGGCAACAGAAACTGGTGAACGCTGCTTCGCCGGCCATATAGATAAATTTGGTCCTACGGGTAGGCATACTTTACGTTAGTACGCCCTCCCTACCCGCGCCCAGGTATAAAATATAAAGTCTTTGTGACACCCATGCCTGTTGCAAGGTGCCTTAACACCCCCCTCCCTCCTGACATATAAAAAGCCCTCCTCCCCCCCCCCTATAACCTCTGACCGTAGCCTACATATTTCCCTCCCCCCTCCTCCAGCCCAAGCGTAGAACTGTGCGCGCATGCGTTCTCGAGTTACCTGGTGCAGCATAAAGTAGCGTGGTGGACATCTGTTGGACGCTGGACGAAGAGAGGGAACCGAATGTGTCAACGTTACATTACCATCATCCCCCCCCCCGCCCCCCCCACACACAGACACAGACACACACACTCCTACTAGCAGCATATGTTTTAAGTTTGATATCGCAATGGACAGAAAGTAAACAAAAAAAACTAGAACGAAAGAAAGAAAAAAAAACATTAAAAGGCTAAAATAAACAAACCACGACCAGCCTATATTATTGGTTGTTTGTTTGTTATTGCTTGCTGCTAACCCCCCCCCCCCCCGCCTCCACCCCTCCCCCAAACCCCGCACACCACCTTTATCTCCCCCTCGCCCCTTGCTCTATATCTGTGTTATTGTTTGTGTGTGTGTGACTTGATCTACTTTACAACATATGCCCTATATCACCATCTCACTCCCTCTAAGTCAAGCAGTTGGCGTAAACAACAGCCCCTTGCCCTTCCCCTTCTTTCCTTCTGTCTCTCTCTCTCTCTCGATCCGCCTCCATCCTCCCTTCCCCTCCCCCTCTCTCTCTCTCTCCTCAAAAACAGGAACAACAACCTCACTCGCTCGTAAACAATCGATAATGTCGTTACCTGAACTGCGCGCACCGTATGCCCGGCATATAGCTCGAACCCGGAGAGCGAGGGCTACAAAAAAAAAAGAGAGAGAGAGAGCGAAGAAAAAATAATCGCGAGAGGGCAAAGGGATTGGGAAGGAAGGAGAGAGGGGGGGGGTGGGGCGTAAAGAAAAAACAAAACAAAAACAAAACAACAGCCACGGAAAAGGAAATACAATTAAACGCGTTTAAAAAAAAAAAAAAAAAGAAGGCGGAGTTATCGCCACTGCCCGCCCCCCTACCTACCCCCGCCTCATAAAGGGGAGAGAAAAAGAAAAAAAAAAAAAACAAGTGTGAAGGGCAGACAAACAAACAGCAAACTCTGACCAGACGAGTTGTCTGTTGATTGTTGTCTTCTGCACTGACATACATACATATAACGACTTTTTTTCAGTGTTCTAGTTTGTTTCGTTAAATTCTGCTCCACTTCACTTTCTATTGGAACGTCTTACAAGTTTTTTGTTTTTGAGGCGTTTTTTATTTTTTATGTGTATTAGGGGTTTTCAATACTATTTATTTCTTGACCAACGCCCGCGCGTTAGACAAAACGTTAACTATGATTGACCATAGAGGTCATTTGTCCGGTTCGGCTGATTTCATTGTCAGGATGATCAATTCCTGGAAGGAAAGAATGCGTAAGTTTTTTTTTTTTACTTTAAAATTCTGTATATTTTTTTTTTACCAAATAGGCCTACTTGTATTTGGGTCATGACGATTATTTTGTGGGTGATTGATACTATTTAATATGTAGCGTTATCAGATATTGCAGTACTTGACATACTTTTCGTAAATTAGTACTGGTACCCACCCGTGCATTTGTTTGTTTTTTTATTTTTAATTTGAGACAAAACGAAATTTTTTTCTCGATCATTCAGGCGTGGAATGGGTTGCCTGAGAAAAAAAAGAGGAAAACCCACTATTTTGACAGCATTAAAAAAACACTAATAAAAAAGAAAGACTAGATTCAAACCAGGGATAAGCGTAGGACGCAATAGTCTTCTGCATAGTTGGAGCGTCTGTAACATATAAGAAAAAAATACTTGTACATAGCCTATTAATACAGTGGTGTCACGTATACAAAAACATATTTTATTTTGTGTTTTCTACTTTAAGCTTACTGTAAAGTTGCAGCTGTTTGTATAATAATAATTATAGTCTTTATAAATAGTACATCTTTTTTTCTGGCTGAACCTATCACTAATAATTAAAACAAATAATATCAGAATTTGGCACCACTGCAGACTTGTAAAAAGATTTTGATAGAAAAGTTTTGGGAACCAACCAGCAGTGGACGACGCGTAGCCCCCTTCCCCTACCCCCCCCCCCCCACCACCACCCAAATTCACTTTTGTAAAGATCTTAGGATGAGGTAAATTCTGATTGGGTCTCAGAACTCATCTTATAATAATAAATATTGTAACAGTCGGTGAGTAATATTGAAAAAAAAAAAGTGAGTAGCCTGACTGAAAAATAAAAAATCATCAAAGTTAAAACTTATCTAATGGAATTTTGTTTTTTCACCATATAGGCTAATCATATCTCATACAGTCGTTCTCTAAGACTTTTTTTTGGGGCAAGATATCTTCCACTTTTATACTGACAACCTGTGAAACAGTGGCACTACCGTGGACTTGCCACGTTGTGAGAGACGAATAGAACTGTCCATCCCACTTCTCGAAAAAAACCACATTATATTGAGATCTAATTGGCTTATAATATGTTGTATTGCAATTCGTTGATTTGAAATAATATGCACTTGTGGATTGTTTTCCTTGTAATTATAAAGAACTATTTACACTGTAAATAAAATGCCCTTCGGACCAAATTGATCATAGGGCCGGGAAAGCAGCGTTCACAAGTTCCTGTGATTACGGCATACTAGGGGATTGTGTGGCCAGCGTAATGTCCGGCCACCTTTACTTCACCCCAACTAATGTCAGGTATCCATCAGAGCTGGGTAGACTCAGGTACACCCTCCAGTCCCGGGAACGAATTCCAAATCTTCACCAGGATTCCAAACCAGGACCTCCGGAACACCAGTCGAACGCGCTGCCCACCGTACCCAATAACCTTACACTGTTGCTGAGTGGTGCTCGGTAAATTAGGCAATGGTAAATTGAGTATATATCTGTACCATGAATTTTTGGTTGCTTTTTTATCTTTCATGATGTTGTTTTTGGTTAGATGTAGTGAAACTTTTGAGTGTAACGTGTGTCGTGGTTTAGAGGAATATCCACTGGACTACCGTTTCGGATGGGGTATTTTTTTTTAAAGTCATAATTTTGTCTAAGATGAATACTCTAAAGAGGAGAAAGGAAAGTGCCGACACCTTGAGTATACACAGTACAACACAGCTTGGGAAAGTAAACGTGATTTTTCTTCTCATCCTATTCCCCTTTTTCCATTTGACATTTGGCTCCTTTTAGATCTAGAGAGATTTACGGGCAGTTTAAACACCTATAAATAGAATCTTATGGTATCAGTCTAAGACTTTCATGAAGACAACCTTACCGTAAGCGAATGAATGACACACATTCACACTAACACACTCTTTCACACACTCATATACACACACATACATACACACTCCCACATACGCACACACACTAAAACACACACACTGACGCACTTACACACAATTACACACACACATACACACTCGCTCACACACAAACACACACTCTCACACACAATTACACACATACTCCCTCCATTCCCAATAATAGCCAACAACAACACATTTTGGTAGCTGGGAGAATTGAAGTGTGGGGGGGGGGGAGGATAGATCAATTCGTGAGTACCCTTGACCTTGAACTCGCCACTGAGTGAACCAGCACCAAAGCATCGCGGAGAAGGGACGGTGTGTGTGGAGGGGAGGAGAGATGTAACATGACGTAAACATATCCTTGATTTTAAAGTGGGCTTTTTAACACTTCATTTGGGTAGGGGGAGCCACTATTGTATGATGTAGAAGTTGTATGGGCCGGAGGGGGAGGGAGGGTTATCCTCGTATTTGATGGTTTATTTTCCTTCAATCGCGTCTTTAAAACGGATTACGGATATATATATATATATTTATAAATATGTATATATAATAGGCGTGAGCATAGACCTTGGCTGTGAGTGCTCTTAGAAAGTGTGCTCTTTTTTAATTATAATGTGTCATCCCACTTCTGATATCATTATTTAAATAAAAACGGTCTCGAGTGTGCATATGTTTGTGTGTGTGAGTGATCAAAGTGTTTTCCATTGGACCACCCTCTGGCCCAAAGTGTGCCTGTGATGTCTGCGCGTGGGCGATTGAGGTCAAATTCCTCACGCTTTGCATAATGCGGTTTTTTTTTTTAAACGTTCTCATTAATTGACACATTTTTTTTTTTGCTAACGGCCACGTCACTTAAACTTAGACTACTTGTCTGCCTATCTGTTAGTTAATTAAAGTAAGTAATATTCCGAGTAGAGAGAGAGACCTTGAAAGTGGGATCTGGTTTGATCAGACAGAAAGTAACCCCTAGTTAGTTCTCAATTGCTTAAACCTTGAGGTACGAAAGACCGTTGTTTTTCCTCTATTAGCCTTGGCATTTAAAACTTCAGTCTTCGTCCCTCAAATATGAAACTGTTAGCTTGGTACAAAGCAATAAGCAATGCACTGACAATGCCCTTCAGACAGAGATGCAATTTGATTTCGTGGATAGCTTTGATTTTCCCCATCACGTGGCCGGGTACCTTACAATGTTGGTGTGAAAGAAGGGGGGGGGGGGCTACAATACCGCCCCCCCCCCCCAAAAAAAAAAAACAAAAAAAACTCAGCGTTGGGCAGAGCGTGGATAAGGCATTACACGATTCTGAACACGAGACCCAAGACACGCCAGTTTGACGCTCTATCGCTTCACCTACCGCTTATATTTGTGTAGTATGTCAGATAATGAATCATTTGTCTCCCCCCCCCCCATTCCCACCCCAGTTTGTTTCCTTGACTTCATTTATCCGCCTAAGTCTGTTTTTTCTTCAAATCTATCTATCTATCTATCTATCTATCTATCTATCTATCTATCTATCTATCTATCTATCTATCTATCTATCTATCTATCTATCTATCTATCTATCTATCTATCTATCTAGCTAGCTAGCTATAGCTATAACTCTCTATTAATATCAATATACTAATATATATACTGTATACGTGGCCATTCGACAACATCAAGGTTTACAGAGCTACTTTATCTTAGATAGACTCCTTATTCATTAGGAATCCTAAGTTGTTTTGTTGTTTTAAAAAGCCATTTAAAGCGCCGATTTGTCAATTTCTGTACACTTGTTATTTTACTGTGATTTGCTTTCTGTGATTTGCTTTCTGTAAAGAGTGACTAAATGTTGTTGTTTTTTTTGCTTTTTTTTTAGACTGTATTACCTTAACAATTACAATTTTAGTTGAGAAACTACTCAATGATTTCCCCTTATTCACGGCAGTTGTCTTCTCTTTATCTTCTCCAGGGATGATGTCCCCTGCCGAGCTCCAGCAGCTGTGGAAGGAGGTCTCCATACAGACTGGGATCGACGAGAGCGTCATGAAGACGGTGAACGGCCTGACATCCTCGTCCTCCTCCACGTCCTCCTCCGCGTCCTCGCACGGCGGCATCAACAGCTACTCCTCCTCCGGCACCAGCAACGGCAAGCGGCCGAACATGTCGCTTCCCTACATGAACGGAGACATGGACATTTTCAGCTTGACCGGTGAGTACTAGCCGGTTCCGTTTGTTCCCACCTAAGAACAAAAAAAGTAAAGTATCCCGTCGGACCCAATTGATCCATAAGGCCGGTGAAGCAGCGTTCACCAGTTTCTGTGGCCACGGCATACTAGGGGATTGGTGGCTAGTACAAGGCACAGCCGCCTTTACTTTACCCCAACTAAGGTCAGGTGCCCATCAGAGCTGGGTAGACTCAGGGACACCCTCCAGTCCCGGGAACAAATCCTAGCCTTCACCAGGATTTAAACTCATGACCTTCAGTACGGTTCGGCATTGTGTTGGCCTCGAAATCCTACCGTGTTCAGGGTTGAATGAAACGGACTTTCAGTGAATAATGTTTTTCATTGTTTCCCTTTAATATCATTATGTCTATTTTAAGTATTTATACCGACATCTTCAGCGTTGACACGTGACTATCTGTACTTCTAACTATGGAGTAATTGGGGATACGGAAGTGAAGAGATATGGGAGTGTAACCATTATTTACCATGACAAAACGTACCTACACATTACACACACACATACACACAACAAACACAGGCACACTCACACATTAAAGTACAGGGAAGCAGCCAGTTAAGTGTGCCAGATTGTTCCCATTATTTACATTTTGGATGACATCTCCGCCCCAGACACAAGGATGGATTTGTCTATGTTTAGATATATATATATATATTTATATACACACTCAATACACTGTTATGTAGTTATTAACACCTCCATAATTCTGCAATTAACGATTCCATAAAGACAAATTACGGGTCAAGTCGGCCTAGCTCGACTGGCACACCGTAGGTCCCAAGGTTCGAAGCCTCGGGAAGCCCAAGATTTTACGTCACTTGACCTACTCAGCTCTGATGGGTACCAGGCATTTTAGTTCGAGGGGCATGGCACCGTAAAGGCGGCCGGGCATCGTTCTGGCCACACAATCCCCCAATCCAAGGAGACATGCGAATGCAGCATCACGACGTTGGTAATTTACTTTTGTCCCTACTTATACAAATACTAAACAATTCCTTTTATACTATAATACACACATTAATATATTATACACAACATAAATTAATACACACCTTATACTTTCTTATATGTACATATATATGTACTAAACTGTTATATATAAACACTTTAAAACATATTTATTTATCATCTGCACACTTGGGCATTGCACTATGCTACGTTTAGTAATATAACGATGTGTTATTTCATCAATGCACTATGCTACGTTTAGTAATATAACGATGTGTTATTTCATCAATGCACTATGCTACGTTTAGTAATATAACGATGTGTTATTTCATCAATGCACTATGCTACGTTTAGTAATATAACGATGTGCTATTTCATCAATGCACTATGCTACGTTTAGTAATATAACGATGTGATGTGTTATTTCATCAATGCACTATGCTACGTTTAGTAATATAACGATGTGTTATTTCATCAATGCACTATGCTACGTTTAGTAATATAACGATGTGCTATTTCATCAATGCACTATGCTACGTTTAGTAATATAACGATGTGTTATTTCATCAATGCACTATGCTACGTTTAGTAATATAACGATGTGTTTATTTCATCCCCAACTTGTTCGATCTCAACCGATTCTCACAAAACCCATTATGTTACTATATATGTTTAAACTGGTAAGGATACAAAGAAACTTAATGTTTTGTTGTTTAGACAGTTACTGTATTATTATTATTGGCAATGTTGTCATTACGTTGCCAAAAACTACATCAGTCGTTTTTCGAGTTTCCTACTTATGATTTCCCCCTCCCAAGTAGCTTCCTCCCGGACATTTCCCGCTGCTCACATTTTATGTATCTATACATATATATATCATTATGAGTTAAAAGCCGTTCAGTGCATCGGTCCTCAAACTACGGCCTGCGGGCCTGATACGAGCCTCTGGTGTCACTGGGATCCTTTTTACTCCATAGGTGTTAGATATGAATATGTGATTATGTGCGTGGGACTTCCTTCATACATTTGTGGTTCAAACTAACCAGTTTCCTGGGGAAAAGTGGGACAGTAAGCTTGTCCCCGTGTTTACAACGTTTTGAGGACACTTGGTTTTAGCTTACTCCATCGTCATTTAATTGTTAGGGACACACGTAGGCACATTACATAACTCAATACCTGTATTGATCAGAATATTGATCAGGTGAAAATAAACAGTTACGTTATAAAAACAACAGCTAGTGCATGTTAGAGTTTATTAAAGCATGTGTTCTGTGGTGCAAGTGGAGTGTGTAGCCTGTACAATGCTCAAGACTAATTTTACTTTCTGTTAGTAAAGTATTCCCGTTGGACCAAATTGAAACATAGGGCCGGTGAAGCAGCGTTCACTAGTTTCTGTGGCCACGGCATAATAGGGGATTGTGTGTCCAGCACAGTGCTCAGTCGCCTTTATTTTACCCGAACTAAAGTCAGGTACTGATCATAGGGCTGGTGAAGCAGCGTTCACTAGTTTCTGTGGCCACGGCATACTAGAGAATTGTGTGGCCAGCAGCATGCACAGCCGCCTTTACTTTACCCGAACTAAAGTCAGGTACCCATCCGAGCTGGGTAGACTCGGGGACACCCTCCGATCCCGGGTACGAATCCTAGCCTTCACCAAGATTCGAACCCAGGCCGATCGGCACTCGGTCACCAGGTTGATTTTTCTCTTCTGTTAAGGGATATCGTAAAATAGTTGCACAGGTTTCCAGTCTAGCAGTTGTTTGTATGAACAGACTTTATCGTAGGCCATCCTGTTGACAGTACATCGAAGCCTGCGCCATAGTCAGTGAATCTTTTTTTTACATTAATCTATGACAATAAATGTAACTCAATAGTTATATACACATTACTTATATTTCTTTCTTGATAGACCTGGGGTGGTCTTAAAAAAAATTGGCAATCACCAAAACGTTCCTTTCCACACATTGTTCCACACCTCTCCCACATGACCTCGGCCACTAATGTCCGACCCCCCACCCACCCCGCACACACAATCCATTTCCTTGTCAGCGTTAGACCGTCTGTATATTTACAAACAATTGTCATCCCAATTTAAAAAAAAAAAGGTTTTTAGTGCAACGCCAAAACGCACCCTGCCCCGCTCCTCTTCCCCCCCCCCTCCGTGTTTACACGTGTCACGGGGCGTCTAGTTATGCACGTGAGTTGTGTTTTTTTCTTCTTCTTCTTGCGCCCCCACGGCGTTCTGCTGGGCGCCATCGATAACCACATTTTTAATATTTGTTGATGACCCGGGACGTACGGAGTATGGAGGGCGTGGGCGATGGGGAGGGGGCGTTGGTTGAAAAAAGGATAAAAAGGAACGTTGTAACGTGGGTTGAGGCGGGGGAAGGGATGAGGAGAGTCCGCGGGATTCGCTGGCCTTGTGTGCGGGTGAGTTTGTTAGACTCCTCAACTAAATCAGTCAATAGTTTTTTGGGGGTGTTAAATTAACATATCATTAGCATTAATTTGAATATTAATGTACCTTGGTGACATTTTATGTACAGTTAACAGTTGATACATTTAGGGCCGGTGAAGCAGCGTTCACTAGTTATAGGGGATCATGTGGCCACACAATGCCCAGCCGCCTTAGCTAATCCGCCCCAACTAATGTCAGAGCTGGGTAGACTTAAGAAACATCCTCCATCAGTTCCGAGGAGAAAAAAAACCTAGCCTTCACCAGTATTTGAACCCAGAACCTTCGTTACGTCACTCGGCCACTATGATCAATTCGGTCCGACGGATACTTTACTTACAATACAATAAGTTAGTCCTACACTAACATGAGTTAACCCTTATCTCACAAATACCTAGAATGAGCTATTTATTCCCCCAGAACCTTCGTTACGCCACTCGGCCACTATGATCAATTCGGTCCGACGGATACTTTACTTACAATACAATAAGTTAGTCCTACACTAACATGAGTTAACCCTTATCTCACAAATACCTAGAATGAGCTATTTATTACCCCGACATACGATGAGTTAAAGTATCATCTATGAATAACTGGCATATAATAATGTCCCCTTTAACTAACATAAGAGTGAGTTAACTTTAAACTGATATAACAGTGAGTAATACTTAACTAACGAAATGAGGTAACCATAAAGTGACATTGAATTATTTAACCCATTAAAAAAAGAAGAGATCGAATGCAAAACAACATCTATACTGATGTGTGAAACAGTTCCCAACCACGCAAGACCTTAACCCTTTCAATTCCACTTCATGACAGATGCTGAGGGCCTTGCGCTGAGTTGTTTACACTGTTGTTATGTGCAGTCCTCCCATCTAAGACTGTTGCCTGCGCTCCAGTTTTGTTTGTTTACCATTTGGGAGTGTGCGTGCGTGCGTGTATGTGTGCGTGGGTGTGGGTGTTTGTTTGTGTGGTTGGAGGCGGGTGGACTGCCGCACCCTCACACACACACACAGAAAGAGTATTTACTCTTGGAAATTGGAAACCTGGGAATAAATATCAAGCCACGTCAGACTCAGTATTGAAAGGGGGGTGGGTAGGGGGGGTGCCAGGGTCGTGACACGCCACATCTTTGTGCGCACGCACACTGCATACACACGCACAAGCAGCCGCCCCTCCCCCCACAGCACAGCTTCTGCACAACACAACACCCCGTGTGCATATTTGTGCAACGTCCGCGCATCATGTGTGCACCGCCGCGCATTCCCCACCACCTCCCTCGATTGATACGGTGCGCACACGAAATGTCACGGCGACCCACTGTGTGTGTTAGGGAGTGGGGAGGGGGTCGAGCCATGACGTCATCGTGCCACGACACACATACCATGTCAAAAGCCGGTCATTGCTATGTTCATAATACAACCCGCCCCCCCCCCCCCTTTGAACAGCCCAACTATTCTTATCTCTTGTCCCTCCCACCCCGATCATTATAGTTTGCTTACAATGTTATTTTCATTCGTTTCTGCCGTTTTTCTATGGTTGGGTAATAGGAGACGGAGAAGAAAAGTAAAAATCGTCTGGGCATTGTGATGCCCACACAATCCTCCTCCCTCCCCATCCTTTTTTCAATTTTTTTTCCGACATCAAAGTCCGAAAGTTTTTACTTTGAGTTCACAAAAAAAAAAGAATCTTGGAACTCTTGGGACATTCAAATAAAATGAATCTCTTAGTAAAAAAGAAGGGGGCGGTTGGGGTCGGAAATGATGGTAAAGAAAGGGGGAGAGGGGGAGATAAAAGGGAGGGGGGGAAGGGATCGTCGAAGATGACAGATTGTACTAAACACTCGGGCAGTAACTACCACAGAATCAAGGAACCAGCAGTGGTGCATTTAGAAACGAAAATAAGGGATTTGGGGAGGGGGTGGGAATATTCCAGTGGTCAGTTTGATGTATGGGTCAGATGGCTGCAAGGTGAAGTCCAGTAAAAATCACTTAATTCCTCCCCCCCCCTCCCGCTCACCCCCTGAACCCCCCCCCCCCCCACTTGTCCACCACTCCTCACTGATGACTAACATGGAAAATAAACAAAGACGGAAACTGGTCGGATTGCTCCCCCCCCCCCTCACTCCCCTCCCATCCTTTTCCAATATAAAACATCGATTACGGTCAAAGGAAATGAGGACATCGACCTTTGCCTGTTTACGTCATCCAATGTCATGGTCAGCTGGTCAAGCAAGTCAATAGTGGTCAGTTTGAACCATATCCACTGAATACATTTAATAATGTATTCTAACAACTTTTGAGTAGGCTTGTGGATTTTATGATGTATTCATCCGTCGATCTATTTATCTGTCTATCTGCCTATCAGTCTGTCAGTATGTCATCTGTTCGTGTACGCCACCAAGTGTGTCTGTTTAACCTATCTTTCTGTATGTACACCACCAAGTGTGTCTGTTTAACCTATCTTTCTGTATGTTTTACTGCCGCTTCTCTATCTCATATATCTTTCCGTTGATCCACCTGTAGCATTTAAATCTGTTATTTCTAATACACCGAACTTGTGGCGTGCAATGGGCACCGAAAGTGGAGGCGATTTTTAGTCGCATTGGCGCCCTTTCACCGTCACCTTTGATCAACTTTAGTGGAAATCGGAAACTTAAAGTTAGTAGATCTAAAATCTAACGTAACAAAATAATTATCCACAAAAAACAACAACACCAACAACCTACAATTTTAGCTAAATTATACGTGCAATACAAACAAAACGATTATGTTAGACAAACAAGTCCTACAAGTTGTGGATGAAATCAAAATTCATATTACGGTTTTGGCCATTTGGGACTTTTAAAAAAAAAAAAAGAATTTGTAAAAGTGTAATGGCCGTATTGAGGGATCAAAGTAAAGACTTTTAAAACTACAAAAAAAATAATTAAAAAAAATAAATGGAATGTGTTACAGTCCTTGAGGCTTTTGCAGACTGCAGAAGGAAAAGGAGAGAGGGGGAGGGGGAGGGAGTAAGTGAGTACTTTGGGTTGATCTATCTCTTACAATTTGTTTTTTTTTTTTCAGACAGGCTTGTTTTTTGGGTGGGGGTTGCATTCCGGATTCTTTTTTTTTATAGTTTAATTGTGTATGTGTGTGTATTTTGGATGAAGTGATTGTGACCTTGTATGTTTGTAACTATGAGAGTGTGTGTGTTTGGATGTTCGCATTTATGTCAACTTTAACCAGTTTAGATTTGTATTGTTTACAAGGCATTGTTTCTTGTTGTTGTTTTTTTAGTCCATTTATTTCAATATTGATCCATTTGTTTTGATGAAGGTGACGTCCCTTTATTCCAATGTTTTTTTTTTGTTTGTTTTTTGTTGTTGCTGCGCGCGTGTGTGCGCTTGTTTGTTTGTTCTTCTATCTGTTTGTGTGACCTTTTCAAAAACATTGTGTTACGTCCCCTTTATGGTTTAAAGCTTTTTTTTTTGTTTTGTTTTTTTTATCATTACGCCCTGGCAAGAATGAAATCACGTCAATAGCCAAACAAAGGGAGCTAACACACGGGGAAAACATCAACAACAAGATGGCAGTTGAAAGAATGTTCAGAAAATTTAAATAAATACAAATTACAAAAACAGAATATGGCAAACAATTTAAAAAAAACATTCTTCTATTTCATTCAATCCTCTTGTTTTCCTTCATTATTATTTTTTTTTATTTATAAATAAATTCTTTCATCTCTTTGCTAACTAACCACTTCACCAGATTTTGTAGTAAGACGAACTGAATAAAGTTTAACTGTGTACTCTGTGCAATCAATATTTAACCTCTTTGTTATTGGTAAGGTGGGCTTGTTAGTCCAACCCTTATCCAATTGGTGACACCGTTGGTTTCAGGTGCATGTTTAGTTACGCACTCTGCTAGTCTTGCTTAACCTCGATATGCCAGTCACTAAATCTCTCACCTGAGGTGGCCCGACCACAACATGTCTATTAACCATTGCTATTTTTGTTTTTGTCATTTGATAGGTCCTCCATGCCTCACGCCCTATTCATGTATTCCCGTCTGACCAAATTGACCCCTAAGTCCGACCACCGTGTTCAATTCATGACCTTCGAGTAATTAACAATATTTCTCATTATGCATGTTGACCTGTGTCTCTGTAAATCAAATGTCTTCATTTTTCTTTTCTTTCTTATTTTGTGTGTCCAGGAATGAAATCAGAAAACAATGCCATGCTGGGCTCGTCCAACCCTTCATCTTCCACGGCATCTTCCAAGGACGCGGCCGTACCCAACGGCGGCAGCGCCTCCAGCCCATCGCACCCACTGTACGTCAACAAATGCTGCAAGTGGCCCAACTGTGAGGCCCACATGGAGGACTTCTCTGGGTTTATCAAGTAAGTAGAGAAAACCCTTGCATACCCCTCCACCCCATTTAAATGATCCACTCACCCCTTCTGGTGAGACGTGTTTCTCCGCCTCTGCACAAATAGTTGTTTAGACCTTAATGCACAACAAAAAATATATAATATTTATATATATAAAAAAAAAATTAACAAATAATAATTGATCATACTCTGACTTAAGACTTCCCGGGTAGCCGAGTATTCTTTTTAATATAGTAATAACAAAATTTTCATAAGCCCTGTTTGTTATTCATCTCGTTTACTTATGTGTTGTTTTTTTTTCCATTGAGAGTCATGTTTTGTCTGATTTCTTTTTTCTTGTTTCTTTGTTCTATGATCTCGTCCTGAAAGTCTTGTGTTGTTTTCTCAATGATGGGGATGGAACTAAGGCCCAGAAAGGCCACGCGCTGGCGATCTGATAGAGGCGACAGGGGTTGAGTATCGGGCCATCCCCCCCCCCCCCCCTCCTTCCCCATCCTCAACCACGGCGTTGGGTGATAAATAAATAAATAACGGCCCGCGGACATTTCGTGTGAAAGTGCCCTTAAGTCCAGTCCACCGAGAGGGTTGTTTACTCTGGTCAGCTGCGCCCTGGTGCCACAACGCTGTTGTTTGTGCTGGACCTTTGGGGTTTGAATGCCTGGCCATGGGGGTGGTGATGAGGTTCGTGGAAAGGTAGACTTGTAGAAAGGCGTACTTGGTTATGACCTGTGTGGTGAGTGTAAGGCTTATAGTATTGAGATGTAAGCTCATATGCAAGTAATGGAACATACTAGCATACATAACAACAAGGCCACACATAGGAAATGCTTGTATTAGACGTCAGGCTAATAAAGAAAAGACTTTCGGTCGTGAAGAAAACAATTAGTTAAGTAAACAAACAACTTATGTGGATGTTAACGATAATGAACTATTTGCTGGTTAGTTCTTTGGAAGTTTGCTGATACATTCCTTGCTCTCGAGTATGTGTGCTTCGGTTCAAATACCAAGTACCAGATAGAAAAGTAATGCGCGCATCCTTCAAAAGTCAAGCGAGAAAAACGCAGTCCGATGCGCTCTGACCACGACTTGAATCCTTTGGCCAGTGTTGACCCCTAGTCGTAAAATATGGCAGCGGTAGTAAAAGGTCACTGACATTGGTGGCCATCATCCCCCCCCCCTTTTTTTTTTCTAACTCTCCCTCAACCCAACCCCAAGGTCAATTCGATTTCAGCTTTGTCCTTGAACCCTCGGCTTGTTCATTTTTCTCCCCTTGTTCGTCTGACCATCTGGTGCAAGTGACATTGTCCGATTGTCCGGGGAGTGAGGTAATCGACTGTGGGCTGAATACAACGTTTGATTGTAGGGTTGGCTCAGGGATTCACACCCTTGCTTAATTTAATTGCACCGCCCCCCCACCTCCGCTTGACCACTAGTCAGTGATTGGGCGTATGCCAAGTGATGTCAGAATGTGCATTTGTGTCGCGTGCGTGTCGCGTGACGTCATTGCGCGTGTGCCACGCACACGTTACACGCCGCTGAGAGTCGATGATTGATAAGCAGTGAAATCATCAGTTTCTCGATTAGATGATTGTGTGGCCATCGCAATGCCCAGCTGCTTGTACTGTCCCTGACTTGCAATAATGCGGTCAACATATTGTTAAAATGAATAGTTCTATGCAGCGATTACTGCCCTTCGTCTTTACCACTAATACCACCCCCACTTTATATAATTAAAAATACTCTTATCCAAAGTTCTATTGTAAGAATGCCCCTCCCCTCCCCCACAACACCGTAATACAATACTGGTTCAATTGCCTTAGTAGTTAATTGTTGACTTCTCATCCCCGCCTCTCTCCACCCCTACCCGCAGCCCTGTCACGTGTGTATTACGTATTAATAAATGTGGTGTGAGCTTGTTTCCCTGGGCGAGGGTGAGGGAAGGGGAGATCTGAAAGTAGGAAAGTTGGGGGGGGGGGGGAGAAAAGCTATTCTTGGTGCCGCGGGGAGGTGGAAGTTGGGGAGGGGGGTCCCCGGGCTTTCCATTCTGCGGGTGAGGCCACGGGTAAACAAGGTCTGACTGCTTGACCACTGTCCGGTTCGGCCGGAGGGAGAGATCAATAATGTTGATGTGAACCGTGGGTCACTTTAGGAGGGTAGTTTTTGTTTGTTCTTGTTGGTCAGCGGTTGCGTTGGTCTGTGTGCTGGGTGGGGTGAGGGGGGGGGGGGCTCATTGATTCGACCAGATTGGAATTCTCTCTGCTTTCTTTGTCTCCACCGTCTTTCACTTTCTCCATCACGTTTCCTTCGTATGTCCATCTTTCTCTCTGTCAATGTTTGTTCTCTCTCTCTCAATCAATTTATCTATCACTCAATCCACACACTCACCAATTTATCTATCTATCTATCATCTATATTTCCTGCCCCTCCCCGTGCTTCCTCTTCTCTGTCTGTCTCTGTATTTCTCTATCTGTGACCTGTCTCTGTATTTCTCTATCTGTCTCTGTATTTCTCTATCTGTCTCTGTATTTCTCTGTCTGTCTCTGTATTTCTCTATCTGTGACCTGTCTCTGTATTTCTCTATCTGTCTCTGTATTTCTCTATCTGTCTCTGTATTTCTCTATCTGTCTCTGTATTTCTCTATCTGTCTCTGTATTTCTCTATCTGTCTCTGTATTTCTCTATCTGTCTCTGTATTTCTCTATCTGTCTCTGTATTTCTCTATCTGTCTCTGTATTTCTCTATCTGTGATCTGTCTCTGTATTTCTCTATCTGTCTCTGTATTTCTCTATCTGTCTCTGTATTTCTCTGTCTGTCTCTGTATTTCTCTATCTGTCTCTGTATTTCTCTGTCTGTCTCTGTATTTCTCTATCTGTGACCTGTCTCTGTATTTCTCTATCTGTCTCTGTATTTCTCTATCTGTCTCTGTATTTCTCTATCTGTCTCTGTATTTCTCTATCTGTCTCTGTATTTCTCTATCTGTCTCTGTATTTCTCTATCTGTCTCTGTATTTCTCTATCTGTCTCTGTATTTCTCTATCTGTGATCTGTCTCTGTATTTCTCTATCTGTCTCTGTATTTCTCTATCTGTCTCTGTATTTCTCTATCTGTCTCTGTATTTCTCTATCTGTGACCTGTCTCTGTATTTCTCTATCTGTCTCTGTATTTCTCTATCTGTCTCTGTATTTCTCTATCTGTCTCTGTATTTCTCTATCTGTCTCTGTATTTCTCTATCTGTCTCTGTATTTCTCTATCTGTCTCTGTATTTCTCTATCTGTCTCTGTATTTCTCTATCTGTCTCTGTATTTCTCTGTCTCTGTATTTCTCTATCTGTCTCTGTATTTCTCTATCTGTCTCTGTATTTCTCTATCTGTCTCTGTATTTCTCTATCTGTCTCTGTATTTCTCTATCTGTCTCTGTATTTCTCTATCTGTGACCTGTCTCTGTATTTCTCTATCTGTCTCTGTATTTCTCTATCTGTCTCTGTATTTCTCTGTCTGTCTCTGTATTTCTCTATCTGTCTCTGTATTTCTCTATCTGTCTCTGTATTTCTCTATCTGTCTCTGTATTTCTCTATCTGTCTCTGTATTTCTCTATCTGTCTCTGTATTTCTCTATCTGTCTCTGTATTTCTCTATCTGTCTCTGTATTTCTCTATCTGTCTCTGTATTTCTCTATCTGTGACCTGTCTCTGTATTTCTCTATCTGTCTCTGTATTTCTCTATCTGTCTCTGTATTTCTCTGTCTGTCTCTGTATTTCTCTATCTGTCTCTGTATTTCTCTATCTGTCTCTGTATTTCTCTATCTGTCTCTGTATTTCTCTATCTGTCTCTGTATTTCTCTATCTGTCTCTGTATTTCTCTATCTGTCTCTGTATTTCTCTGTCTGTCTCTGTATTTCTCTATCTGTCTCTGTATTTCTCTATCTGTCTCTGTATTTCTCTATCTGTCTCTGTATTTCTCTATCTGTCTCTGTATTTCTCTATCTGTCTCTGTATTTCTCTATCTGTCTCTGTATTTCTCTATCTGTCTCTGTATTTCTCTATCTGTCTCTGTATTTCTCTATCTGTCTCTGTATTTCTCTATCTGTCTCTGTATTTCTCTATCTGTCTCTGTATTTCTCTATCTGTCTCTGTATTTCTCTATCTGTCTCTGTATTTCTCTATCTGTCTCTGTATTTCTCTATCTCTGTATTTCTCTATCTGTGATCTGTCTCTGTATTTCTCTATCTGTGATCTGTCTCTGTATTTCTCTATCTGTCTCTGTATTTCTCTATCTGTCTCTGTATTTCTCTATCTGTCTCTGTATTTCTCTATCTGTCTCTGTATTTCTCTATCTGTCTCTGTATTTCTCTATCTGTGACCTGTCTCTGTATTTCTCTATCTGTCTCTGTATTTCTCTATCTGTCTCTGTATTTCTCTGTCTGTCTCTGTATTTCTCTATCTGTCTCTGTATTTCTCTATCTGTCTCTGTATTTCTCTATCTGTCTCTGTATTTCTCTGTCTGTCTCTGTATTTCTCTATCTGTCTCTGTATTTCTCTATCTGTCTCTGTATTTCTCTATCTGTCTCTGTATTTCTCTATCTGTCTCTGTATTTCTCTATCTGTCTCTGTATTTCTCTATCTGTCTCTGTATTTCTCTATCTGTCTCTGTATTTCTCTATCTGTCTCTGTATTTCTCTATCTGTCTCTGTATTTCTCTATCTGTCTCTGTATTTCTCTATCTGTCTCTGTATTTCTCTATCTGTCTCTGTATTTCTCTATCTGTCTCTGTATTTCTCTATCTGTGATCTGTCTCTGTATTTCTCTGTCTGTCTCTGTATTTCTCTGTCTGTCTCTGTATTTCTCTATCTGTCTCTGTATTTCTCTATCTGTCTCTGTATTTCTCTATCTGTGACCTGTCTCTGTATTTCTCTATCTGTCTCTGTATTTCTCTATCTGTCTCTGTATTTCTCTATCTGTCTCTGTATTTCTCTATCTGTGATCTGTCTCTGTATTTCTCTATCTGTCTCTGTATTTCTCTATCTGTCTCTGTATTTCTCTATCTGTCTCTGTATTTCTCTATCTGTGATCTGTCTCTGTATTTCTCTGTCTGTCTCTGTATTTCTCTGTCTGTCTCTGTATTTCTCTATCTGTCTCTGTATTTCTCTATCTGTCTCTGTATTTCTCTATCTGTGACCTGTCTCTGTATTTCTCTATCTGTCTCTGTATTTCTCTATCTATCTTTGTATTTCTGTCTTAATCACATCTTCCACCCTTATGTTCGCCCCCCCCCCTCCACCTCTTTTTGTCTCGACCTCCCCCCCCCCTTTATTTTCACTGTTCCTATATAATTTCTCTTTTATTAATTATCTGTTGCAATTAAATTGACTGGAGTGCTTATTGGTAAGCATAATTTAGCATATATGTTGGGAACAACGGAATGATAGTTATAAATAGAATATCTAATAACATCAACATTATCATAAACTTGGTGTTGGGGTCATTTATGAATTTATCATTGACGGACTTGACCTCATGCCGTTCACATTCCCCGAGTGGACCCCCCCCCCCCACTCCCTACTGCCACACACGCTCCCCTACACACCCATCGTCCCCTTGCATTCGTGAAATTAATTTTTGTCGTACTTATGGGAGAGAAGATGGGGGCGAGGCTGGCCGCCACCAAGATGACTTCAGCTGAATGATTTATTAATGTGGGGGTGGGGGTAGGGCGGGTAGGGGGCTAGAAAAAAGAGGGCGTATAATGTTGTTCTAGAAGGAAAGTGTGTATGATGTGCGTGTGTGTTGGGGCAAAATATATACGATTGTTTTGTTTGTCTTACATTGTTACTAGAAGTTTACCATTCTCTCGAGTCGAAGGCATCAATATAGTGTTTGTATAAGGGCATTAATGTCACGAATGAATGAGGGAATTAATGTAATGAATGAATGACACCAAGTCTAGGGCATTACTGTAATGAATGAATGACATCAAGTCTAGGGCATTAATGTAATGAATGAATGACATCAAGTCTAGAGCATTAATGTAATGAATGAATGACATCAAGTCTAGGGCATTAATGTAATGAATGAATGACATCAAAAGTCATGGAGCACCATCAACGAAGTCTACTTAAAACATGAATTAACTTCAGTGCAAGTTCATATAACATGTAAACGCTTACTTGGCTATTTGTCCGTTGGAATGTTTGTTATTGTGTCTTCACGAAATATGAAGGTCAAATAATTTTAAAAGAAGACATCGCAGTCTGCATTGTGTCTGCCTTGAGAGGGTAAGCAACAAAAAAGAAAATCGTTTCAAAGTTGTCAGCGTGTCACACAATGAGGTCACTTCCTGCTCTACGTCATCTGCCTCGTAACTTGACCTTCACATAAAATGCGAGGCTTTTTGGATGACATGCTCAGCAAGACAATATGTGTAGGCTTTTAAACCTTTGTATATTATATATATTGTGTATATTACATTGTTAGGTAAATAAATATTTACATAGCCTGTACTACTTCATATTCATAATACATCAAGAATACATAAAAAAATAGGAAAGTTTGTCTTTGAAAGTCAGAAAGATAGATTGGTTGTCGGGGCTTTAAAAAAATAAAAGAACAACATAGAAAGAATATTTTGTTTAATTCTGCGACTTAAGTTTCTTGTTTGTTTTTGTAGCGAAATTCCATATTGATAAAATGTTTAATGTTGTAGCGTTTTTTAGGCCTTCCTTATTTTATTGCATGTATGCACTTTGCATTTTATGGAGATGCAAAACCGTGTTGCAATGATCGATTAGTTCATGCAAAACGAGTCACTCCGAGGTTATTTATTACGTTTAAGTCGTTTATTTGGGTGGATGTTTAATTATAGTCAAGCATTGTATCCTTTTTTTTTTAAAGTCCATTTTCGAAGCCATTTTTTTTTATACAAGTGTAGTTAATTTTAATACCACATTCATTTCTAAAAAGTAATTTTTTTATAATGAAAATTATTATAGTCGCATACCACTGCATATCACTATTTTTCTTAAAGCGCGCTCACATTTAAATGGACTCATATTATAATCTCTCTCTCTCTCTATATATATATATATATATATATTATAAAGTTGGCTGTGTGCGGCAATTTTAAGGCACGTGACTTCATTGCCTCAAAGGCTTATTTATTTTTCGCGAATATCCCCCTTCCCCGTGTACTCCGTAGTATATTGGTTAGAATCCCCGCCTGACACCCGGGTGGTCTGGGTTCCATTCTCCTTAGACAATTTTTGTTTTCAATGATAATGTACACTAATTGAATTATTACCCCGTGCAACCCCGGGCAATTTAGCTAGTAGATGAAGATCTACAAACAAACAAAAATACCTGTTGTTCATTGGGTACAAAAAATAAGTTATAATGTAGACAATAGACATAGAATACAAAATATAACGGTGAAACATCATATACGTATATATAGGCATAGAGTGCAGGATACAGATGTACAAAGTGAGAGATTTTCAAAACTTTGTGCTGGACAGACATGTAAAAACAACAACATGACCGTTTGAATAGAAAAGGAAAACAGTAAAATAAATAGTTCATACAGCACTGGGCCTCTCTCTATTTTTTACTTCACTGGCAGCAGACGTCAACACAAACACTGCAAACGTCAAGCCATGAAAGGCGGGAAATGGGAATGTGAGCAGACTATGGTTGAATAGATCTTTGAATTTCTTGCGCGTGGACAGCTGAATAATGTTCTTGTGTTGGCTATTTACAATTTGCAGGCGTAGAGATAAAGAAGAATCAAGACTTATCCAGTTTAGAAGTTGTGTTTCTTTCAGTTCTGTAGATTCAAGTGTTAAGAAATTGTGGTTTTTGCAGATGTATAGAGGTAAAGATTTAGGAGTTTTTGGTTGTTCCACTTTTGTGGAATTAAGAATTGGGGAGTAGTAGTACTTCGAACTTTCTAGAACTAAGAAGTGTGGAGATGTAGATACCGAACATTCGTAGGTGGAGGCAAAGTCCGCCGTGAGTATTTCATAAAGCGAGTAAAACTGCTTCGTCAGCACAAAAGATTCCCAAAATGGTTGCAAATGAGAACCTTACATACCGGTACTGATAAGTTTATGTATGATATGATATTTTATAGAGGCGAGGGGTGAAACAAGTAAACATGTTTGGGCACGTGTGTGTGTGCGTGTGTGCATGTGTTTGCATCCCAGGCTTTAGGTGGCCCAGATGCTGGATATCATTCAATATGTTAACCCGTGTTTGGTATGCGGCAGCATGCTCCCCCTCCCCCCGAACGGTGCTGTTGCCCTCGTTCTCCTGTCGCCCTAGTTCTCATCCAGTCACGAGCTGTGACCAATCATTCTGATCCCATTCTTAGCATCGGTTCTCCAGTCTGTTTGTTTGTTTGTCTCTTTTGTTTGTTTACGCTGGAGCTCGATCGTTTTTGTTTTTGTTTCGTTATTTGTTTCGTTCATCTTTTTGTAAATACAAAACAACATCAAAACATGATGGGAATGGAATGAAATGGTTATCACGTAGCCTATGTGTGTCACAGTGTGTGTGTGGTGGTGGAAGACTTAGGATGGAGATGAGTTTGTGATGGTATTAGATTTCTGTGACATGGATCATCATCACACCGTATAACGTTGTATATAATCTTCAATGACGTGAGATGGGTGCGATGGGAATTAAATAGAATCAGAATGATGGTCTTTTGGTTTAAGAATTAGGGGGGGGGGGGACCATAATTTATGTTATTCTTACATGTAATACATGTATGTATTAGAATAGTAAGACCCTTGAAATATTGGTAGTGAAAAGGAATGGGGATTTGGGGGTGTAGTATAGTAAATTATCCCGTAGGACGAAATTGGTCATAGGGCAGATGAAGCGGCGTTCACCAGTTTCCGTGGTCAACGGCATACTAGGGAATGTGCGGCCAGCACAATGTCCAGCCACCTTTACTTTGCCCCAACTAATGTCAGGTACCCATCGGAGAGCTGGGTAGACTCAGGGACACCCTCAAGTCCCGGAAAATGATCCTAGCCCTTTTCAGGATTTGATCCCAGGACCTTCAGTACGCCAACTGTGAGGGGTGGAGTGCTTTAAATCTAGAGAAATGTTTTCTGGAATTGGAAACTAAGGAGAACAATTCATGATGTTGAGATGTGACATTGTGTATGTGGTTTCAATCAAACATTACAATACGATTGACCGTTTGCTTTGATATTTCTGCTATTTGATATCTTGAAACACGTAGTTTCGGAATTTCCGATCGCATAGAATTCTGGTTTGGTAATTCGCTATGATTTTCTCAATGTAAAATTAAGATTAAAATCGAAAGATGCATACAGCGGAAACCTTTAATGCAATCGTAGGAGCATAGAAGTCATTCAAGACATCCTTATTGGTTGCGCACGAGAAAAAAAGAACATATACGCTCTAAAAATAGAGCAAGCGGTCCATCTTATTAAAGTCTTTGGTTCAATCTATGGTCTAATAATACTTATTTCTCTTAATATAATTATGTGTTCGTTTTTCTTATCTTCTTAAACAAGTCTTTTAATAAAATTTTGAACTAAAAATGGTCTTTTTTGTGTGTGTGTTTTGCAGACATTTGAATAATGAGCATCAACTTGATGACCGAAGCACCGCCCAGTCCAGGGTACAGATGGAGGTGGTCAGCTCCCTGGAGTCACAGGTCAGTGAGTGGTCCAGTAGTTGTAGTTAGCTTTGAACAGATTAAGCGATTGCGTGGTTCCTTTTCAATGGGTGGGCATGTATTCAGTTAGCCCAAATCCCACTGCCTAGAATTAAACAAGGTAAAAACACGATTAAGAACAGTGTAAACAAACCAAATTTTGGGTTCAGCTCCGACATAAAGAAAACAATGTTTCCCATTGGAAAAGTTTAAGGACACTCATAGGGTGGAGTTTGCTCTTAGGGCGGAGTCTCGTTTTTTTAGGGTGGAGTTTCGCCTTAAGGGTGGAGTTTCGGATACACTGCACTTACATTTGTTTATTTTTTTAGTATTCACCAATGAAAATGAATATAGTCTAGACTAGGTCCATTCTGCCCGATAAGAAAAGAAAACAGAATTCATAAGGATGGACTCATTTTTGGACTTTCTCAGCGTAATTTAAAAGCTTCACTCTTCGTGTGTTATCTCTTTGCTTATATCGTGTTGTACAATAAAAATAAAATAAATAAAGATCGCAGTTTTAGCCATTATATATTAATTTAATTCTCATTCCAGACATCAGAATTATACCCCCCCCCCCCCCCCAAACTCCTTGTTCTCGTATCTTTGCACCCCTCGCTTTCCGGCTCGTTGTCACTCAAATTAATTCCTCATGTCTCGTTATTGTCTTTTCCTTGTGTATTTTTATAGCATCAACCAACAACAAAAAAAAAAGACACCCACGTGATCAAGTAAAAAATGAAATCGTGTGTGGGGGGTTTCCTAACACAGTAGCCCACAATCTGCCCTGAGTCCATAATCTTTCCTTACCTGCAGACGTCTCGGAGGTGGGGGGGGGGGGGCGCTAATTATAGCCACAGGAAGTAAAAGTCTCGCGCGGCATCTAATTTATCAAATCTGCTCCGATTTTCTCAGACCTGGGCGATGAAATGAAGAAAGAGCAAACATGGGCGGGGTGGGGGCGAGAGAATTGTGGTTTGAGGTGGGGGCGTTGTTCTTTCAACTTAATGCAGGTCAAGGTAGGAAATTGTTACGGCTGCTGAAAATATGAAACAAGGGAGCGCGGGGCGGGAAGTTGTGGGAGGGGGAGATAGGAAAAGAAAGAGATATGGGGAGGGGGGTGGGGGCGGCGATGCATGGTATGTGGCGGGGGATTAAGAAAAGATAAATAATAACACCCGCTTTAATTGTCGAGTAGATGGTTGCTGGCCTTTGATATGTCAGTTGATGCCCCATTTGTTCCGCCAAAAAAAAAAAAAAAGAAAATAAAAAGTAACAAAGAAAAACTTCTGACGTTAGTGTATCATAATTTGAAGACAAAATGCTGAGCACTTTATTGTTTAACGTCCTCATAAATTCCCTCCTAGATATCACAGTTTTGTTTCCTTTTGGTCTATAACAGGAATCAGGAAGTTGTTGTTATTTTATGTACCTTCCCTCCCCCCCTCCAATCACGCCCACCATCCCTCACCACTTCCTCCCTCCCTCCTTTCAACCCTCACTCCCTCCCGCTCTCCATCTCTGCCTCGTTGAATGAGGATTCACTCGTGAACATTCCCTATTCCCAGTTGAATACGTTTCAGCTAGTCTCAAAAGTGGTTGTAAGACAAATGAATACAAACAATTTACTTAGTTTAAAAAAAAAACAAAAAAACAACAGTAACCTATGTAAATTAAACACTCCACACCTGCTCACCCACGTCTACACACCTTTCTCTAATAAAAAAAAAAGTCAGTGGAGGTAGTAAAGATAGCCCGGTCAGTATAGAGAGATCTCTGATAAAACTTTGTTCAGTTCAGACAGACCACGCCAACCTCGTCGTTTAGTGCATACTCAGGAATCTGAACAAGAAATCAACAGAACTTCTGATCAAATGAAGATCATGTGTCTCAGAGAAATGGACTTGTATAGAACCATTAGTCTACGACACTAAATAGTGTCGAAAAGCAAAATAAAAAGTAGATAAAGCCGAACAATTTTTAACCCTCCGTTGATCCTTGTTTTGAGAGGGAGTAACCCTTAAGCATTTACATCTTATATTATGTTTTTGTTTTTAAAGTGCAGGCCTAGTTGTACAAAAAATTCTTGTCCCCAAAAAATGAAATTAAAAGAGCCAGCCTAGCCTTATATATCAATAAAACTTTAAAATAGTGCATGGTGACTAAAGCGTATTGATACTATTGATAGTGGAGTAACACTATAGTTTCATGGATAGGAAAGTGTCGCCGTTTTATCACAAGTTCAGCTAAGTTATTTTTATTTTTTTTACCGTTAATTCAATTTCTTGTGGGTCACGCAGACGTAAGGCCAACCTGGCAAGTTGTGCCAGATAGCGTTAAAAATAAAACACATACAGTAGAATGAAATGATGACGGTGAATTAATGTAACACGAGGACCGGACGAGGGTGAGTAGGGGTCGAGATGCATGGGGTGGGGGTGATGGGGGTGGACGTGACAAATGTCCGTAACCCGTCTGTAATCAGTCCAGACATGAATGTTGTCAGTTTACTCTGACATAAGAACATGCTAAGCGAGTCTAATAAACCTACAAACCGTTTCGTCGCAGCACAATTTATGTTTCCACGTCATGATTTCATTGTTGCACCCTGTCAAGGTCACGCGCAATATGCAGATAAACGGTTTTGGTTCAAGGTCGTGTTTCCTTCTGCTCACAGGGCCGAGCTAGATATTCTATATCATTTAAAAAAACAAAAATCAACAACTAGCAAACAAGCAAACAGGAAACAACATCGCAGATGTGAGATCACGTGACGGGTCTATATATAAACAGCGTGACAGAACTTGTCATCATCCCACGCCATCAAATGTTAAATAATATAATAGACATGATCTTTGATGATGTATTGCTGTTGTTTTTTTGTTGCTGATACAAAAGTACAACCCAACAACAACATTTCAGTACAATTGAATGATAGTGAAAGGAATTGTTAGTTAAATCATCTCTCGTCCCACTTATGAAAATTTCAGTTCATGTGAAGCAAAGTTTCATGGCCCGCTATGTCGCACTGAATCTGTAACATTTATATATAATATGGTCTATTTTAAAATGTATTATTGCTGGAACTATTGTTTAAAGAAATGTTTAGAGCCCTCTATTTCGTTTTTAGACTCAAGCAACCGTCTCTGTTACTTCTCTGTAGGGCTTTACACCTCGTGGTATTTCCTGGTTTCACATCACGCCATGTATCTGACAGAACTAGCTAGTTGTTTGGTCAGTTACGCGTTGAATGTACATGTGTATGTACAGCTGTCTGAACAGTTACATGTAATGTTTAATGTGTAGTTGTATATACTTAATACAGGTATATGTACAGCTGTAATGTCACTGAGTACTTTTAGGGAAAACAGGAAATCGAGTAATACTTATGCGTTACCATCTTTTACACTTTTAGCTTTAAAAAAGGTTTATTTTTCAACAAACTTCGATCGTGAAAGAAATAAAAGAAATCTTTAACCGAGAGCATTGCCGATACACTAATAGATAGCCAGTCAATTTGAAAATAATGTCAAAATTATTGTCAACTAAAACAACATTATAGCATTAGGTCCATGAATCAAATGCTGGTCTATTGTCCTGTACTATATGTTTGAAAGACAGTTGAGCACTGTGCTGGACACACAACCTCCTAGTATGCCGTGGTCACAGAAACTGGTGAACGGTTCGCCGGTCCCATAGATCAAATCGGTCCGACGGGATACTTTACTTACTTACTCTTGAGTGTGTCCTTGGTAGGATGTAGTTAGGTTGTTTCCTTTGGATATCCTGACTCTTCCTCAAAATGAATCCTTGAAATGAGTCGTTAGATTAATGGAAAAAATCCTGGCAAATTGTGCTTTAATCTATTTTTTAATATTAGATCTAATGTTGTAAGTTAACTGTTGCATTATTTTTTGTTGTTGAAATGATTGTATATTATAATCAACGCCACTGTTGTTTTATACCCACAGCTTGCATTCCAGAAGAAGGTCTTGAAAGCCATGACGGACCACTTGCACCAGCAAACCATCGCACCTCCTCCTCCCAGCTCACAGCAACAACAGCTGACCACACTGGCCACGCCGTACTCGTCCTCCATGTCACCTTTCTCCACGTCATCCATATCAGCAACATCTACGCAGATGTCACCCAAGTCATCGCATGACATGAAACATAATAGTTTAGTAAGTCTGTGGTTTAAAAAAAAACACGAATTCATAGCTTTGTAGATTGGTTAAAAATAGTGAACTTTATTGAGCGGTTGACTATCGTTATTGCATTTATATAAACGAGCGATTGATAGTTATGTAGATGGGTGAAATATATTTATAGAGTTAGGTAAAAAATAGTCACACTAATGGGGTAAAGATATATAGTTAAGTGAAAAATAATCATAAAGATGGGCGAAAGATAGTTTTTTTAGTTAGGTGTAAGATAGTTGTATAGATGTGTGAAAGATAGTTAGATAGCTAAGTCAAAAATAGTTATAAAGATGGGCGAAAAATAGTTACATATTTAAGTGAATAGAGATAGGCGAAAGATAGTTACATAATTAAGTGAAAGATAGTTACATAATTAAGTGAAAGATAGTTACATAATTAAGCGAAAGATAGTTACATAATTAAGTGAAAGATAGTTATAAAGATGGGTGAAAGCTAGCTCTACAGAAAGATTGATATGAGCAATAAATAGTTATAGATGTACCAAATTGTACATCAAGCGACCCGGCAATTAAAAAATAAAATGTCTCAGATGTTAAAAAAGAAGCACGAATCTATAGTGCCAGCTATTACAGCCTCGCTGTGGCTAAATCTGTAGCAGGTTTGAAAGGGAACAGACGACTCTTGTTTGTTTTCGTATTACACTTGACAATTAGGACACACGGCGGGCGGCTCGTTGTACTGTACCAGTCCTAGAGACACTAATGCACGAGTAAACATGCACGTAAATAGACACCCTGGGAATTATTATACCATTACGCAGTTAGCAGCTCTCGTGGATTTTTCTTTCTGCGCATCCGCCACTACATCCCACCACCCCTCTCCCACCCTTTCCCGTGGGCCAGTATTGGAAAGAAATTAAACGGTTTGTTATTATTTTCCCCACCGATGCTATTTACGGTAATTTAAGGGGAGAGCAACACCGTCACATACAATCATTCCCTCCCCTTTTTCCATTTCCTCTACCCTACATGTTAGTGTAAAAAAAAATAATAAAAAATAGTTTTCTTGTTTTTGATAGTATTAGAATAAGTATAGGTGCCAACCAAAAGTGCAGATCGTAACCAAAACAAAAAAACAACAAAAAACAAGAAATGTAACAAAATCAATCTTTCAAAATGTCTGTAGTTAGTTTTGTATATTTTTCAACACGTATTATTTTTGCGACCATTTGAAGTATTTTATTGATAGGCCTACTTTTTGTTCTCCTGCTGGGATCATCATACTTATCAAAATGTTGTTTTTGGCAGATAGTGGGATTGTGTGGCCAGCACAGTGCCAAGCCCTCTTTACATTATCAAACGATGATAAGTAAAAGGCTAACTACCACAGGGTTGGTTAGGCTCTTAGTTGAGTAGGCAGATAGTTGGGTATGCTCATAATTGTGTACAGGAAGGCTCATAGTAGGCAGATGGTTAAGTAGATGAAATCTGATTCACATTATTTATGAAATGTGAAGGTTTACAAGGGGAGGAAACTATAATCTTAATTTTTATTGTTTAACATTCTCTTTCTATGAATAATAATGAATTAAAATGAAATGCATTATTTTGTTTTGTTTTATTTTAGAAAATTCCTAATTTTTAAATATTTTTTTTCACAGCCTTCCTTAATGCCAAAAGCATCCATGATGAACCCCTTCACTGGGACCCCCTTCACTGGGACTCCCTTCCTCCCACCTGTTTCAATGGTCCCCAGCCCCATCATGCAGATGACCCCTCCCCACTGGCCCCCGCCCCTGGTCAGCACCCCCGGTAGCCACCACACGTCTTCTCTTCCACCCACACCCAGCGGAGGAGGCAGCAGCAGAGGTGGGAGTGAGGGAGGAGGACCCGTTAGGAGGAGAGTCTCAGACAAATGTAATCTTCCAATTTCCGCAGGTAAGAGAGAAATTATTCTACCTTTAATTTTGTGTAGTAATAATCCTTTTTTTTTAAATTTCATATATTTGATGTTAATGTTTTGTTCAATATTTTGTAAGCCCAATTAAAGTTAACTTTTGAGTTAACATTCTGTAAGCACATTTAATGTCAACTTTTGGGTTAAAGTTTTGTAAGCACACTTAATGTCAACTTTTGGGGTTAAAGTTTTGTAAGCACATTTAATGTTAACTTTTGGGTTAAAGTTTTGTAAGCACATTTAATGTCAAATTCAATATTTACAATTCAGTAATCACATTTAATGTTACCTTTTGGGTTAACATTCTGTAAGCTCATTTGATGTTAGCTTTTTGGGGGTTAACATATTTTCATTAAAAATGTTATTTTAACTGTCCAAATACAAAAAAATTGTCATTTAGTAAAAATAGTATTTCTTAATATTTAAAAGCAATTGTAAAATTCAATAGGAAAATGTTTTCCTTCCTCTCCCTCCCTCTTTTTAAAGAAATATTCCTCAAAATTTGTTGTAATGTCTGTATTGTTGTTTGTAATGTGTACAGTTCAGTTTTTAAATTAAATGCTTACAAGCACCTAATTGGCAAATGTTTGAGTCGTTGTTTTTTTTATTCTCTGTTCTAGAAATCCATAGAAATCGTGAATTTTACAAAAACACAGATGTTAGACCACCATTCACCTATGCATCATTAATACGTCAGGTAAATATTTATGGTATATTTATAGATGAGAAGTTTATTTTAAGACAAATTTAATGCAATTTGTATTTACTTATCAAAGTAACTGGCCCTGTAATTCCTTGCAAGAAGTTAATACATGAAGGTTTTCACCCCCCCACCTGACAAACTTTTCACAGCAAATTCTTTTGTCCCTAAGACTAACTACCACTTAAAAAAGTAAAACTGACTGTTGCAGAACTTTGTGTTGTTATTTTGGGGAGGGGGGGGAGGTGGATAAAGACACCACTTTCCATTGATCACTTCAGAGATCTTGATTATTCCACCAACACAAAGTTAATATCCATTGCTAAAAAAAAAGGATAACTAAACCTCAACTACAATGAGAACTGGGATTAATTAACATGATCTAGTCTGATGAAGGAGAGATCACCCTGCACAACACAGTGTCCCTCTGATTATACTCTTGCAAACCCATGCTAAGCATCCATCAGAGCTGGTACTGGGTAGACTTAGCAATGTCCCACTTGTCTCTGGAAATATTTTGAGCCCTATCAGGTTTAGAAGCATTCCCCATACCAAGCCCAGTCATTCATCCAAATGTTTAGACTTTTAAACTTGAACCGATGACCTATTTTCCTGTTTTTTTTCCTCTGTTAGGCCATCATAGAATCTCCACATAGACAGCTGACATTAAATGAAATTTATCAGTGGTTCCAAAACACATTTGCATATTTCAGGAGAAACGAAGCCACATGGAAGGTAATTGCCCAGATACATAGTCTTCATATTTTCTTTATTACACTATACTCATTTTCTTATTAGTTTTGATATAAATGAAACTTTTTTAACTTAAGTTTTTTAGTTAAAAAACAATGAAATTTTTTTTACAACTTTTTAAAGATTTATTACCGTAATAGTTTTTTATAAGTAATTTTTATTGACACATGACAGTAAGGCTTTACTTAAAGTTAATTGTACAACTTGACATTTAAAATTGACCAATGAAATTCATTGATTTTTATATAACCAACAAATATGTAAGACCACATTTCAAATTGTATTTTTGTGACATCAGGCAGAGATTCTTCACAGAGATTTCACAACCATTTTGTTCCCTTTTTATTTTATTTGTTGTTTTATTTTGATGTTTTCTTCGGGCAAGATTTCTTACTCTTTTTTTTTTTTAGTTTGCATGCCATTTTTTTTTTATTATTGTTCCACCTGTAAAATGGTTTATTTCTCTATCCAAAGACAATTTCAAACACCAACATTTCTCCATTTTAGACATTGCTATTTGTTTTTTGAAGTTTTCTGTTCAGTGTAAAAATTCAATGAAGAAACACAATTTGTTTTTGGCCCTAATTTATTGAACAACAATGATAAAAGAAAATTCAAATGTTTATTTTACAGTAAATGTGTCAATCAAATCTCCTACTCTACAATTTACGTTTTGTTGGAAAAATGTTGAAATATTAAGGAAAAAAAAAGGAAATTGATCCGACTAGTAGAAATTCTGCTTTCTAAAAGCATCATGAAGATTTTATTCATCAAAACATTTGTTTTTTTAATGTAATATAAGCATCTGGGGACTCTGTATATATTTTATTTTTCAATAAACACTTTTTAAACAACAAGCAATATTTAAAAACAATTTAAAAAAAAAATCAAGATATAAGTTTCTGCAAACAAAGCTAAATTGTTTGAGTTATTGACCTTCCATTGTCCAACTTAAGTTAAAAGATGCATTTAAACTGTTACTATTTGTTTTTTGAAATTCTAAAAAACATTTTTTTCAAGATAGATAAATAAAACTTTTCCAAAATTCTTTTAGTTTCATCCAAAATTTCCAGTTCATTAAATTGTTTAATCAAAAAGATTTTTCTTGTATAGTTAAAGTATGAGCCCTCAGATCATTGATTATGTCAGCAGTGACAGATTCTAAAATGTCCAGATGAACACACACACAAACACACACACACACACATCTGTCATTCCCTGATGTCTTTTTTCTTTTGTCTTTGTGTAGAATGCTGTCCGTCACAACCTAAGTCTGCACAAATGTTTTATGCGAGTCGAGAACGTTAAGGGGGCCGTGTGGACCGTGGATGAGATTGAATTCTACAAACGCCGACCGCAAAAACTGGGTGCAGGCCCTGGGTAGGTGCAGTAGACTTTTTAGAAATTTAGCATCAGCGTTTCAAAAGTTAATAACATATAAATATAAATTTTTAAAAATTGAAGAAGAAAGAAACAAAAAAAATAAATATTTGTATCACAGTAAGATTTTAAGTAAAGACGATAATTTTGTTGTCGATTTTTGTAAAACTGATGCTGAAAGTATATACTGTCTTCTTTAATGTGGCTATAATCATTGTCTTGTATTTCTCACTCAGTGGCATGGTCTGTTTTCTCAACCTTTAAATGTTGTGCATAGATAATTTGCTACACACAAGTTTATTGCAAAAAAAAGTCATTTTAAAAAAAGGTTTTAGACTATTAGCAAAGTCTTGATAGCTGTAGGGATAATTTATTAAAAGAGAATTAATCATAATTATTATTGTTTTAAAAAATATTGTTCTTTTTTAAACATATCACTCCATGCTTGTTGTTGGACTATTTGTTGTACTGCATGAATTCATGACTAGCTGTGGCTTGGTTTTGTCTACTTTGCATGCATTAAGTTGTAATCTATTCGGTGATCTTGTACTCGCTTTGTTCTGGAATCTCTGTGAAGAACCACTGCCGGGGGTGGACAAACTCTGAAAATTGTTCATTCCCCGACTTACGAGAAAATGTTGTTATGAATTTGAGACAATTAGATTGCACTGCTTCTCTCCCAATGTTCTGCAGAATGCAATCCGCACCAACCTGTCCTTGCATCGGTGCTTTGTAAGGTATGAGGATGACTACGGCTCCTTTTGGATGGTGGATGACTTTGAGTTTGTTTGTCGGCGGCAGTTTAACCGGGGACGTTCCAGGTCGGAGGCAAAAATCAAAAGACCATTGTCTTTATAGACTCTTAGTTACTTTACAGTAAATCTTGCCTTCAAATATTACTGGATCTTTATCTTATATGTTAAAGAAGATTATTGCATCCTATGTTAATCTGTGGTCTGGGTCTAGTTTTGCATTTTTATTAGTGTTTTAAATGATGTTAAGTCACTGCAATTTCTGGTTTGTTCAGGCAACCCTTTCCCTGCCCAGATCTCACTCTGGAAGAAAGAGTATTTCTATCCTTTTGTTTTTGTTCTTGCATATGGAATAAGATTTTTTGTCCTTATGTTTTTCTGAGCATTATAATATATTGTTATTGTGTTGTATTTTTAAGTTAGAATTTATCCTGATCTTCATTCTACAATTAAGAAAAGTGTACGCATCAGTTGTTTTCTGAAGCACACATCTTCCAGTATCAGCCATGCATATAATATCATATATAAGTCGATTGACAAAAATTGTCTTGAGAAAATCTTGTAGGAATAGTTTCCGCTATTTAGATTTATTTTATCTCTCTGTTAATAGCTTTTCAATGTGCTTTAAAAAAAATAGACTACAAATGAATACTTATTTATCTTGGCCTTTCTTTAAAAGAATTGCTCTTTAATAACTCCACCTCCATCAACACATTGCAGATAATGATGCAGGCAGTTAAATGGCAGAGTGATTGCATGATTAACCTGAAGTTCTTTCCCCCTTGTTGTAGGTTCTCTCCCCCTCCCTCTAGTCAATAAAACAAATCTCTGTGCACCTATTCACACCTATTGATTGCTTTACTGGAGTGATATTTACTGCTTCTCTGAAGCGTGGCTTAAACAGTTTTCCTTTATGGATGAGCGGCAAGCGTGTGCCTACATACTCATCTATCTAATGCTGTTTGTAAAGGGCATCTACTCTCTATCTTTTTTTTTGTTTGTTTTGTGTAGTTTTCTGAAGCCACACCCCAAGTTGTGAAATTACTCCTGTTTGTTGCTGGAATAGTCAATAGTCTCCTGGGATAATTACCTAAACAAGGAGTATCTAAAAGAAGATATCTAAAAGGGTTGAGCTAATGTATTGGTTTGCCTCCAAGCTAGTCTGGGGGCACAACTACCTTTCTTTCATCTACCAGGCCAGAGTGAAATTATTTTTGTTACATTACTCAAGATTGGGGATACAATTTCAGACAGTTTTGTGACTGTCATTAATTCCACCATTACTAAAGCTGATTGCTGAAGTAGTACCAGGATGATCTCTTTTTGTTTTGTACTTAAGTTTTCAACGAGGGTCATCAGATGGTTAGGTTCACAGTGTTCAACGAGGGTCATCAGATGGTTAGGTTCACAGTGTTCAACAAGGGTCATCAGATGGTTAGGTTCACAGTGTTCAACGAAGGTCATCAGATGGTTAGGTTCACCTCTCCCTATTTGAACCTGTAGCCTTTCCGCCACCATCTCCACCATTTCTCTTTGTCTGAAGAAAGTATTTCTTTTTTTTTTGCTTAAAATTGTTCTTTAATTGACTAATTCACTGAATCATAATAATATTAACTAGATACATAATTGAATTGACCTTTCTAGATTGTTTGTTTCACATTAATCTTGGCTAATTTTCTTTTTATTTTAAAAATTAACTTTTTCTGCTGTAATATTGTCTGCATTACAACTCAGTTTTGTCAACATTTTTTTTCTACCAGATGACTGTGCTGTCACAACAACACAAACTCTCTCCCCCCTCCTCCCCCCCCCCTTTCAACCACCTCTACTTGCTTCTACTCTTCAGAGATTGCAGATGTTTGCACTAGAATCCCCTCTATGATGGCACACAGTTTTCTTTGTGCCAATGAACAAGAAGATTGTAATAGCTGCATTTAGCTGGAACTGGCACAAGTTTATACATTTAGAGCAATTATGGCCCCTTGATTTTTCTCTTCCTCCTTTTCATTGGTGTATCATATCAAGGGGAAGTAAACCTAGTATTCTTGTAATAGTCTTAATCTCACTGCAATTTACAACAGCAATTTACACACAGTGGTTGCAAACAATTTGTGAACTCTAAACTTACAAGGTGGTGGTAACACATGATGATTTCTTTGTTCTGTCTCACATTACTTTGCAAATTTATCAATTCTGTTGGGTTTATAACTCGGAACTAGTAACAGTTTAACTATGAACTAAAACAAGCAAATTATTTGTCTTTTCTTTGTCAAATATAAATATATGTGTATAAAATGCTTGAAATTTGTTCTATTTATATCATTTATTTGTCCATTATATGAGTTAGTTTCTATGTTTATTTAGCAATAGATAAAAATGGTTTTATGACACTAATAGAACATATATTTGTTTTTACAGTTCAATGAAGAATCAGTCAATGTCTGATTCATCAAGTTACAATGAATCAATTAATGCATCAATCAGAGTAAGTCGTACATTAGATCTTTCTATGTTTATTATATGCAGGGACGAAAGCAGACATTTTTTTCAGGGTGGGCTGAACTTTTGCTTGGCAAACATTTGTCAAATTTTTCTTGAATTTAGTACATGTGTACAAATGAATTGTTATTTTTTGTATAAATTTTAGGGTGGGTTTAGCCTTCTCAGACCCCCTCATGGTTTCACCCCTGGATCTATGTTTAAAACATTTGGCTCGCCAATTAAATGTACAATCATACAATTTGTAAAAACTAAATTGACTTTTCAAATTTGTAAAAGTTTATTGAATTTCACTAAATTGGACAAAACAGTGTGAAAAATAATTACTTTGACTTTAAAAAAAAAATGAATAACTATTTTGTTAAGTTGAAAAGTTATTCATAAAACATCACTCATGATTTTGTTATTAAACAAAATACTTAAAAACATCTTCAAACTTTTTTTTTATTTAGACTTCCTAAAATACACTGCCAGTAAACACTAAGAAATTTCACACATTTGGATGAGAATTAGTTTCTGAATTTTTGATCAAGTTTGGGAGTTTCATAATCATTTGTAGAGTAAGAACCCTGAACCTGATATATTAAGTTGCTTTTGAAATCTTCCTGATTTTTCCTTACTTAAACTTATTTTCTTCCTACAGGCTGCGCTCGGTGATGGAGCCATGGGCCTATTGGGGCATGGTATGTTGCACGACCAAGACAGGGCTCAGGACTTGTCCATGAAAACTTCATCACATGATGGATTGTAAGTTGAAACTTTTGAATTCTAAGCCTGGAGGGAGGAATAATAAGTTTTATCTTTAATTGTGGTGGCACTTGTGACATGGGCATTTGACATTTATTTCAATAGTTTTATGCCTACCTGCCAACTGTCCAGTTCTCTCCCAAAATGACATTAAAGTTTTAAGCTCATTGTCACATTTAAAAATACAATTGTCTGATAAATGAAAATATCATTGCAAGTTTCTTGAAATGTTTGAATTGACTGTGCCAAGTATTTTTGTCAGTTATCTCCCATGTTTCTTGAAATGTTTGAATTAACTGTTCCAAGTATTTTTGTCAGTTATCTCCCATGTTTCTTGAAATGTTTGAATTGACTGTTCCAAGTATTTTTGTCAATTATCTCCCATGTTTCTTGGCCAGATTTTTTGGATTTCACTCATAAAAACTTTACAAAAATAACCTAAATATAAAACATTTAAAGCATTTTTCTAATTTTTTCTTCCAACTGGCAATCTTTGTTCTTTTTGAAGATAGGCCTATATTTAAGAATGTATAAAATATCATCTGATTATAATTTATTTAGAATACAGGTAATAATTTTTAAGAGTTGTTGAGCCATAAATTCTGATTTATATAATTGTTTCTGTGCTTGCAGGAGATTTGATGATCCAGAATTGATGATGAGAATCAAACAGGAAGTGCAGGATGTTTATGCTGATTTTGATTTTAGCAGTCCCAGGCCCATGCCGAGGTCACGTCACCGGTCATCTGCCTCCCCTCACCACGAAGAGGTTGAACATCAGGATCCGCGAGGGATCGAGGTCAAAGGTGGTCAGATGATCATGATGCCTGACATGATTGACCACTACGATAGCCGGGAGGATCTGGAGGAAGACGAGGAGGAGGTGAGACGAATGGAGGAGCAGGAGAGGGAGATGGAAATGATGAGCGGGGAAGAAAGGCGGAGGAGATCTTTAGACTATGACCAAGACTCAATGGACGATGGAGAGAAGAGACAGAATTACATTGAAGATAAATCAACCAACGAAACTTATGAAACAGAGGCAGAGCGTGAGCTCAGGGCAGTTCAGGAAAAGTTTGAGCGGGAGCAGGCCGAAGACATGAAGCGCGAGAGGTCAGTTACAAGTAATGGCTTTCGCTCGCACCCAGACAACATTTACTCCAGTAAACCGAATTATTCATCTGTTCAGTTCTCTCCCTTGAACTCCACAGAGAATAAAGATTTCCAACGACAAGTCTCCGGGGAACAACAGTTCAACAGACCCGGATCAGGTGACGAGCTCTATGCCACCTTGGCCGACCAAAGAAATCAGGAGAACTGCCTTGCTCTGAGTGGCGGCAAAGATTCCGGCTTCATGACTTCAGGGAAACCAAACAAACATCTCAGCCAAATGAACGACGAAGACCTGCAGGATGAAAAACTGTCCAGTCCCAACTCTAAGCCCTTTATCGTCCAGCTGCCGGACTCTGGCCCTGTTTTCCCCACGCCGCATCGCCCTCACATGATATCACATACTCCGCCATTAGACGCATCAATTTCCGGGGCCATGTGAACCGTCGGCTACTTTTTCTAGTACCGGCATCCAATCAAGCCTGCGGCTTTTTAGATTCGTTATAAGAGGAGACAGAAAAGAAGTGTTATTTCAGATTTCAAAGAAATCTTTTAAAATGGTGAATCATCCAGTTACATTAATCAAATATTATTCTTATAGGATTAAAGACATATAACAACGCAATCCACATCCTGGATGCAAATGATATTTGTAGATAAGAAATACAAATAAAAAAATTCCTCTAAAATAGTTCATGGAAGCGTTAATTTTTGTGTATTCTCAAAATGGTTTGTGTACGAATCATAGACTGAAGACATTTTCTGACATTGCTGGACACAGTACTTAACTTGTACATTTCCTATTTATGTCGATCAGATGAGGTTTTTATGGGAATTGTGTTGTTTTTTTTTTCATGAATTGGATCACGAAACAAAAAAGAACTTGTCTCAAATTGTTGATGTTGAAATATAGATATCCCAGATTATTTTTACATTTCATAAGGTCATTTGGAGATTTCATTCATTCTGAGATTTATCATTGCATCCTGTGTGAACACCTCATCTCATTCATAGTATTTGTTAGTTAGGATATTTTCCTCCATATTGTAAGCATATTTTTTTGTGTTATCTCCAAGTCACCAAAGGCATTAATTCATTAGCAACAGCTGATCAATTTTTAAGTACAGACAAAATACAATACACAAAATTTAATACTTCTTTCAAGAAGAAAATTGTGTATTCAAAGAAAAAAAAGGATGGATTTCATAGAAGATCAAATTGACAAGTTGTTACTTTTATTGACTCAATTCCATTATAACTAGCATTTTATTAATCAATTCATGATACTTGCATTTTGATGTTATTATTTTAAGTCATTTGGACCAACCAAATGTTTTCCTAATTTAACTACATGTATGTTCATCAATAAGAAAGATTTTTTTATTTAAAAACTCATTTTATGAGTGTCCCACACCCCCTACCCCTTACACACAAATTGAGGCCTATACAATTTGTACAATTACTTTGGTTGTGTACAAAGTATTGTTCCTTGATATGTAGCGTTGACATATTGTTGAAGAATGTCATAACCACATGACCTTTTGGTTTTGTATTCTCTCCCTTGACATGGTGTCCACAACTGTCTCCCCTTTCAACATGCTATACCTGTAACTTGATCATGAAAGATATATGGGTCAGTGGTTGTGACCTTATTTGTTTAAAAAAAACTTGTTTGCATTGATACTTTTATATTTGTACAAGAATAAGTTTTGTTTTCATAGACTATTAGAACCGACAGGAGTATTTGCTAGTCAGACAAAAATTGTGACGATAAGACATTGAGTTCATATAGTAGGCTTAGACTTGTAATGAAATAATATGTCAGTATATGTCTAAATATTGGATACACTTTTAGAGACTGGTGATTACATCTTCTTCTCAGAATGACATTTGACCTTTCTATTGTTGTTGTTTGAACAGCTCCTAGAAACATACCCATTTTCCAGGTTTGGACATAATACAAGACAACCCTCTTGTATGTGATTGCAGTCCCCCCCCTCCCTCCCCCCCCCCCCCCACACACTTTAACGCCAAATAATGATTGCAACCACAGTGAAGAGAGTTACCACCTGTACAGTTTTTTTTTTCAATCTTGTTTTTTTTAAACCTAGTGAATGTTTTATTTGAACAAGTTCATCAGCTGATTAGTTTCTCTATCAACTGTGTGTTCAATCAACCGTAAAACAATTTCTTTCAATGCATAATGATGTACAGTAACTTTTTAATATTTCTATAGATTTTATTGTATAAAGATAAAAAAAATATTATTTTATGAGTCTGAATGGGTTAGACAATATTTGTGTACATAAAATAACAATTATGAACAATGTTTTATATTTTTATTTCTCATATCAATTTGTTCCTCTTGTGTTTGTTATCGTTCTGTAATTATAGTTTTATTATAGAAATGTTTTAACAATATTGAATTTTGTGGAATTTTGTACTAAAGTCTTTTTTTAAACTCAGACCTGAATATCACTTTCAGTTTTTATTTTACCAAGTTTTATTACTTTAGAAGATTCTATTGTTTAAAATAATACAATATGGTATTGTTTTCTTTTGTTGTAATTTTAGACATTTCAGATATTCTCATTAATTGGGCACATTAAAAGAAATGAAAAAAATAAATAATTGGAAATGGTGTTTTAAACATTGAAAAAAAATTATGCATAGCAAATTTGAGACACAAGTTTTGACATTTAAGCATATTTTAGTGAAAGATTTTAAAACAGTTTTACTTCGTAAACTTTCATTAAAAAAAATTTTGTTGTCAGTCTGATTTTTAACTAGAGGAAAATTTTACCCTTTGTTTAATTTTTAAATGAGTACATCAATTTTCGGTAGAATAAAAAAGATTCTTAAATGTCTTCAGAATATGAAGTAGGCTATGGATCTTGGGATTGTTTTGTTGATACCAGGCACAATTATTTATTTTTTATTGAAGTGATCACTGACATACATGACTGGTCCAACTGCTCACTCTATAGAATGATCTCAAATAAGAGTTGTATGTGTTTATTACAATTCTATTCACAATTTAATTTTTTTAATTCTCAGTGCAAATGTCAGGATCTGATGTAATATGCTGAAACTAATTGACATTTTATTTTAGCTGTTGTTGGATTAGACGAACGAATAGACCAATATTTGCAAAACAATCTCATGACATCTACCTCAATAAAAGGTTATTTTGACCTGTCTCAATAGGACACATTTTGTTAACCCAGTGGGCTCCCAGTGGACATGAATCAGTCCCACAATCAGTCCCACTCCCCCTCCCTCCTCCCATGTTTCACTATCTCTGTCCGTTGTAATACATTGTGGATGCTGGTAATAAGTTATATTGTGGCTTGTAAAATAAAAAAAATGAAAGATAATTATTTTTTTCTAAGCTTTAAGGATTTACTGCTAGATTGTTTGGTTTTGAGACCACTAGCCCCCCCCCCCCCCCCCACCCCACTAACTGCCAACTTGAATAATGGAAGAAAGTGTATAAAGTGAACTACTTGCTGTCTAACTAAAGATTAACTTATAGTAGGACACACAAAATATGCTCATCTTCAACAATCCATGATTTTTTTCAATAATTCCTCAATTATTGATTGGTATGACAATATTTTACTGTTAGTCAGTGAGGCTGTTTTAGAGGTTGAATAATTGTAGAAATGTATCCTCTTATTAGTTGTCAATATTAGTTTTGGTTACAGATTTTTATCTGCCTTGGTTTTCTTTTTTTTTTTTTTTCATGGAATTTTTGCACAAACTTAGTTTTTAAAACTTTGCATCAATTTAACAAGTTCCTATTTGTTGGGATTTGGTGTGTAAATTATTATTTTCTTTTACATTTATTGTTATTAATGACCAGACTGTTAACTGTTTGATGGGTAATAATAGTAACAGTGTATGATGCATTTGCTGTTTCATGAGTAAGCCAGCTTTGATTATAAAATATGCAATAAACCATAAACTGATCTAATCAGCTTTCAAGAAAAAAAATTTCTTGATCATTCAGGTCTTTGTTGTATTGTCAGTTTTAGAGAATAACAAAAATTACCATGACTTTTAGTACATCCACTAATAAAATGATATATTTTTGTTTTATGTTGTTAAATAATTTGGAATCTAACTCTATACTAGCTATTGATGTTTGTTGTATACTATCTATAGACAACCCACTAGCTGGAAGTCTGGGATTAGTGTATCTTTGTTGACCTGTTTGTTCTTAATGTTCAACACAGTTAGTTATGTGTTTACTGCCCTTTGTTTGAGGAATCTTTAATATAGAGTTAAATGTAGAAAGCTTCAATATCCACGAATATCCCCAATGATGTTGTTGTTTGTTTATTTTTAGTTTCCATACCTGTATTGATTCAATTGATAGATGTATTGATGATCTTTTTATATTATTATATGCTGATGTTGTATCATTTCTTTTTAAAAAACCAAAGTCATTTAAAAAAAAATAGTAACTTGAGGAAAGATAACACATTAATGAGCCTTATCCAGATATCAGGGTTGTCCAGTGGATGTTGTCCTTTATATGTCATAAAGCACAGTAACAAAATATAAGATTATCTATATACACATAAATATTTTATGATGTTTATATTTTGTTATTGACAAATGATTTAGTTTATTATAAAACAAAAAATTTATGATATTTTGAAACCTATAAATATATTGACCATGTTGACATTTTATTCAATGAGTAAGTTGGTGGGTGAATTTTATAAAATTGTTTATACTTTTTTTTTTTTTTGGAGGAACCAGATCTGATACTGAATGCTTGAAATAATGTTTTATAAACAACCTTTCATTATTGCATATCATTGATTCAGTTTTAAGAACATTTCAAATACATGTACAACTTGAAGAAAAAAAAAACCGTTGTTATTTGTTACTTATTTAAAAAAACAACAGTTGTTATTAGTTCCTTTTTTAGTGTTTTATACTATTTGTTGGTCAATTAATCCTGTCAAGTAATTAGTAATTTTAAACCCTAAAAAATCCTTTCTTTTTCAATTCAAATCTTTCTGAAATTTGTTAGATATGTACAATGTCTAAAATTAGTCTAAGCTTAGAGAAGGAGTTCATGTTTTAGGTAATAATAGAATAACCAAATGCTGAAAACTGGCAATGAAATTAGTTTATAGATAGTGCTGTACCCATGGGACTCAAAGCTGGCTATAGGTGTAAATCACTGATACAGTGGCGGCTAATATCCTGTTGTGTGTTCCAAGATTTCATTGCACTGACAAGCCTAATTGAGGAGAAACATCCTGAATAGTATTTGTGCTACCACACAGGACACTACGTTAATGACCCAGGGGAAATCCGCAGGCTGGGGAGAAAGTGTAGTGTGTGTGACTGCAAAGCCACAAGGTGTCTAGTCTAGGACAGGATCTTGGTGGGCCCCTTAGACCCACCCTCTTCACATTACACCCTTCGCCTTCTTTATAGAAGGATCACCTTCTTATATAAGACAAATGTTTCAGTTCAAATTTTTGATAAACAACAAAAAATAAAGAAACAAAGCAAAATTTGGTCATCACCCTGAACTCCTTATTTTATTATCATTATCCATCTTTATCATAGTTTATGTTACATAGCATTGTTCAGACATTAGCAACAACTGTTCACTAATGCAAACTTGTATCTAATTGACATTAAGAAAATAATGCAGGAGGCTGATTTTTCCAAACATTTACAGAAACAAATTAACTTTACTTCCCACAAAATATAAAAATAAGAAAAGTTTTTCCCTTATATAAAACAACAACTTACAAATACATAAAATATATAATAAATTTTACTTTTTTTTATGCTTAACTATTAAATACATGTTTTTTAAAATACAATTAGTTTTTCAAAACCAGCACAATTTACTGCATTTATGAATTGTAGAGGAACATTATGCAGACATCTTATAAAAAGTTAAACAAGTCACTACACTACTTAGCAAAGTAATACAACATAATGTTGTTTTTTTTTTAAAATAAAGGTATTGATTTCAGCCTGGTCAATGCGGCTAGTGAAGTGGCAGTAGCTGCAGCAGCCTAGAAGGGGGCTGTGTGGCCAGTACAATGCCTGTTTACTTTTACTCTTCCCAACTAAATCCAGGGGAGCATTATAGATGGGGGACACACAGGAATACTCTCCATTCTGGAAGGGGGGGGGGGGGGAGGATTCGACTTTTGTTAACCTGGACTTGAAGTTAATACCCTAAACGCTAGTCCACTGTGCCCATTCTATATGCTAGATGATTTGTATAATGATGATGATATAAATATAATAAGCAGCTGAGTCTGGGATAACAATCCAGATTCAAATCAGTTGAGGCCCAAGGCAATTCCAGTGCCTCCATAACTACTGATAAGTTTGGGAAAGTAAAGGTGTCTTGGCCACACCGTCCTCTCATTTGCCATGGTTAATGAAACTGCTGAACTCTTGCTTGATGAAAAGAAACTTAGCAAGGAAAATACAATGCATGCAATCAATTGAACTCATAAAAAAAACAGATCTATTTGAATGTACAAATATTATTTCTTCTATTTTACCAAGATGCTTCTATCATAATTACTTCACATAACATAGAAATATACACAGACTGCTCTGCCAGGTTTTGACAACATGAATAGGCTGAACAAATATTCCACTTCCGTCCTCAGGAAGTCTCTACACTAACAACTCTCTGTGTTGTTGGTGTCAATCCTAGTGTGTAACTAGATGCATGCAGGTTAAAATGTATACCCACCAGGTTATAGTGATAACTACCACCAGCCCATGCCCCCTTCTGATAATCTCTATACTGGAGTAGAGCAAGAAATTTAAAAAAAATATGTTGAGGTATCAAACCAATATTTGTATCTAAAACTAAAAGTGAAAACAAACAGATCCAAATAAATGGACTTTTAATAAAAGAAAAATGAAAATTATACTCATTTGTACATTTAAAAAGTAAAAATGTATAAATAAAAATGTAGGAAACAAATTTCAAATCATTTGTTCACTTGGCAATACTGTTAAAATAAAGTTTTTCTTGAAACCAAATACAAAGGCCAAAAGGTATTTATACCCCTTGGTTAAGTCTTTGCTTGACTTTATGGGTTCTGCACAATTAACTACTGAAGACGTCACATAGACGTCAAAAAATTGTATTTTTTAAGTTGTTCATATTTGCAAAGTCAACAAATATTTTTATTTAAAAAACATCAGGGTAATTAAAATGTAAAACAAATCAGTAATTCAATGAGATTTCTTTCTTTCATTCCTGCAAGAGCTCACACAAAAACTGAAAAAGAACTTTTATTAAACCAAGAAAGAATAACTCTGTGTTGTCTGTGTGAGTATTTCACTAATTTTGACCTAAACAAATTCAAATGAGAAGGAAGACAGCGACTACAACAATGATGATTTGGTTCAGTTTTTAGTTGAAACAAAAAAATGTTGTTGTGATTATAATATGGATATAGTTTTTAATACATTTTCGTGCTCTCTAATGAATGAACCCACTTCAAAGTGTCCAAGTTACACAAAAATAAAAACATCATCATCACAATGGAAAGAAATATTTTTAACATTTAAAAAAGTGGGAAAAAAAAACTTTGGCTTTCAATAAAATCTGTGTTTGTGTCGACTGTTATTGCATTATTCCTGAATAGTTCAATATGATACAGTATCAAAGAAACAAACATGTGTTTCTAGTTTAGTTAATTTAGTAAATTGCAAGCAGTCTGTACCTCATAGGCTAAACATATTATAAACTATAAAAAAAAATGTACACAATTATATGTTTAACAAAATTTGAAAAGCTTACAGTTTTATACTTTGGCCTTTACAACTTCACTTTTTTTCTGGAAGGGAACAGAGTTTAAATTCAGGGTTAGGTTTTTGTCTCTGAGATCCAGACAATGGGTAATAATAAAAAAAATCTAATTCAGTGTCAGTGAATGAATTCAAAGAAATATTTCTTTAACGCTTGCAAAGAGATTTCATAAATATATATATATACGGTATATAATACATACACATGGATTATAGATATAGTGAAATGATCCCAGTAATTTATCTATAGATATATTGAAATGATCCCAGTAATTTATCTATAGATATATTCTAATGATCCCAGTAATTTATCTATAGATATATTGTAATGATCCCAGTAATTTATCTATAGATATATTGTAATGATCCCAGTAATTTATCTATAGATATATTGAAATGATCCCAGTAATTTATCTATAGATATGTTCCAATGATCCCAGTAATTTATCTATAGATATATTCTAATGATCCCAGTAATTTATCTATAGATATATTCTAATGGTCCCAGTAATTTATCTATAGATATATTCTAACAGGATTCATACAGAAAAAATTGCCTCAAAATTCCAGGAGTTTTCCAGGAGTGTTCCAAAAGTTTTTCAGGAGTACATTTTTTTGAAAAGCCAAGCTGCGCTCTTTAAAAAAAAAGACACCTCGCTACACAGCTTTTTTTTGTTTTACGACATTAAGGGGACTTATATAGCATCACAAGTTTGGATCAAAAAAAAAAAGATCTAGTTAAAAAAAAAAAAACCATGGAGTGGAATCACTGGTGTCATCAACGTTTGCGCGTGGAAATAAAAAGTGGCAAAGAGGGTTAACTTCAATTGGCCTTTCTGGAAAAATGAAAGTACAATTTAAGAACAGTGATTATGATTTTTTTAAATAATCCCCCTTGAAAAATAAGGAGTTTTTAGTATTTTCCCAGGACTAAATGCAGTTTTTCCAGGAGTTTTAAGATCCTGGAACACAACTTTTTGTTTTCTAGGAGTTTCAAGAAGTTTCCAGGAGCTGCACGAACCCTGTCTAATGATCCCAGTAATTTATCTATAGATATATTGAAATGATCCCAGTAATTTATCTATAGATATATTGAAATGATCCCAGTAATTTATCTATAGATATATTGAAATGATCCCAGTAATTTATCTATAGATATATTGAAATGATCCCAGTAATTTATTTATAGATATATTGAAATGATCCCAGAAAATATCTTTCCTTAAATTATTATCAAAGTTTAAAGTCAACAATAATAATATCAAGTATTTTCTTTTTTTAATTGTTTTATCACTGCAGAAATTTGTCTTAATTTAAAAAAAATACATGTCATATATATAAGTCATAAGCATTGTTGTCTTTTGACGACAGAACTGATTTCATTAAGTTTGAACAAAAGAAAACATTTGCTGGAAGAACTGTCCAGCTTTGGAATGTTGGCAAAGAAAAAAGTATCATAATTTTGTTACTTGAATAGCGGTAAAAATAAAAGAATCTTTCCAAAAATATTTTCTGATTGGATGCAGTGTAATGCTGATTATGCAACAGAAGAGTAACATTGAACAATAATTTCAAGCGGACATAACATTAATCTCCATTGAACAATAATTTCAAGCGGACATAACATTAATCTCCATTGAATAATAATTTCAAGCGCACATAACATTAATCTCCATTGAACAATAATTTCAAGCGCACATAACATTAATCTCCATTGAACAATAATTTTAAGCGGACATAACATTAATCGCCATACTCAACAAAAAAGACTTCTCATCTCCCAAAGCAAACCAATGGTAATACACAGTTAAATTTGTTCTTCCTGATACTATAGTGATGAATCTAGTTGGGGAGGTGTGTGTCCTTGGTGCTTTTCGTTATCATTTTAACAGGAAGTTATCAAAGGGACAAAACGACCATAAAAAAATTCCTTAACTTCAAAATTGATTTTGTTTATAATTAAGTTATGCCCCTTGAGTTGTAAAAAAAAAATATAGCAGCTACTGAGGACAAGGCACAATTTGGGTACAAGCCTGGATTATGTCTTGTACTGATGGGTGATGATTCAATAAAAATGAACAATCACATTTGTAGAAGTGAAAAAATGACAAGAAAATAAACAGTTTTTTTTTCCTAGTAAAACAAAGGGAATGAACATAATTTTCTATATAAGTTTTACATAAATTATTAGAAATAAATAAAAAAAAACTGATTGTATTCATATACACAAATCAACTATAGAATGCACATTATGTTTTATAGATTTTCTCCTTTGTTTATCCCAAGTTTTAAAAACAAATGTGATTCAGTTACTTTCTGTGACAAGGAGTATTTTTAAAGACTCCCTGACCCGACCCAATTAAAGACTCCCTGACCCGACCCAATATAAATAAAGAGATATCACAGGGAATTAAAAAACAAAACATTGAAAGGAACAGCAAATGTTAGAAAACTTACATCATTGGATTAATAAAAGATGCTAGAATAGGAGGCCAGAAAAGCTGTTAAAATAATGTTTAACCCACCAGACACAACTGGTAAAGTATAGAGCAGCTAAGCATGGTACCAATTAAAGACATTCCTCCCAGATGCTGTGGCCACAAGACATGAAATAGAAGCTCTTTTTTTTTTATTACAAGCCACACAAGATCAACAGACATTATTTTTTTATAGACTCACTAGGACCACTAATTATGTACTGCCATTTTAAAAGAATTACAAGTAGTTTTTTTTTGTTTTGAAGGGGCACTTTGGTCGAGCCCATTGTGCTGGCCACACATCCCCTAGTATGCCGTGGCCACAGAAACCGGTGAATTCTGCTTCACCAGCCCTTTGATCAATTTGGTCCATTTGATACTTCTTGTTTGCTAGTGTTCCTTTAAAGATGCGGCTAAGTTAAGTGGGCTCAGACTATGGTGTATATTAGTTATGGATTACCATTTCAATTTTGGATAATATCCACAATTATTTATTAATAGAGCACATTCCTAAATGTGATAGCACGTAGAGATGCGCCATACAAATGACCATCATTATCATTAAAGAAACAAAATATTAATATATACAGAAAACAAGAAATACACCAAAATACATCGAGCCCATTTATCAAAATTTCATTTCTTTTCATTTTTTTGTAAAAAAAAAAAGTCATGTATTTGTTTTCATCAAAAATGTTTTGGGCATCAACAAAAGTAAAGAGAATTGGATTCAATAAAAAAGTAACATTTAATTTTGTCAAAAGAAAATTTTGTCTGACATCAGGTAAACTTTTGTTCTAAGATTCTTATCCAGTATACCAACTTTAGAACTCGAGGTATTAGACAATAATCAGAGATAATGTTATTTGTTTTGAAAGTGATAACTTTTGTTTTACAATTATTTACCTCTAGTGGCCCACCATTTGATTGTTTCTGAAGAAAAGATTTTTTCTAAAAATCTCTCACACAAATCAAGCCTTGCAAAACTAATTAAGACTTAAAATTACTCTTTACTTTTTTTTTTGCAAATCCTGGTGAGCCCCCTTTTGATACAATATAAACAACACCATTTAGTCTTCCCAGTCTGTGAGATGAGGATGATGTTTCCAATGATCTGCAATTTATGTGTATAGGACTGTAATTGAAAATCGGTTTAAAGTTTGGATTACTACACACACACAAAAAATAATAAGTTTTGGTATAAATAATGCTATGGACATTTCTATTTAAAAGTAATGAATTGATTAGAAAGATTCAAGAGTTCAGCAAGTGGAACCCATGCCCTGTGTCCAGTTGCCCAGGGGGCAGCCACCTCATCTGCAGCCACCTCAGCCAGCGCAGGCAACACCTGCAGCAGCAGCACGGCGACCCCAGGAGAGGCAGGTTGATCACCTTCATCAGGGGCTTCATCACCGCCGGGAAGTTCACCCTCCAGTAGCCCTCGACGTCCTCCTTGGTGGGGAGGTGGAAGGAGAAGTCAGACCACCGGTAAGAGACCTTGTACACGGCCCGCACGGGCCGCGACCTCGAGATCCAGTCCAGGTCCACCTCCTGCCCATTGTTGAACTGGATGTAGGCACGAGTGAAGGAGCCCACGGTGCATTTCTCTCCTGTCTCTGTGACTTCTGGTCTATTAATATATCTGGGGAATATGAATTGAATAGGAATATGAATTATATAGGAATATACATTGAATAAAAATATAAATTGAATAGGAATATAAATTGAATAGGAATATAAATTGAATAGGTGTATAAATTGAATAGGAATATAAACTGAATAGGAAACTGCATTAAATAGGAGTATAAATTGAATATGAATATGCATTGAATAGTAATATAAACTGAATAGGAAACTGCATTGAATAGGAATATAAACTGAATATGAATATGCATTGAATAGGAATATAAAATGAATAGGAATATACATTGAATAGGAATATAAACTGAATAGGAATATGCAGTAATGTAAACAACAACTTCTACAAAGCTGTACTATCAAACTTTCTTGAGGCTGCGTGGTTTAAAGACACATTGCTGGATCACCTTTCCAAGGGTTTTATATTAAGCTCATATTCAGATGGTTGGAGTTTTTATTTATGGGACACATGGACCATGTTTGTAGTTGGGGATGTAAAGGCTGCTGGACATTGTGTTGGTCACACAATCCCTTAAATGAAAATACTCATTAACCATAAAAACCTCGGCTTTGTCAGCCCTTAAGATGTTCAAGGTCTGCAAGAGGCTATTTCATTTACTCACCAAATGAATATATTTTCTGTGTAAAAAAAAAATTTCATTGTATTATTTTAAAACGCTTATGACAGAAAGAACTATTAAATGTTTGTTTGTAGACTTTGTTTTCTGCCTTCCCACTAAGTCTCAACTGAAATCCATTGGATCAGATAGCCACTCTGAAGGCCTTTATATTCACACCCCCCCCCTCTCCACTCTGGTCATTGAGTCTGACCAGCTCTTTTTCATACCCAATATGACCTGGGCAAAAGTGGTAGCTAAGCAACGAGCCAACCATACCATAGTATATGATTATATCACAATTGATGGAAATTTTAAACTGCTTACCAACAATATGGACCAAATCCTACAAAATAGAACCCATTACAAACTATTATGTAAGTATGGTAGAATTATGGAGCATGGTGGCCGAGTGGAAGCGCATTTGCTGGTTTTGAATGGTCCTGGGTTCAAATCCTGGTGAAAGCTAGGATTTTTGTAAAGGCTCCTGAGGGTGTCCCCAGAGTCTCACCCAACTTCAATGGGTACCGAACATTAGTTGGGGCAAAGTAAAGGGGGTTGGGTACCGTGTTGGCCACAAAATTCCCTAGTATGCAGTGACCACAGAAACCGGTGAATGCTGCTTCACCGGTTCTAGTGATTAATTTGGTCTGACAGGAATACTTTATATATATAAGTATAAGAATTAGCAACTATGTTGCTGTGATGTCAAGGCTTTTGCCCTATCAGCCGTTACCTGCATGTCTGCACAGCCACAAACGAGCTCTCGATGGACGGGATTTCTTGAGCCCACTTGAAGGAGTGGGTTGTGTCCAGGACAAGGATGAGACGAGACCCAAAGTTCTGATCCTTTTCATGCCACAGATTCAACAACATAGCAAGGGTGAATGTCTTCTGATCTGTGCAGGAAAATATAACAAGGTATTCTGTTAGTTATTGAAATCAATCAATGCTACTAGCTTCAAGCTAACAAAGTATATATTAGAAAATGGGATACCTGAAATGTTAAGTCATCAGATTTTGAAATTCTTAAAATTACCTAGTTCAAAATTCCAAATTTAAAATTCCTGGAAAAGCCTACTTTGTATAAAAGTGCAAAACTAATAATCACCATGAAAATGAAAAGTTGTATAAAATTCTTTCTAGGTTTTTTCTCTAAAAATTTTACAAAAAATTATTTTAAAAAAATGTACTCCAATATGTATAAAATATTTGTATAAAATATATCTTACTGTCTGGTAGTGTAAGGCTGTTGAAATTTAAAAGCTAAATGATTGTGAACGTTTTTTTTTAGTGCCCATAGAATAATTATAGAAAAAAAAACATGATGTAAGTTAGAACTGCTTGACTTTATTACATAGTTAAGCATTTCTTAACACTACTTTGGCCATTAAAATTCATAAACTTTTCCAAAGCTGTGGTTATTTTTTCCCTAACTTGATATATTATCAATTGATATGAAATTAATTTTCCAAACGTTACCATCCCATTGAGCCCTGTTTTTTTAATATTGTAAACATCGTCCAAGAAACCATTGAACAAATATCATCAACAATATAATAGCCTCCATGTTCATTTTAAAAAAAGATGCAAGACTACAATCTTAAATCAATGTGAATTAATAGGAAAAAAAAACAACAACATATTAAATGTCTCCTGTGCAGCTTTTGTGACCTTTGCCCTACCTGCCAATGCCCAGTCACCATTTTCATACACATCGCCGCTGTAGTACAGAACATAGGTATCGAATCTGGGACCGTCGTTTGTGCGCCTGTCAAAAAACGCCTTCAACTAGTTTTAGAAAAAATAAATGAAAATTATTTTTTATTAAGTTCTTGGCTAAATATATCTTAAAAACAACTCACCAATCTTGATGTGTATTATAATTTATCAAAAGTATTGAGTGTTAAGTTATGGACATTTATAAAAAGTGGTAGCTTGTAGGAGAAAGCTTTTGAACTTTCATATGCCATTGTATTGTGTCTTTAATCCACTGTCAAATAAGAACAGCTTTATGCTTTATTTAAAAGTAAAACAAAAAGTAAAGTAGCTCGATTGATAGGGCCGGTAAAGGAGCCTTTACCAGTGACATCCTATGCGATTCTGTGACCAGCACAATTACCAGCCACTCTTAGTTAAATAAAAATCATACACACAAAAATTCTGTGTCGTACTTTGTCAGATACGTTGAGTTATAACAGTGTGTTGTTTTCATTTTATTTACGTGGTTGTTTACACACGTCACATGATATGGAGACCTTACGACGTCAATTGCAAAAGCTCTATAAGCTCTTCATTCAACAAAATGGTTCTTACTCACCTTATTCTGAAGGGCATCCAGCTCCAATCCACTGCTGGAGTAGTCACAGCCAAAATTCTGTACCATGTGATATGTGAAGAGCTGCTGCAGTAAACTCAGGGTGGCCGCACCTCTAGCTCCGATGTCCTGTACATCACCACTTGAAAGCAGCTGTGGACCCGACCTTGGTCTGCAACAAGAAAAACAGATTAACTGTGGTAGCATGTGGCTTCACATAAATTTTTTTTTAATTACGTTTTTTTTTAAACAAGTTTAAATTAATTTAAAATGTATGGAATATGAATGTAGCAGCTTAACGCTCACCTTAGTGACGTAACTGGACTGATCACAGCGTAGCCAGTGCACGTCCCGCCGAGGTTGTCTCCAAGTTCCCAGAACAGACTGAGCAGCGCTGCCTCCATGGGCAAGACGATAAACTCTAACGCTATTGTGTATGGGGTGAGAGTCTCGAAGCCGACGCCAAAGACAATGATTGTGGTAACAAGGGATATGCAGATGATCCGTTGAGAAACAAGACCAAAGTAACGAAGCCCTAATAGAACAGTATAATAATGCATGTACTGGTATATAAATATAACTTATTTATGCACATAATTACATGTAGACATGCCTATTAAAGGACCTACATCAAATAATAGAAGTGGTTCCACTAGCATAGAGCATCTCAGCAAGGAGCTGGCGATCGATGGGACAGGGAAACATCTGCAGAATGTCAGCGAACTCTCTCCCCAGGACAACCCTAAGATAGATACCCCCTTAAGTTAAACCTTAGGGGAAAAGGTCAAAAGGACGAGGTAGAAGAAGAACGGTGGACAGGGACCAGGAGGCTAGCTGCCTGAACTTAGGAACAGATCTCGAGCTGCAATGGCCTGAGATAATGGAGATCACTCGCGTTCGCCAGCATGTAGACGACAATGTGAGAGAGTGATTATACATAAAAATCTTAGGGTTATGTATTAAAAATATTATAATAATAATAATTTTTTATTATTACACATATATTGTATTAAATAATATTGAAGAGCTTACTCAAAACTGATGTATATGTCATTTTAACTGTCTTTTTTTTGTGTAAATTATTTTATAAATAAATATACCTTTGGCAGACATTATTCGATTAAAGCTGCGCCGCTCATCAGAAGTAGCATTGCATTCTGTAATTTTTCCATTCAGCTTCCAACAGGTGAGAAAGAACATCATGTGAAACATGAGCCAGACAACAGCCAGGACAATGTAGATTGGGAACACTATGTACCACTCCTTGTGGTGGGATGTTCCTTGCCCAACAACGACAGCCAGGACAAGTTCCAGGATGAACATGAGAACCACGTAAGTGTAACGAACGATCCGCGGCTTGTCGAAATAGGACCTCCACCTGTCAATCATCGAAAGCCCGCAAAAGTAGAAGTCTATGACCGGCTGGAATGCATGCCGGCCGACGAAGCACGTCAGCGCGTAAATGTTAGGCTTAACTGCGAGGGCAGGGAAGAACAGAAAGATGCCAACAAAAATGAAAACAACAAAACTGATAAAGCCCATAAAAGATTTCAGTCTCATGGCGGATATGTGGAAAATATAGGCCAGTGTGTATAGAGATAAAGCTAAGCTATCTACCCCTGTTGCTAGACTAGCAATTATTAACCCTAGAGATTCCAAGCCTTCTGACATTGTTAACAGCCTGGCTTCCACAGGCTCTAGTTTGAGTAAGCGTTCAAGAATATTCCAGCACCAGCCTACTGCCATACTAGTTAGAAACATGGCTTCCATCACTTCTTCCATGGTGACATACTGGAGCTCTGCGTTGTTGGTGAATGCAAGTATTCCAAGTAGGCATCCAATCCAAATGTGAAATAAAGCCTTCCCTAGGTCGTTCAATCCGAAGTAATACTGCAAAGCGCAAGATATGGCAAACACAAAAGCTCCCAGAATCGCAATGACGGATACTGTGAAATTATCTGTCATCGACCATTGTATGTACAGGCCCAAGCCAAGGGCAACAACTAAGATGAATTCTGGTATAAAGCGTACGTACTGAATCGTCATTCGGGTTTGAGCATCTCTGATGCCAGCCATGACTTTAGCAGTAGAGTGAACAAAAAGATACTTGAGCTTGAAGAAAACCGACTGCAGCAAAGTTTTGAAGTTGATTTTATGATTACGTTTTCTTTTTTCTATGAATCTCTGAAATGCGTTCAAATTCATCCTAAGGGCAAGTCCTCTATTTGAACTGCCATGATTACATTTAATCTGAAAGAAAAAAAACATATAACATATTAATGTATTCTCAACTAGGAATGTGAAAAGCTAATCAGAAATTAACTGACAAGGGTCCACAAGAGTAACACCAAAAGTTAAATCACTAAGCCTAGAAACACTAGAGGACAGAAGGGCAAAGAGTAAAGTAGTAATAATACAAAAGGCATTAATTTCTAACTTAGAAAGACAGCACAATAATAATCTGTTACAATGCTAAAAAAACATAAACACTTTTCTTATATGAGTTATGAGAGAATAAATGTTCCTTCCTTCCGAGTGGCATCAGGGCAGGAAATGGGTTGCCTGAACAAACCAGGAAAAAAGATTAAACTTAACATCATTTAAAACCCTAGGCAAAATGCAAGACTAGACTTAGACCATGGATAAGCGTAGGACACAATAGTCTTCTTTATAGAAGCTGAAGACATACTCTTGTTAGATTCCCATTTGTGTAATTCCTCTATGCCTATGTCTTTTTGTAAAAGTTCATTATCTGTTTCTGTCTTTGTTGTATTATAAATAATAAATTATACAATCATCTGCAAATTGGGTAAGTCATTAATATAAATTAGAATAGTAGTAGTTCCTGTCATATTAATAATAAATAATAATAAATAATAATAATAATAAAAGTCACCACTAACTACTCCGCTTACTGAGCCAGACTTAAACCTCACTTCACTGGGGTGAGTATACGAACCGAGATTACTCTCTTAGGGCTCGGGGGACATACAGACTTGTGCTGCGCAGTGTAGCCGAGTTACCATAGATAGGTTCGGGGCAAACAGTTGACCGTTCCCATCCACTCTATGCTCCTGCAAGACAGGGCAGTCTGAAAGCACATGCTCGACTATCTCTTCTGCTTCCCTGCAATTTCAACACCCACCGCATGTCATGGTTGGGCCTAAACCTTCTGACATAGGCATTTATAGGCCCTATAATAGGGCAGTGACTTGTATGAAACTGGGCAACTGTTGCCTAATCCTTGCTGCGGAGCTTCCACCATGGCTCACTGACACACTACACTGAGCGACTGAGACAAACTTGGGCCAAGTCATTTACTATGACTATGATATATTATTTCATGTTTACTCTAATCTCTGACTATGGATTATAATTATGATTTTACTTCTTTAGAAGAAAATGCCAAAGAAAGATTTAAAAACTACGGCATGCCAAAACTGTAGGCTCTAGGATAGGGCCTACTATACTATGATCTATACTATAGTCTATAGCCTATAGTGACTATAGTAGTTAGTAGTATAGGCATGGGCCTGAGTGATAGGCCTAAATCTAAGTATACTAAGTAATACTAGGTAGTAGGCCTATCTATACTATTACTTACTATAAATCTATAGGCCTAAGTATAAGGCATAGGCCTATTTATTTATTAACATAAGACATATAACTTAATATATGACAGAATCATTTATAATATAAGTATAAGTCAGTCATATAATTATAATTCGTATAAGTATAAGTTAAGTATAAGATGTAAGAAACCGTAAGATCGTAAGACTAAGACAGGTAAAGTAGGCTACTATCATATATATATATTAATCTCAAAAGGAATATGTATGTGTATGTATGTATGTATATATGTGGGTATGTACATAACGCATAATCTTTTTTAATACTGGACATAAAAATGTGAAATTTGCTACAAATATTCTTTGCGTTATGGCAGTGAACACTGTCAAAGTTTTAAGAAAGTTTAATTGACCGCAGTGGTCAGTTTGGTCAAAAAACGCGAATAAAACGACATCTTTTGATTCAAATTGACTTTGCCAGTAGGCCTACAACTTTTTATCATTATTCGATCGATTGCGCTAAAAATAAATAAGAAAAAGGACGCGCAGAGATTATTTTGCTATGGCGTCTTTTTTTTTAATGACGTCATCAAAGTTTGCGCATTCATGTTAAATAAATTAAGTTTTTTTCAATGTTCGCTAATGTACTTTATGAATGAATAGAACAAAATATATTCACGTTTTAATTTGTGTCGTAATTTGCATCGGGCAATTTTTAAATGGTTATAAATTATAATGGGTAATGGTTTTAATGGGTAATACATTTTGAAGCGGGCAAATAAAAAATCCTTCACGTTTAAATTCGTGTCGTATACGATTACGAATAAATAAAAAGTTTGTAAGCTTAGTTGTTGTGGGCAATCTCATTATTATTATTAGAGTTAGAGTGTATGTAAACATTATACATAACTTTTAGTTTTTAGCCGGTTCCGAGGACCGGGCACATACCTGCTAGTTATCTATAAGTTCTATAAGTCTATAATCTATATGTATAAGTAGGCCTACTGTATTATGTATAATATAATTATAATATTATAATATTAAAGTCTATAACTTAGACTAGATTAATGACTAGATTAGTAGTACTTAGTAAACTTAGTTAACTTAGTAGTAGTAGGCCCTATGCGGCCTAATAGTAATACTAATAGCCTAATTGATAATTGTAAAAGTTTCAATAACGGTTTATACAATTATTAATAACTGCTTACTGTTTAACTTGTTTGAAATTGAAAGACTGGGAAACATTGTAATTTTAATGTCACATTAATTTTCATTAAATATGACTAACATTTAAACAAGACTATGACTATCGTAAAGAATTTGTAAAAAATTCTATTTATTAGAGTTATTCACTCTTGGTCCAGCGCGATCTTGTTGACTGGGCGATGTAAAATATGAAGTAGCCGTGAAGAAAATTAAACGAATATGTCCTTATTTTAAATCTTTTATCTGCTAATGTCCTGGTATATATAAGCAACATACTATTCATATTTTGACTTTAATTTTAACAAATAAAATGTAATACTCACTCAAATCTAAAATATACGAGCTTGTCTGCCTCTAATGATCAATAGTTTTTTTTTTCCACCTTTATTGTGCAAACCCCTACTATACCGGTAAGTCTATTGGCTATTGTGACTATAGTGTCTATAGGCAAGCTATAGGATAGGCTTAGGCCTATAGTATAGTATAATATAGTGGGCTATATGCTTATTCACTGTGTAGGCTACGTTATAAACGGTTATACCTTATACATTACAGACGCTCCTTCCCTTCTATAAAGATGCAAGACTAGACTCGGACCACGGATGAGCGAAGGATGCAATAATCTTCTTTGGGGACGTCCATTAATTACGTCAACAAAAGAGGGGGGAGGGGGGGTCTGAAAAAGTTTGACAATTGTTGACATGGGGGAGGGGGGGAGGTCAAGAAAATTTGACGTCAACAATGTTACTTTTTATGAAGTAAAATAATGATACAAATTTAGTACTAAATTCTACATTCGTTCTGTTAAACTTCCATAGATAAAATTAACAACATAGTTTTACGTTAGTACATAAAGGGCTATATCAATTATGGAAACTACATTTGATATGTCCTTTTTGTGTCCATCTTGCTAGTTTGTAGATCTATGTATGGGTGGAAACTAATGCAAGGCAAAGTGTAGAAAATTTCACCGTCGCTGACTAGCGTAGGGTTGCCAGTTACATGGGTGTCAAAAGGAGGACACCGAGAGACAAAAAGGAGGACATTGTGTTTCAATTGCATAGTTTCGCATTTAGCCCGCAATCAGTATAATTTTATTACAAGAGCTGCCACTAAGTTTAAATGTGTATTGGTAAACTGAGCAAGAAACAGTTTTGTTAAAAATAACATAAATTCAATGGCAGCTAAAAATAACATATAAATTCAAAGGCAGCTTGCATTTGGTTGGGCAACTTTAAAGCTCATGCACTAGTCTTCTAAAAAAAAAAAGGACAATTCTTTTCTTGTAGGCCTACAAATGATCACCTGTTTATTAATTATATTTTTAACATGTTAATACTAATTTTAAAATTTATTTGTCCTTATGCCTACAAAACATAAAACATTACAAAAGCTGGACATTTTAAAGGTATTGTGCTTTGCCTGCCGGTCGGGGGACAAGAGTCTAAATAAGAGGACATGCCCTCCTTTTGCCGGACGTCTGGCAACCCTAGTCTAGCGAGACATGATGGCTGGAATAAGAAAGGAACACAAAAACACCAACAAGCTGTCTGCAGAGAACGTCCAGACACCTAGTTTTTTTTGCCGCCCAGAGGCCTGCATCTAAATTAGGCTAGGCGCCAGAGTCTGGCGTTCGTTATATAAGCCATGTAAACGATGGCTGGGATTGACAATAGAACTAAAAGCAATAATAGGCCCTCGCCGAGACTATAACTAATGTTTGTAAAGCATTGAATGAAGTGCATTTTTTTATCCAACATGGTTATTTTAAAAAATCCTTCAGAAAAATAATTCTTGGTCCACCCCATGAAGTACGACTTAGCCTACTTTATTTCCTTTTAACATAATAAGCTTATCCCTAATTCTAATATATAAACTAATATATGTTTGCTCACTACGTTAAAATAGGTGAAATATTTAAATTAGGTCGATTAGGCTATATATTTAGTAATTTAAAAAAATGTGTACGTTTTCATTTTTAATTTTCTGGAAAAATATAATGAGAAAAAAATGTATTAGTAGGGCCTATCGGTGGCGTCGCCAGTATTGCAAGGAGTGGGTGGCAAATAGTGCAAGGCAACTACCGTGTGTATATAATGTGTGTGTGGACAATAATGTAAGAAGAAATAGTGAACATATGGTTAAAACTAAGTATGTTAAAACCGGTTTTCGGTTCTATAAAACCGTTTAAAACCGGATTTCGGTTTCTCTCCCTCCTTCCCGCGCAATGTCACAAGTTACAGGCCGGAAAAGCCAAATGTGCGTAGTTTTGTAGGTATATTTGAAAAATAGTTGAAATTTAATTAGTGTTTGCAGGGATTCAAGAGGTTGATTTCTTTGAATACAATATGAAATTCTTTAGAACTAAAAAAAAATCTGGGTTAATTGATTAAAACCGATAATAGCTTTCAATAGGGATAATCAAATTTGCGATTATCGTTGACCGTAGTGATATTAAAAAGCATATGAAGAGGATGACTATGTTAATTTAGGATGCTTAGTACGCAGATGCGTACGCAATCCAGTGGTACTGCCACCGCTCCTGCTTAGGCCACTATCTGTTGGGAACATAAATTACAACGAGCCATCGTTAAAGCCGGTTTTTTTTCAAAATTTTCTGACACAAAGGATTGTAACTGTAACTTAACATTTGGTTTGATGTTGTTTTTATCGCAAGCCATAGTTGATATTTGGAAAAAAAGAAACACAATATCAAAGACTAAATAGTGTTAGCAAGGCATTTCAAGAATTTTTTTGTGTGAATCCAACATTATTTATTTAAAATATTTCCATCAAAACCAAAAAAAGGATGTGCTACTTGAAATAATGATTAGTCCTACCTCCCAACCAGGAAACCGAAATCCGGTTTGGAAAATCAAACCGGTTTTCAGTTTCAAAACCGGAATCCAGTATTCCGGTTTTTGGTTAACATCCCTAGATAAATAGAAGGCTAATTTACAACTGGTGCACAATTTCCACCTAAACTATTTGACAATTAACATTGTGTCAAAAGCTATTTTTGTGAAACATGATTAAATAAGTATATGAAAAGAACAATTGTAAACATATGAGAATTATAATCAACTAGAAATCTTTTTAACAAGCTTTAAAATGTACTACAATTAATTATAGTATAGACCTTTTGCGTTTTAAATCTATTTTAAACATAACAGCAAGCGTCTAAAATTGTGTTAGGCCTACTGGTTTTGAGGGGGGGGGGTAACCAATTGTTGACGTAGGCCTAATTATATAGGGGGGGGGGGGGTCTCTGAAAGTTTGACAGTTGTTGACAAGGGGGAGGGGGGGAGGTAAAAATCGCCTAAAAATTGTTGACGTAGGCCCTAATTAATGGACGTCCCCTTTATAGAAGGAGCGTCTGTAATGTATAAGATAAGATAATCTGTTGTTCTGTTGTCAGCTTAAATATAAATTTTGCATAAACACTTAAATTTGTCGGATGGCTTACAAATTTCACAGTTCAAAATGAGCATGTTTTAATTCACTTTTATTTCCATCGTCACTGTTAGAGCTTATATTCTGTTATATTGTGACATTGTCGTGTAAGTATTGATATTGATGAAGTAATTAAAAAATCAAACAAAACATTAGGATTCATAAAATGAACTTTTACAAATGTAATAAGAATATAAAACTAAAATGCTATCTCACATTAGTTAGACCTATACTAGAATATGCAGGATTTGTATGGGACCCATCAACTAAAGAAAACATTAAAAAATTAGAACAAATTAAAAAAAGAGCTGCAAGGTTCATAACTAGTGAATATTCCCAATTGATAAGAGTAACACCATTAGTCAAATCACTAAACCTAGAAACACTAGAGGACAGAATGGCAAAAGATAAACATAAAGACAAAAACACTTAAATTTCCTTCTCCCTTATGCGAGAACAAATGCATAGGCCTATAAGTAGGCCTACTCTTTCTTCCTGAGTGGCATTCGGGCATGGAATGGGTTGCCTGAACAAACCAGGAAAACCAGTAACTTAACATCATTTAAAACATTAATAAAAATGCAAGACTAGACTCGGACCACGAATGAGCGTAGGACGCAATAATTTTCTCTATAGAAGGAGCGTCTGTAATGTATAAGATATATATAAGATAAGTAGGCTTACATAGGCATGTACTATAGTATATATACCGGTATAAATGCGGCAGATGGCAAACTTCGCCTTATGGCGGAGGCTAAACGAGCAGCGAAGAAAAGTAGGCTGCCCCTAACAATCTCCAACGGTCCAGCTTTCAAGTGCCAGAGATGCGATAGAGCCTGTCTCTCAAGGATAGGTCTCCACAGGCACAGTCAATTTTGCAGGGCTGGCCAAATCACAGACGCGCAAATCTAATCGTCTTTCGAGACTATGGAGCCAATGATAGTATATATAGTCTAGCCTAAAGGCCTACATAGGCCCTTCATAGTAGGCTATAATATATACGAACAACAATATAATATAATTACCGTAGTTAATAATTATATGACGTTATAGGCTATAATTAAAAAAAAAAACAACTTGTAAAGATTAGTTGTTACACCAAGCTAGAGTGTTACTGAATTACTTTTACATGGTGTCAGATGGACAGACTCCACACGCCACAACCGCTTGAATTGACAGGAAATGTTGCCGAACACTGGAAAAGATGTAAGCAGTCATTTCAGATATACAAGATAGCCAGTGGATTGGACAACAAAAGCAAAGATGTGCAGAGCATGACATTACTACATGTAAAAGTAATTCAGTAACACTCTAGCTTGGTGTAACAACTAACCTTTATTATCGTTCCTACAATCCTTTTATAGTACATTACATTCGCCCACGCAACCCCTATTCCTCCAACTCCACGAGACATTCATGAACTCTGTCCAGCCATTCACATACACAATAACAAAGACATCTCAGGTCACCGTCCGGTCAACACATACACACTCACAGTTACACAGTCACTAATACTTTCACAGAAGTGAAGATTTCATTTTAAAGATGCACATTTTTGATGTAACGTCACACTGTTCAAACACCTTTTCCATCGTCACACATATCATATCGTCACAAACATGTTTGACCCTTCCCTCCCTGGAGACTCCCTCATTTTCAGGTGCGGGGCGTCACTTAGGCCTATTATATGAACGGCCACTATACACATTTCAGAAATATCTAATAGTAAGGGTCTATAAACATTTCCATTTGCTATAATTTATAGATTACGGTATAGGCCTATATTTATATATATATAGGCCTAATTAATAAGCTTAGTTGTGTGTTTATTAATATTATGAGGAGGGGAGTAGGCCTATAGAGTCTATTTAATATAGACATATAGGCTTACAGTTAATTTGTATTAAATGGCACCGGTCTCACAAGCAGGGCGACACAGAGGTTTCCCCTTAGAATCCTGGGATTAGTTCCAAGGTCTGGAAAATGTCCTTGGCTTGAGTCTACTCAGCTTTGAACTCTGGTGGGCTGGGCATTGAGCTCGCTATGATACACAATCCCTTATGCCATGGCCAGGAAACTTGTAAGACACTGCTGCACAATCACAGGGCCTCTTAATTCAAGTTGGCCTGACAGGGATACTTGAGATTTTAAATGTTTATTATTGGTTTTATGGGGGCACGGTAAGCGAGCGGCAGCGCGTTCGACTGGCGAGCCGATGGTCCCGGGTTCGAATCCTGATGCAGACTATGATTTTTTCCCGGGTCTGGAGTGTATCCCTGAGTTTACCCAGCTCCGATGGGTACCTGACCTTATTTAGGTAAAGTAAAGGCGGCTGTGCATAGTGCTGCGGCCACACAATCACCTAGTATGCCGTGGCCACAGAAGCTATGGATCAATTCGGTCCGACGGGTACTTTACTATTATTGGTATTATTATTCTGGCCATTTTATGCTTTTAATTGAATAGAAATGTGTTGAAGCTGCTTAAATAGGACTATTAGACCTACCGTATATATATATGATATTGTTTTGAATACCAATAGCTTTTGTTTACAAATAGGGCCTTTATTTTATTGAGTTTATCTTATTTAAGGATTAAATCATTTCTTGTATAAGTATAATGAATTAGTTACCATGTTCAGAATTTGATGGTGCTAATCTAGATCATAAGATCTACACCATTTTTCACCCATATTAACTATATGATATTGATATGTAGGGCCTACATGAGCCAAAGTCAATTGGTGCTCTTTCAAGGGAAAAATTTCATATTCACAGAGAGGTGTAAAAATGCACTTAAGTATTGTCAGAGCCTTCCTACACATGATTTGAATAGTGGGAAGATAAGTTATACACTGGAAAAGACACAGTGACGAAAAACGCGAAACAAAAGTAATGGCTGCTATAGACATCTTGGTGTCACTTAGGACAAATGACAACAAAAAATTGACTTCAGAAAAAATCATACTAATTCTTGATGGATTTCTTCAAGAATTTAACACACACATATATATATATATATATCTCCATAGCCTATATTTATGATATCCAAGAGTACCGGTATTACAAATAAGCATAGGAGTTGCAAAAGAGGGGGTTTAGGAGCATAAACTCCACTCACTTAAAATGACAACAAACTGTCCTAAGCAACACTATTTCTTTTAATTTAAACCCTTGTAAAAAAATTATCCCTGCATCCTGCATCAATTTGAGCAAACTTTGTGGCAAATAGTTATTTAAGGGCTTCTTGTATTCACCAAATGAGTTTGAGATACATATAAAGCTCCTAGGTTATTGAAATAAAGTCTAGAAAAATTGCATGTAATTAGTCACTTAGAGTCACCAGTGACGTAGCCAGGTTTTGACGCTAGGGGGAGCGAAATTTTAGGAAAAAGCCCCCAAGTGTTATAAGAAAACCCTGTGCCTCAGGATACACACACTTATAATAGTGCAGTTTTTATTTAATCATTCACGATTCTTTTTCTAGCAGCGAATAGTGATGGGAATTTCTGCAAAATTGATTGCATCTACTGCTCATTTTCGGGATGAACATCTAGTATCGAAAAATATTTATAGAATCAACACAAATGCTCTATAGTAGGGGTCGGCAACCTAAGCAACGTCTCGCGTGCCAGACTTGGCACGCAGAACGATTGTCAGCGGCACACGAAAGACCTCCAAGAATATTGTTTAATGCAAGTGAAAACAATGTATGTCTACATAATTAGTGGGTGCTGCATGGCAAACTACATGGGAATCACACTGGACGTCGACTGTTTTCGTCAGGAATCTTTGTTTGCAAAGCTCCCATCATTGGACTTGCAATCTGTGATTGAATCTATTGTTAAGAAAGTCAATTTTATAGTTTCTAAAGTCTCTTCTACTTCTAGAAGAAATTCATACGGAGTAGGCCTATAGGTAAAGTCTAGGATAAATTCTTGTCTTGTCTTGAAGCAATTAAGATGTATCTTAAACTTAAAGGAGACAAAAATTCCGTTATTGAATGAGGAGAACTGACCGTTGAAGCTTATGTTTCTGTATGACTTGGCGACACGTTTTAGTGAGTTATACTTCCATTTACAAGACTGGGTCCAAAAGCACTTGAAGTGTTGGGCAACTGGAATGGATTTGCATTGAAACTGGGCATACCTTTCCGTGAAATCAATATCAAAACATTTTACTTTTTCCCTAATTTAAGGCAAATTAAGATAGATGAGCATTTTCAGAAGTAAATTAGTTATATTAAACAATTAACTTGTTTGGTACCGGTATCACTAGCATCAAATTTGGAAAATTTACTTGAAGGGAGATAATTAACCCGTTTTCTGTAAATATATATTTAATATGTTTCTTTTTTGTTTCCTTTTTTAAAAAAATAATGGCTTACAGTTTTTGACTCTAAAATGATCAAATTACACAAGATAGTTGAAAATTATATAAATATTTTATGACTAAAGAATGTACATTTTTAAACAGTTTGTGTATGATTATTATGTATCTCTTCCTCTTCATTGGAATTTTAATTCATTATTTTTCGTTCGGGTTAAACAAAAAAATATGTTAAGAGTAAATTTCAGTTATTCTGAGATCAAACATTAAAGACTTTATCTATACCTATTACTAGGATAATTTCTTGATAACTATTAATGTGTAAGTTGAGTAATGAAATTGTGTATTAGCTACGAATGGATTTTTTTTAAAGTTGATAATAAAGAGGTTAACGCTTTAATTTTAATGATTTTCTCTATTAAGCGCCTTTTTCTTTGTCTTGCTACCGCACTAAATAAATTGTCTTATAAAAATAATAAAGTTGATCAGTTTGACTTTTACTTTTAGGTACGCTGTTGATTCAAAATGATTGTAATAAATTAAATTATTGAAATGCAATTAAAAGAAAAAAAAATAGAAACAGCATAAATTGTGCTTCGTGGCTTGTTAAAATTATTAACTAAATACTAATGTGTTTCCCAAAAAGGCCCTTTTTTCTTCGAAATTGACTCTTAAGTGTGAGGGAAACCTGCAAGATGAAAACCTCCTGGAAAAATCCTTCTCTCTCTGGAGAGAAAGGAAGCAAAGGCGAATGTTCCAGAAAAACTAAACCCCATCCACTTCCACCCTTGTGTGTGCAGTTTTTATTGTTTTAAACTAAGGTATGTACCATAATATTACATCATTGCGTTATCTTTCATGACATAAACAAAAATACAACATACTCTCCTGTAAAATGTTGCTCTCCTTTTTTTGGGTTGGAGGGAGATCATGATCCCCTTTTTCTGAAATCCTAGAATAGACACTGCCGCTATGTTTGTTTTTACTGTAATTCTTGGGACACTAAGTGTGTTGGCACATAGGCCTTTTCCTGGGTTGGATTTTACTATTTTGCTAACCTTCAAGCTTATGTTTACATAGTAGTAGTAAGGGACATAACTCAAATAATTGGACAATGTGACATGTGCCCTTTTTCCCCTGTGGTCTTCTAATTAATTATTGTCGACATGGGGAGTTCAAGAAAAATTGACGTCAGCAATGTTACTTTTTATGAAATAAATATTATAAAATAATGATACAAATTTATTACAAAATTCTACATTTGTCCTGTTCCACTTACAAAGCAAACATGCAAAAACATGGTTTTAAGTTAATACAAATAATATATCAATTATATAAACTACATTTGACATGTCCTTTTTGTTAGTTTGTAGATCTATGTATGGGTGGAAACTAAAGCAATTGTTAGCAAAGCAAAGTGACTGACCAATTGTAGAAAACCCCACCTTCGCTGTCTAGCGAGACATGGTGGCTGGACTAACAAAGGAACAGAAACACACCAACAAACTGCAGAGTATGTTCAGAAACCCAGTTTTTTTTTTGCCGCTCAGTACATCTAAATTAGGCGCCAGAGACTGGCGTTCGCTGTGTGCCTTATTTAAACGATAGCTGGGATTGGCAATAGAATTAAAAACAACAATAGGCCCTTTCTGAGACTATAATTATGATGTTTGCAAAGCGTTGAATGTAGTGTATTGTGTTAATCCAACATGGTTATTCTAAAATTTTAATTTTTCCTTCAGAAAAAAAATTCGTGGCTCACTATACTTAGCCTGCCTTATTTCCTTTTCACATCCCTAATTCTGATATATAAACTAATATACTTTTGCTGACTACGTTATAATAGGTGAAACATTAAAATTAGGTCGATTAGGCTATAGCCTATATATATCTGTTTAGTAATTTTTACATTTTAATTTCTAATTTTCTGGAAAAATTGTACGAGATAAAAATGTATAAGTATGAGGTCTGAGAGTTAGGTTACAGGGAAGACAACTACAGTGTGTATAATGTGTGTGTGTGTGGGAGGGGGGGGGGGAAGAGAGGGGCAATAATGCAAGAAGGAATAATTAACAAGTGGAGAAAAATAGAAGGCTGATTTACAAATGGTGCACACTTCCCCCCTTAACTATGCCACAATGTACCAAAAGCTCATTAGTGAAACTTTAAAATGAGAAAATATTAAATTTCTATTAAAAGAACAATAGTAAACAAAAAGAAGAGAAATATTGTTAAAATCATCGGATTGGAAAAATAATGTGGGAGGGGTGAGTGGGGGGTAGTACTAGGAACAATGTTAATGTTACACCCCCTTCGTGGCTACGCCTATGCGAGTTAGGCCTATAGTCAATTTGAAATTTTTTTAACAAGTTTAAAATGTATTAGGCCTACAATTAATTATAGAATAGACCCTTCAGTTTCAACTCTATTTTAAAAATAAAAGCCAGCGTCTAAAATTTTGTTACTTGTTATTTGTAACATCTTTTTGACATAATTATATAGGGGAGGGGGGGGGTCTCTGATAGTTTGACAGTTGTTGACAAGGGGGAGAAGGAAGGTAAAAATCGCCCAAAAATTGTTGACGTAATTAATGGATGTTCCCAAAACAGAAACCCTCAATAGGCTTTATCTCAAACAGTTAAGTTTATTCTTGTTTTACAAAATAGTCTGTAGATAAACAACATTGAAAAAATGCAACAAATACAAGAATGCCAACGTAAATGTAGGCCTACACAGTAATTCTGGAATCCTTATTAATCTTGTTATGTTTTTACATAAAGAAAAAACTATTATAAACAACCCCTAAATAGCCTACGAACTTTAAAAAATCTTCATTTGAGAAATCCTTAAATACCGGAAATATCCATCATGTTTTGTTTCTAAAATTATTCCATGATACTTAAAAAACATCCACAAGTACATTTTTTTTATGTGGACCAACTATAATACCAGTATAGGCCTACACTACCAAACATTCAAATATTTCATACCTACCACTATCAGTAGCAGTATAAATTGATTTTTGTTAATTTCAAGAAAAGTTTGTGCAATATTTTTTATTCTGGAAGTGAAACCTCTTTGATTAATCAGGAATTATAATTTGTCAAATGTTATGAATAACTTAGTTTTGACCTTTAAAATATGTATTGGTAAATCAAACATTTTTAATGCTACTTGGTCGGTTTTGGCAAAATTCACAAACGTTCATAAACCTTTTGGATAATTTTTCCAAACTTTCCCAAACTTGAAAAATCTAATCAATTTTCCCAAACAGTAAGAAGCCAATTATAAAATAGATATGATAGTAAAACAACATTTGGTCCATAAAAGTTATGCCAGTGTAAAAGTTAATACGTTTAATATACAGACAAATCTAAAAATTTATAAAATTATTGCAACAATCAAGAGAGTTGACAACAAAAAGAAACACTACATAAATACATACTTCAAAGAACAAGCAAATCTTACTAAATTTAAAAAAAACATGAATAAGCTGGGTTTCTAAAAAGAAACTTTTAATGTGTTCATGTAAATAAACCAGGTGAGAAATCTATAAGCAATCATCTTCTGTATAGAAGGAGCGTCTGTAATATATATAAGACAAGAAGATGTATCAAATTATGAAGCAGGTTAAATAACATACCAGTATATATATATATATATATATATATATATATATATATATGAAAAAATATAATACACATTCATATTACAGTAAAAAATTATTGCTTTAAAAAGTTGAATTTAAATATAATGCAAACATACACTACAACTACAATGACTGACTGGTTTAACCATAGGATAAATGACTTTGAAAAGTCAGTCTCAAAATATATAACCATTTATAAATTATATAAATATAATATATTTTATGCTATAAAATACTTTATAGTTAAAATAAAATATTTACTGGTTGGAAATCCAGTATGTATATTGTAAATAAAATGTTGAACTTTTAATGTGCTATAACTATAACAGTAGCATGTCTGTATTTTAATTTTAGACTATGACAAAAACTAATGTGATTTTTATTACATACACATTAAGGAAAAATCCTTTTTTTTTCACACATAATAACAAATGTTATACTTTAAGATGTACAAAAAAAAATTAATTTTGTCATTTGTATGTATTTTTTTCACCATTATGAACAATTGTTTTTGTTTTTTTTTAAATTTGAAGTTATAGAAAATGTTTTATGGCATAGACCTACTTGAAATTTTATGTTTTTGCACTAGTATGAACAGCTTGGTGAGTCTTTAAATGTGAAAGAAGAGAAAATGCTTTATGACATTGACCTACTTGGCATTTATATGGTTTTACACCAGTATGAACAACTTGGTGAGTCTTTAAACTTGAAAGAAGAGAAAATGCTTTATGACATTGACCTACTTGGCATTTATATGGTTTTACACCAGTATGGACAGCTTGGTGAGTCTTAAAATTGGAAATGCAAGAAAAAGATTTACAACATGCTTGGCATCTATATGGTTTTTCACCAGTATGAACAACATGGTGTCTTTTTAGCCTTGAAAGTATAGAAAATGCTTTATGACATTGACCTACTTGGCATTTATATGGTTTTTCACCAGTATGAACAGCTTGGTGTATTTTTAAACTTGACCGGTGAGAAAATGCTTTACAGCATTGACCTACTTGGCATTTATATTTTTTTTCACCAGTATGAACAGTTTGGTGCCTCTTTAAAACTGAGGGATCAGAAAATGCTTTATGACATAGACCTACTTGGCACTTATATGGTTTTTCACCAGTATGAACAGCTTGGTGTATTTTTAAACTTGACCGGTGAGAAAATGCTTTACAGCATTGACCTACTTGGCATTTATATTTTTTTTCACCAGTATGAACAGTTTGGTGCCTCTTTAAAACTGAGGGATCAGAAAATGCTTTATGACATAGACCTACTTGGCACTTATATGGTTTTTCACCAGTATGAACAGCTTGGTGCCTCTTTAAAACTGAGAGATCAGAAAATGCTTTATGACATAGACCTACTTGGCATTTATATGTTTTTTTACCAGTATGAACAACTTGGTGAGCTGCTACACTTGTAACTCTAGAAAATACTTTATTACACATTAGACATTTAAATGCCTTTTCACTAGTATGAACTACTTGGTGTTGCTTTAAATGTGAATTGCTATTAAATTCTTTATGGCAAATTGTACAAAGAAATGTTCTTTTAAAAACATGTGATTTTATGTGACGCATAAAAGGTTTCCATTTGAAAAACAGTTTCTGGCACATCAAACATTTGAATGATCTTTGACCAGTTTTTTTTTTTTGCTGTCTCTTCAAATGAGTAGTTGAAGAAGATGTTTGTGATTTTGTTCCTCCATGTCTATGAATAACTAGATTTTCATCAAGTGGAACTTGTCTTTGGACCTTGGAGAATTCTTTAGTACAGTTTAGTCCTTGTTGACATGATGCATCCACTTGGTACACACCTTCAGAAAAAGTTTTATTTGGTCCTGATTTTGAGAAATATTTCTGTTTTTATTTAAAAAGAGAAAAATGCAAAATTTTAATTTAATAGAGCTATCCATTTCTTAAGTGACATGAAATTGTGGCATTTTCTGAAATGTTTTAGCTTTTGGGAATTACTAGCTGGCTCTCCAGTCTAGTGGCCGACCGAAATTTGGTTTTGGTGCCAAAATTAATCAAACGGCCTCTTTCGGCCGAAGCCAAAATGTTAGCTTTCGGTTTCGACTGAAACTTATATTGACTTTCAATCAACAGCCGAATATCTAGTTTAACTTTCAAAATTCAGACTGCAAAATGCTAGTGCTGCATCTAATACTCTGCTTATTGATAATTCTGAACTAAATTATACAAAATGTATGGAAATACAACAGTATATTACAATGTATTACTTGTTCTATGTTGAACAAAAACCGGAATTCTGATTTTTGGTTTTGTTGGAATTGGGGAGGAAATTTTTGGTTTTGTCAGAATTGGGGAGGAAATTTTTGGTTTTGTTGGAATTGGGGAGGAAATCATTTCAATATGGTTTCCCACAATGTAATATTATAGACCTAATTTTTTTTGTTCTGGAAGATATATTTTAAAACCATGTTTGATTCGTATGAAACAATTCCTTAGCATTAAATGCCTTGCAAACACTAATTAATCAAAGGTGACGCATAGTGGTTTTGGATTTTTTTTAAATCCAGAATACTAATTGCGATACAAGAACAGACAACAGCAAACACAGATGTTAAGTTACAATTAACGCTATCGTCGGCACAGCCTTTGATCTACGTATTCAACAAACAAAGTAGAACAAACTGGGATTTTCCCATTGATGTTGAACACTCCCAACAGACTGATAGACTTAGGGTCAAGTCTTTATCAAACTCAAACAGGCTTTTAATTTAATTTAGACTGAAAAGCAACTTGCAAATATTTATAACTATACTTCCTAGATATGTAAAGTTGTCTGCTTCTTCCAGCACTTTTCCTCTTACATCAGTACCATTGGAATTTATTCTTTTTATCTTGGATTTGTTTTCTATTTGTTTAAGTCCTAAATGTTGTGCCAAGGAATCTAGTATTGCAGTTTTTTCTTGCATTTGCTTGTGACTTTGAGCTAAAAGATATAGGACTATGTCATCTGCAAAGTCCAGATCTTCCAGCTGCTTAAACCGGGTCCATTGAATTCCATTCTTCCTATTTTCTGCAGTAATCCTCATGACCCAGTCTAGCAGAAAGAGAAATGGTGAAAGCAGACAGCCCTGATGTATCCCTGACTCTATCTCAAATGCCTCTGTTAGTTTTCCATCATGCCTAATTCAACATCTCATATTGTGATAGTTGTTTTTAATTAGGTCAGTGAGTTTTGGAGGTATACCATAGCGGTGAAGCAGTTTCCATAAATTTTCTCTATTAACACTATCAAACGCTTTTTTTTTAAGTCTATAAAATTGATATATAGGCTAGCATTCCATTCTATGCATTGTTCAATTGTGATACAAAGAGTAGCTATTTGGTTTAGACATGATTTATTTGGTCTAAATCCTGCTTCTTCGTCTCATAGAAGGCCATAAATTGCTTTCTTTATACTTTCCAGTATTATTCAATTTAAAACTTTTCCTGGTACTGATAAAAACCCCTTTCTTTGATAGCTTTACTAGATGTCCCTCTTTAATTGCCTCCGCTGGTATTCCATTTGGTCCAGCAGCCTTCCCATTCTTTAGCATTTTTATTGAGGTTTTTATTTCTCCTTTAGTAGGTCTATCTCTAGGTATTTCTGCGCTGGTTGAATATCTGGTAAATTAAGTGGAGCAGGCCTGTTTGAGATTAACTTGTAATATTATATCCATCTCTTCTTTTTCTTCATATTACTGTGGAGACCTTGTTAGGACTCTTTTCCTGCTTTACTGCATTTGTTAGGTTATTACCTTATTTGCCTTTAATTGATTTCTTGTTTTAATGGAATTTGTTGTACTGTACAATTCCTTTGTGTCTCCTTTAGATTAGTTTAGATGCTGCCGTTTCTACCCCCATTGCCAGTTTGTTGATATATAGTCATTTTTATATTTTTTTATACCGTACTTCTTTAACTTCCTTTTTGGCTTTTGCACATTTCTCTTGAGCATTTTTTTTCAAGGCCCTGGTTCAGCTGTTCATCATTTCTTTTCTTAATTTTTCAAAGAGTGATGTGTCATATATATTGTTTTTCCAAGAATTGGAACACGCAATGTTTATTCTTCTTCCCCCTCTTTTTCTCATTAAAACAGGATTTTGTGGGCGGGGCTTAGGCTTCCGACCGACTGGCGTTTAGTGTGAAGACAAATGATTCTACTTAATGCTGGGATTCTGTGTTGATCTCAAATTCTCAGGGTCTGGGAACGACTCATTATTTAATAGGGGAAGTTCCTATCGTTTTGTTATGAGTTTTGTAATGTTACCATGATTTTCACCCCTACTGGTAGTGGGTCTGTCCCTTGCACCACTCGGATAGTATTTAATGATTTGTTTTGTCTGAAAGACAGAGAGTTTCAAAATATGTTCCTTTGAGAACGTTTGTGTTTGCACTATTTTATTCTAACTGTACATAATAGATATATTGTATATATTGAACATATCACCTGAAATAAACTATCAACAACAGTTACACTGAAGCTTCCTTGTCAAGTTACTATTCTATTGTGTTGTATACATTACTATAAGATTTATCTACTACTCTAATGCCCAAGAAAGGAAATGTTGGAATACAAATACTGAGTTTGTGCCCAGGACTATAAGAAGAGTTCGTGTAATACTGAAACATAAATACTAATAATTAAAGTCTCCCCTAGGACTAACGAGAATTATCAGCAAGATCTACACAGCTCTGGCCACAAGGGGATTGTGGACGTAACAGATGTTTGAAAGCCAGGGTTTGTTTTGGTGTGTTTCTATCCCTAGCACTTTTTATGTTGTGTTCCATGCTTCTTTTATTGATTCCCATTGTGTGTCTAGGTTGTCATTTCCTACCATGTCTTCTAAGGCCTTGAATCTATTTCTTAGTTCGATTCTAAATTCATTATTTGTGTTCATTTCCTTTAAAAATGTGACATTGTATTGGGTCCTACGGCTCTGGCATGGTCTTTGTTTTTTTTAGCTGTAACCTAATTTGCCTCACTGATAAATGATAGTCTGATGCTACATCTGCACTTTTGCAAACTCTTACGTACCGGTACTGCATTAAGCGTCTGAATTTCTTTTTTATGCATATATGGTCAATCTGGTTATGTGTGTGCTGATCTGGTGACATCTAAGTGGTCTTGTGAATCTCTTTGTGTTGGGATATGCTACCTCCTATTACTAGTGAATTTATTAGGAATCTAAAAATAACTCCCCATGCTTGTTTTTTATTCCTAAGCCCTCTCTACCCATTATCTCCTCATAGACTTTATTATCATAGCCTATTTTTGCATTAAAGTCTTCCATCACTTACATTATATCTTTATCTTTAAATCTATTTATAACTGTTTGTAGTTGGCTATAAAAATTTGTTTTTTTGTTTAATTCTCTTGTTCATTGGTTGGAGGTAGCAATCTACTACATTGAGATTGATCCCTTTCTTGAAAGTCCTGAATGATGCTGTTATTATCCGAGGCCCTTCTGGTTGCAACTCTATAAGGGATGGATTTACCTGCTAAGCAGTCTCATCTTCATGACCTGAGTACAGAATGGTTTCACCTGTTACTAGCTTTGCTTTCCCTGATTGTGTCCATCTAGCCTCGCTCACTCCTAGTATACTTATAAGACTTATTATATTATAATATACCTGTAAGTTATATTGTATTTCCCCATTTCCGAACCTACATGGATGCCTTCCCCATCTCGTACATTGTTCTGACATTCCAGTTTCCAACCTGAGTGTTTTTTCTCAGAGAGAAGGAGGTAGTCTGCCTATCAGCATCCTTTTGGGTTTTGGTGACATGCTTCATAATCCCTTTAACACAGCCCCCTTTCTCTGATAATGGTAGACATGTGTTTGATTTCGTTAATGTTTTTATAGCAGGGTTATTTTTTACACTGGTGGGTTGCAGAAACCCACAAACATGCATGTAGGCTGGCCCACTTGAGAGTATGTCCCGTCACTATGTCAATGTAGGTTCTTGGTTGTAAGGGAGACTACTGCAGAGGCACACAAAGTAAAAGAAAAAATGCACATTACTTACAGCTTTTTCAGGATTTCCAAACAATTTACGATCGTCTTGACCTTGTGAGGACTGTTTTGAAACAACATCTTCAACCACTTCCTGTCTTTGCTTTATTATATTCCCTAGCTGTTCTCTAAAATTCGGGTCTACTTTATTCATACCGGTATTTGATCATTGTTTTTTCATTGCTCTTGCAGTATAGAACGTCAACAATTTTTTTACTGTAACAAAAAAAAAAATTATTTTAAATTATTCTGTACATCCTTAGATATTTGTTCAGATTTAAATGAAAACTGTTATGGACTCTACTGTCGTCTCTCTAGGGTCCCATTCAATATGAAATAATACACTCAAGCCACTCAATTAACATTTAAAGAAGATTTACAATAATTAGATTTATAAGTATATAAATTGCATTATAAGCATATGGTTGATAATAGTAGCTTCTTGAACTCTATGGAAAACAACAACAACTAATTAGCCAGCGATAAATTAGTTTACGCTATTACTAATTAGTCCATTTATAATTTCCTCATTTTAATATAAGTTACTCTAATTTTTGGCACGATGAATGCCAGTCAGGCAAAAGTTTTATATCCCCTTTGTTTGCAAGGGACTGGTAGACCATCTGGATAGGGTGTTTTCATGGTTGTCATGCTACCAGTTTCCAACCTGAGTGTTTTTTCTCAGAGAGAAGGAGGTAGTCTGCCTATCAGCATCCTTTTGGGTTTTGGTGACATGCTTCATAATCCCTTTAACACAGCCCCCTTTCTCTGATAATGGTAGACATGTGTTTGATTTCGTTAATGTTTTTATAGCAGGGTTATTTTTTACACTGGTGGGTTGCAGAAACCCACAAACATGCATGTAGGCTGGCCCACTTGAGAGTATGTCCCGTCACTATGTCAATGTAGGTTCTTGGTTGTAAGGGAGACTACTGCAGAGGCACACAAAGTAAAAGAAAAAATGCACATTACTTACAGCTTTTTCAGGATTTCCAAACAATTTACGATCGTCTTGACCTTGTGAGGACTGTTTTGAAACAACATCTTCAACCACTTCCTGTCTTTGCTTTATTATATTCCCTAGCTGTTCTCTAAAATTCGGGTCTACTTTATTCATACCGGTATTTGATCATTGTTTTTTCATTGCTCTTGCAGTATAGAACGTCAACAATTTTTTTACTGTAACAAAAAAAAAAATTATTTTAAATTATTCTGTACATCCTTAGATATTTGTTCAGATTTAAATGAAAACTGTTATGGACTCTACTGTCGTCTCTCTAGGGTCCCATTCAATATGAAATAATACACTCAAGCCACTCAATTAACATTTAAAGAAGATTTACAATAATTAGATTTATAAGTATATAAATTGCATTATAAGCATATGGTTGATAATAGTAGCTTCTTGAACTCTATGGAAAACAACAACAACTAATTAGCCAGCGATAAATTAGTTTACGCTATTACTAATTAGTCCATTTATAATTTCCTCATTTTAATATAAGTTACTCTAATTTTTGGCACGATGAATGCCAGTCAGGCAAAAGTTTTATATCCCCTTTGTTTGCAAGGGACTGGTAGACCATCTGGATAGGGTGTTTTCATGGTTGTCATTACTATTTGTGTTGATATAAACTGGTGCACTAAGGCTTACTTTAAAGGGATCAAGTATGATAAAGGGGGCGTGTAGAAAATATTTAATCTGATGGATTCAGGTGTCTACCATTTGGGAAGAATGTACCTCGCTCTTTAGAAGTCAATTATTTTGTTTTCCAATCTGGACGACAAACCATGATGACAATCTCTGATGGATTAAGACATCCAACCTTACGACTGTGATTCGTGTATAGGACTAATTGACAGTTTAGTCCAGATCCCCAAAAATGTGCACTTTAGTAGTCACCTTAACACTCTCCTATTCATTCTTCCACACAAGACTTTATTAAGAATACTTCTGCACATGCTACCAATTAGGATTTGTTTCACTTAGGATACTTTGGTTTGACACACTGATATAATATAGAACTTAAACATTTTGTTATCAGACTTACATGATATGATAGTTAAGGTCAGACTGGGATATTTTCCCACTTTTAGATTTTATATATATATACGTAATTGTATTTATCATAATTTATGGTTTAAATTTTATGCCCACCAAAATGACGGAAAAACAAATGATTACAACTTAATCTTGTTTTAATATCTTTATTGTATTTTTGTGTGTTTTATAACCACACATGTTTGTAAAAGTGTAATAAATTAAAATTAAAAGTACTGATAAATAAAATTATACTGGAACTAACAACGATCATGACCACTGACATTTTTGGCAAAATAGGATTTTTTTTTTGTAAAATAATATGGCTTAGATTCTTTTTTTTTAAAATTAGTTTGGTTTAGATATTACAATATTAGTATGGCCTTTTCTGCTTGATTTCTCCCCTAATCATCAAAAATTAATTTTTTCTTTAAGTATCAAAAGTTGAAACGTAAACAATTGATAATTACCGTAAAATTTCTATTAAAAAAAGAGGGGCGGGTGGGGGATAAACTTGAAGGAGAGGAGATACGAAAACAAAATTGTGACTAAGACCATTTTTATTACAACTTGGATTTTCTGGTTCTTTTTTAAAGAGCTCAACCTAGCTTTCCTAAAAATTGACAGCGGTATCACTGCACTCTACACCTATGTAAAATGTATACCTTTTAAACATAAAATCTACCAAATATTCACCCTAATTTGGAAACTTTCCTTCAGTCATGCATAACTCAAACAAAATCAAATAAAGGCACCGTTTAAATTATTTTTAACGACCGAACAAAACAGCCATTACCATTAGTCATATGGGAAATTTTTGTAAAGCATCTGTTTTTTCATCTAAGTGACTGTCCTACTCAAAAGTTCCAAACCCTAGAAGTCTTTTGAAGTTCGCTCTTTAGACTCAACAGCACCGTCATGCTATACAAATGTCTAATTACAATTATCATTGTTAATATTCATTTCAAACGCAACTGGGCAAAAAATAATAATCGGTGAATGCTACCTTGTATAAATTATCTTGTTCTCTTTGCAACCGACAATGAGTTGTTGTTTTTTAACTCTTACATGCAACTAATGTCAACAAAAGAAAAATGAAACACACCATTGCCATTTCATGCATTATTTCCTTATAGATTTGGAAAAAAAAATTGAGTGCAGGATTTTTCCTAAATGTCCTGAAGTTTGTCAATCAGCCAATGGTAGTTATGGAAACATTGCTTTTACATGGCACGGTTTTCTCTGAATGCTAAACACTGCCTTAGTAGGCCATAGGGCCTAAATAAAAAACACCTTTAAAGAAAGCTACAAGTCTACAAGCTTTAATGCCTATATTAAAATTATAGGTTTAGATAGGCTTTTACACATACCCGGTATAGGCCTATGATTCTTTCCATATTGTAACTTGTGATCAATACTAAAATGGTGATTTATATATATATATATATTTATATATATATATTAAATACAAAATCTGTCCAAAAGTATTAAAAAAAAATGGTGTGGGGATGTAACAACCTAAAATATTTGTCCATATAGTTACACTTTACACCCATGAACATTTTCTTAATGTAAAATGTACGCCTAAGCAAAAAAAAAACTAGTAATGTACATTAAAACAACCATCAAGATGGTTGATTATAGATGCAACTTAATGACAGAATAGAGTAGTGATGTTTTTGAACTTATAGGTCACAGCTCTAGATTTTTATTTTTTTATCAAAATGTTAAGTAAAAGAAGTGCAAACTATACAAGAGCATATATGCGGTAAATGTAAAGTACCCTTCGGACCAAACTGATCATAGGGCTGGTGAAGCAGTGGTCAACAGTTTCTGTGACCAAGGTATACTAAGGGATGTGTGGCCAGAACAATGCCCATCCACACAGCACACACAGCCTACGCCTGCCGCCTGACCTAATCATTAGGACTTCGGACTAGGAGGATACACATTCACATTAAGAATGAAAGTTTGAAAGTAAAAAGGATTATAATTATTTAAAAAATATAATCTTCCACTCACGTAGTCCACTGCCGCCACTTGAACTGCACTGGTTAGTCTGGTTTTATTTTTATACGTTTATCTAGAGTCTAGGCCTAAAACCTATATTCTATATCTAGGTATTTGCATTAGTCGGCCGCCATATTGTTTTTGCTATGTGACATCTTTTGTACAAACTCAAAAGGTTTTTCGAGTTCTTTTGACTAACGCTATATATACATTTGAAATAACTAAAAAACGTTATCGGAACTTTGTACTATCAAACTTTACTATTAATTTTCATTGAAAGCGAAAGTAAGGCAACCCGTGGCTATAAATATTTTTAAAAGATCGCAACTTTTTTTAAGCTAAAAAAGCAGCATAAAGTAGCTAATTTTTACAAATATATTAAAGTATTCCAGTCTGAACCACAGAATAGGTATTCTATACCTATTCTGTGGTCTGAACGCACCTTAATGAAACCTATATGCACTTACAGAATATTTTTAGATCTTTAATACCCTGATTATGAAATAATGGCTTTTTGCGATTCTGAAATGTATAAAATATATATTTTAAATATTTTTTTTAGAAGTCAGTATGACCATGCATTTACGACTTTTTTTTTACTTATACTGTAACTTAAAGACGTTATAGTACTTGTAGGCCTACATTATAAAAGTTATGACTCAGTGATATCTAAAACATATCAGTTGTGCACTGTTGTGACTAAGCCTATCTATGCTATGGCTCTATGCCATGGTTGCTATTGAAGAAACTCCTCATTCAGTATTAAATGTATTTATTCACATAAACGACGAACGATGAATATACATGTTGGACATAGGACATTGACTGAAACAATACAGGTAGAAACTAATTAACAGACTGAATTTATAACATAACTTTAACATATAAACATACATACAATATCTACAGGTAACCCTTCAACCCCCCATGTTTATATGTCACAATTAGACATCCGACGTGTCCTAGGGCGCCTGCCGCCGCTGTTAGGAGCAAGTATATCTTCTTTTAACCCACCCGAATTATGGGGCAGGATGCGTCGTAGCATTGCTGGGACTTTTTTAGCTGTTGTTGAAGTCTCTTCAATGGAGGTCGGTCTAGGAGTGGTTGGTCTGTTAGCCTGATACTCAGAATCAGATGTACTGATGGGAAGATTCACTGTTTCAGGTGTAGATTCTGGGAAACCTGTTGGTGGCAGGTTAGTCATAGTTTCACCAGAGTGCTCAAAAGGTGTGTCTGAGGGCTCAACATTTCCTATTGTTTGAGGGTTATTTGTATAATTATCATTGGCTGACCAGGTTTCTTTAAGTGAAGTGTTTTCGATCGCCAACGATGCTGGCTTGAAAGCCCTAAGAAATCGCCTGTTCCTCTTTGTAAGTCTACCAGATCCATCAACCTTTACCACATACTGGTCATGCTCAGTTGAGTCTACTATGGTTCCTGTTCGGTGCCATTTGTTAGGATTATTCCCAGTTTGGTTTTGTATGAAGCATTGGTCGCCGATTTTAAGAGGCATTAGGGGCTTCGCATGCTCATTCAGGGTTTCTGACGTCCTTGTGAAACGTGTGCGGAGTGCACTTTCTTTTGCCGCCCATGCTTCCCGCCAGATAGGTCTGATATGTGGATTTGTGTACTTCTCAAGACGATTTACAAATGAAAGCGAGTCCCTGATTGGTCGCCCAAAGATTATTTGCGCAGGAGATAGATTGCAATCAGGGTCAGGGGTGTTCCTCGTTTGCAACAAAGCTCTAAGGAGCTTGTCGTTGTCTAATGATCCGTTTGGCCCCACATTTGATCTGAGTAATCTTTTTGCAGACTTAACCGCTACCTCTGCCCTTCCATTTGATTGTGGATGGTATGCTGAGGAGATGCGGTGCCTTACACCCCATGTCTCGAGGAAATCCCTGGTCAACCCAGCCGTGAACTCTGGTCCACCATCACTTGACAGCTCGTCGGGGACACCAAATGTTGCGAATAAGGAGCGCAAGCATCCTATGAGGCCACGTGCTCCCGACCAGGCACCTCCTGATGGTGTGGAAAATATTTCACTCCATCCAGACAAACGATCCCCAGCGACTAAGTAGTGGCGTCCACCAAACTCAAAAAAGTCGGCGTAAATCTGCTCAAATGGAGTAAGTGGTGGTACTGCTGGTTCAGAGGGAATGGGAGCCTGGGACGGTGCGTTGCGGTTACATTCTCTGCATCTTGATCTAGTCTCTTGGATCTCTAGTGTCATGCCAGGCCAAAATACAATGGACTGTGCCCGTGACTGCATAGCTGAGACACCGTGATGAGCTGAGTGCAATCCTTGCAAGATTATTTTGCGTAGGGAAGATGGAACAATTACTCTATCTTGGTAGAGTATTACACCATCCGTGATGTACAGGGACTCACGATACCTGGCGTATTCGGAGATGTCCCCATATTCCCTTGACCAGCCTTCATCTATTGCCATCATCAGTGTAGATAAAATTTTATCCTTATTTGTCTCTTTTGCTATGAGGTCCCATGAGACGTTGGTTATACTCTCAGCATCGTGACTGATGGCAACGGCCATTAGCTTTTCCGACTTGTCTGCAATAGTTAGAAGGGACACTTCTGATTCAGGGCTTGGGTATCTGGATGCAGCATCTGCTGCATGGTTGCTTTTACCAGGTAAGTGTACTATTTGGAAACGCCAAGGTAATGTACGCTGCTTTAATCGGAACAGCCTGGTATTTGAGATTTCATCAAGCGTGCGATCTCCGAAAATTTTTACCAGTGGTTTGTGATCTGTCGCCACTGTGAGGTCTTGACATCCTTGAGTGAAATATTTCGTTTGTTCCAATCCCCAAGCTATGGCCAATGCTTCACCCTCAATAGCAGCATAACGCTTCTCAGCTCCTGTTAGGAATCGGGATCCTGCTAGGGTAACCTTCCAACCATCTGGACAGCATTCTGGGAGGCTGGAGTCACAGAGGCAATGCTTCTGTAATAGAAAATACCCCAACCCGCATGTTGACCAGTCAGGACGAAGGCATGTGGGTTTGGTGATATCAAAGATCTCAACACCTTGGCGGATTGCCTCAATTATGAGTTCTTTAGAATCCTCAAACGCCTTGTCCAACACAGGGCTCCAGAAAAATCTGTATTTTGGGCTGAGAAAAGGGCGAAATAGGGCCATGAAGTCCCTTAACTGACCATAGTTTGCCACTTGGTTTACCAAGCCAAACCATGACCGTATGTCCTTTGTAGATTTAGGCGTGGGGAATGTCCTGATAGCATCAACGTACTTAGGTAGTGGCTCAATGCTGGTTTCTGAAATATGGAATCCAGCAAAATCTACCTGCCTTTGACAGAATTGGAACTTATCAGGATTTGAGACAACTCCTGCTGAGCCCATTGTGTCCAAGAGGTCAATTGTTCTCCACCAGTGTTCCTCTAGCTTGTCATCGTGGTGCAATATGTCATCGATACATCTTTCCTTCCTCAAGAAGTCGGCCAAGATGCTGTCAAATCTTTTATTGTAACCATCCCCAGATGATAGGAAGCCCTGAGGTGCTCGGGTGTATCTCCATTTACCCCATGGGGTAATAAATGTGGTTAAGTGCCTGTCGGCTTCACTGAGAGGGACGCTGTGGTAGCCATTCCATGCATCTGTTACAGACTTCCATGTCTCTCTCGGGACACGGCGGGCCAAATGGAAGGGTGATTCTGTAAAGTACCCTTCGGACCAAACTGATCATAGGGCTGGTGAAGCAGTGGTCAACAGTTTCTGTGACCAAGGTATACTAAGGGATGTGTGGCCAGAACAATGCCCATCCACACAGCACACACAGCCTACGCCTGCCGCCTGACCTAATCATTAGGACTTCGGACTAGGAGGATACACATTCACATTAAGAATGAAAGTTTGAAAGTAAAAAGGATTATAATTATTTAAAAAATATAATCTTCCACTCACGTAGTCCACTGCCGCCACTTGAACTGCACTGGTTAGTCTGGTTTTATTTTTATACGTTTATCTAGAGTCTAGGCCTAAAACCTATATTCTATATCTAGGTATTTGCATTAGTCGGCCGCCATATTGTTTTTGCTATGTGACATCTTTTGTACAAACTCAAAAGGTTTTTCGAGTTCTTTTGACTAACGCTATATATACATTTGAAATAACTAAAAAACGTTATCGGAACTTTGTACTATCAAACTTTACTATTAATTTTCATTGAAAGCGAAAGTAAGGCAACCCGTGGCTATAAATATTTTTAAAAGATCGCAACTTTTTTTAAGCTAAAAAAGCAGCATAAAGTAGCTAATTTTTACAAATATATTAAAGTATTCCAGTCTGAACCACAGAATAGGTATTCTATACCTATTCTGTGGTCTGAACGCACCTTAATGAAACCTATATGCACTTACAGAATATTTTTAGATCTTTAATACCCTGATTATGAAATAATGGCTTTTTGCGATTCTGAAATGTATAAAATATATATTTTAAATATTTTTTTTAGAAGTCAGTATGACCATGCATTTACGACTTTTTTTTTACTTATACTGTAACTTAAAGACGTTATAGTACTTGTAGGCCTACATTATAAAAGTTATGACTCAGTGATATCTAAAACATATCAGTTGTGCACTGTTGTGACTAAGCCTATCTATGCTATGGCTCTATGCCATGGTTGCTATTGAAGAAACTCCTCATTCAGTATTAAATGTATTTATTCACATAAACGACGAACGATGAATATACATGTTGGACATAGGACATTGACTGAAACAATACAGGTAGAAACTAATTAACAGACTGAATTTATAACATAACTTTAACATATAAACATACATACAATATCTACAGGTAACCCTTCAGCTATGGCGGCTATGGACAGTAGGCCTATGCTCTGGTATGGTCAAAGAGTAATTTCTGTATTATGGGCAATATTGCTAGTAGGCTATAAGGTGCTATGTGGCTAGGTTTAGGATTTATATTTTAGTGTCAATTTAGCCATTGGACAGTCAACTTCAGTCTAGGCCTAAGACTTTATTTTATACTCAAATTTAGTTTATAGGCCTATGTCCACTTTAACTAACCTACTTAAATTTAAATATTTGAAATTTAAGATCAATAAATTGTTTGAATGTCATGATAACTAGTGATAACTTAATTAAGAAAACCTAGAAAGTAGGCCTATCAAACATTTAAATGTCAAAAATGATGATACAAATCATACTACATGAACACTATCATCAGTTTTATAAAACTCATGAAATAAAGCATATATTAAGGTCACATCTTATATAAATGAATCTCAATCCTTAGCTGCCTTGCCTTAGAGGCATTATTAGTTAAAGTCATAGATGATGGTATTATTTTAATAGCCAAAGGATCATTTTCTGTTGTGCTTGTATTGTGTAAATAAAATTTAAACAACTAACAAACAGATAAAACATAAAATTCAAGTTTGAATAATTTTATTTATTAAAAAAATACGCTGATATATAAAAGCATTGACCAGAGAAATTGTACCTACCTGGTGGCCAAGTGGCGAGTTCATTAATTGGTTATTGTTTTTTGAAATGATATAGTTGTGAATAAGGAACAAAAGAGATGAATTACACTCTTTATTCCGAGCATTTTAATATATAACACAACATATATTTTATAATTTTGAAATTCCCCCCTCTCCCCCCCCCCCTTCCGCTCCACCCCCACATTTAGAAAAAAATGTCAAATCAGCATTAAATAAGAATCCAACTGTTGTTTTTAAGGTTATTTACATAGAGTGGATTGAGTATCATTGAGATGAACATTTTATATTATATATTAAAATAATTGATGGTACCTATATTTTGCATATTTTCAGACTCCCAGATTATTGTGAAAGGCCCACTTTTTAAAATAAATTTCCTATATTTCTTTGTTAAGATGTCCGGTGAATTTTCTTTGCCTTTAAAAATTCATATCTTCGCTTCTAATTGACCTAGACTTAGATTTATTAGATATATAAATTTGGTATAAAAATTCAGCATTTAATGTCCTCTATCTCATGAAATAGATCTAGGCCTAGTCTAGACTAGGTTTTATTCATCTTAAAAAATCATAAAATGTTTATAAAAAATTATGCAAGTACCTACCTATAATCCTATATCCTTCTAAAAGTCTATGTTGATGGAGATGGCATCACAAAATACAAAAAACGACAGACATAATGTAATGAAGAATGTATTCATACTTTGATTATGTGCAGCGTGTTTCAGATTTTTTTTCGACTCAATATTGATCTAGTCTCAGTGTTAAAAGCTAGTTTTAGTTTTACTACCGCTCTAATTAAAGGGAAGTCACTCTTAAAATGTTTTGGCGTATTGCAGTATAACAGTGACACCACTCTAAAATTTCAGAAAAGCCAAGTTAAGCGCCTTAAAAAGAACCAGAAATGTCAAGGTTTAATAAAAAATGGTATCTGTGACCCAAGTAGCAGCCTCCTTTTTTTAACTTCACTCAAGTGCCCCCCCCCCAGTCCCATGCCCTCATATAGGGATGGGGAGGGGGCAGAGGAGGGCATATGCCCGGGGGCGACACTTCCAGGTGGGCGGCTAATGTAGTCTAAATATAGCAAATACAGCATTAAACAAGCAGTTACAGTATGCAAGGGGGCGGCGTTAAAACTTTTGCCATGGGACGCTACAAAACCTTGTATATAAAGGCTCTGCCCCCTCACCACACACTTTTTCACCCAAAACCAAGAACTTCAATAAAAAAAAAATTGTGTTTTAATTTATGGTCTTGGGAAAAAAAACATTTTTTTTTTGTTAATACTTTTTCTAAATTTAAATTGTAATAATATCAATGATCCATAGGCCTAGGCCTAGGCGTATATACCTTTCAACTTTTGAATCTTGACAAAAAAATAGTTTTCAAATAGCTTAGAATTAAATCATGCACTAGTGCAGAAAAAACTGACATATTATTGCCCCTCCCCAAACAGTGCACGATTTTTCCCTTTGCAAAATTTTGGTGACGATATAGTGACATACGAGTCCAAATCTGCTGTAGCAGTACATATTAAACGCTCATTTAGACTTTTAATCGCTTCCCGAAAATACATTTTGGCCACTAAAATACATAAAATAATGCTAATAATTTCGAGAAGAAAAAAAAAGAGCAGAAATAAAAAGCCAATATCCCAGTGGGCCAACGCCTTCAGATCCTACCGTTCAGCAAATATTTTAATGTTTTGTAGTGTATAGGCCTACTGGTATTATAGTTGGTCCACATAAAAAAAATGTACTTGTGGATGTTTTTTTATTTAAGTATCATGGAATAATTTTAGAAACAAAACATGATGGGCATTTCTGGTATTAAAGTTTGTATTTAAGGCTTGTATATAATAGTTATTTCTTTATGTAAGAACTACAAGATTAATAAGGATTCCATAGTTACTATGTAGGCCTACATTTACACATTTTGTATGTGTTTGTTTTTTTTCAATGTTGTTTATCTAGTCTGTTTTGTAAAACAAGAATAAACTGGTTGTTTGAGAAAAAGATTTTTGAGGGTTTCTGTTTTGTATTTTATGAGGTTTTTTTTTGTTCTAAGCGTTAAGCGTGTATGTACATATCATATAGTTAATATGTAGATGGGTGAAAAATGGTGTAGATCTTATGATCTAGATTAGCACCCTCTAATTTTGAACATGGGAACTTTTTTTAATTCATTATATTTATACAAAGAAATGATTTGATACTTAAAATAGGATAAACTAAATAAAAAAGGCCCTATTTGTAAACTTTTCAATTTCTTCGTTTCATTACTTCTCGTGTAGAAAAATGTATAGAAGGATCATCTGTAGCCTAATAGTAATATATTATATGATTAGAACTCCATCAACATCGAAGGTTATATAAGGCCTTTTTGTTAACATTGTTGTCATGTTTTTCTTATATCCATTTTATTTTGCTTATATCTTTAAATTCTGTAGTACAGTTGGATGTATTTAATATAGTTATTATATATTTTATTATTATTTTATTATTATATATTTTAGTTTAATTTTGCTGAAGAGTTCTACAGTAATAGTATTTACGTCAAATTTCACTAAATGTATTGAATTCCAACAAAATTTGAGAAACTGTTAAGTTGACATTGTATACATTTATATAATCAAGCTCACAGTGATTATGTATATTGATATTATACAAACAATAATAGTATCAAAAGGAAAAAACAAACATCAAACAGTAAAAAAAGTATATAATAGTACTGAAAGGTTTCCATAATTTATCTGTTGATCATAGAAATAAAAAGAAATGCAAGTGTACAGCTTACTGAAATATAACTGAAAACAATCAATAATATATGACACAAATCAAAGGTCAATATGTGTATTTGTTCTATTACAATGAAACAATCTTGCTTGGTGTTTCTTGTAACATTAATAATACAGTAATAATAAATTACATGCCATGGAGACAAAACAATGAAGGTGCCATTACACTATGGAGATTCACTTAGGAGGACTTGGGCATGGAAGAAAAACACAGCTTGAAGATAAATGGGATCTTTCCACCTGTGAGAATACATTATACCGGTAAAGCAAAGGAAATTATGGCCAACTAACAACAATAAACCAAATAATATTCTTGCTGTCATAAATTAGCTAAAGAGCCAAAGCTTTCTATGAGTAAAATACAGTACTCACCTGCAGAGTTGATAGGTGTATGATTCACCATGACCAGGGCCTCAATACCATCAGCTTTACTCTCAAATTCAACAAAGCCAGTACAACTGCGCTCAGCTGGGAATCACACAAAGATACTTTTTATAAGTAACAGATAGTATCGATTGTACAGATATAATCACACAGACTATAAAACTATACATACAGATCTACTGCTAGATAACTCACAGATATCCAACTAGTTAACAACAGATAAAGAGCTAGTTAATATCATACATAATACTATTTTTATTATTACTGATAGACAAACAGTTTCACTCACTTTTGGATAGAAACTTCTTCATCTTTAATGGACGCTTTCCAATGTTAGTTTCAAACAACTGAAAATATAATTCAAAACATTTATTAAACCATGAATAAACAGTCACGACAAATGGTACATATACAAAAAATGTGCAGTACAAAGTAGACCAAATATTGAATACTGACCTCAAAAATTTTACTTTCTGAAATGCTGGGTGGAGCGTTGGAAAAGTGCAAAACTTTTGATGGACTCTGAATACGATTTTTCTGGACAGCTTCTGGGTTTTTAAATTTGTTATTTCTGTTACCCAAATAGTCTTTATAGGAGGTTGTTCCATCTGGGAGCTCATAAGGATTGAGCACCTCTTGGAGAAACGCCTGCTTTGATGTACTGGAATCAATAAAATATGACTAGCATTATAAATGATTTAAAATTATTGATTCTTTAAAAGATGTCCACAACATGTGTTGAAGTTAGTTTTAGCAGATATATTAAATTTTGAGCACTGGCCTTAAGAAAAATATAAACAGAAATGTGACCAAACCTTAGAAAAAGGAAAGTTTTTTTTTTACATGTGTGATAAGTTATAATTTAACAGGTTATGCTGCATTTTATAGGGGGACAAGGTGGCAGCGCATTCGTCTGGCGTACCGAAGGTACAGGGTTCGAATCCTGGTGAAGGCTAGAATTTTTTCCGCGAGCCATGGCTAACAATTGTGTGATTGTGTGGCCATCACAATGCCATTTACCAAGATTCAAACCAGAGAACTCCAGAATGAACATTCAATGATCATCTATCGCTAGACCACATAGCCCACAAGTTTCATAACCTGAACAACGAAAACTAAACGCAATTGCTATGTGTTATATTTCTTGATTAGAGTACGGTGGCCGTGCGGCAGCGCGTTCGGCTAGTTTACCGAAGATCCTGGGTTCGAATGGTTGTGCAGACTAGTATTGTTTCCCTGGGTCTGGAGGGTGTCCCTAAGTTTACCCAACTCTGATGGGTACCTGACCTTAGTTGGGTAAAGTAAAGGCGGCTGTGCATTGTGCTGGCCACATAATGACCTAGTATGCTGTGGCCACAGAAACTGGTAAACGTTGCTTCACTAGCCCTATGATCAATTTGGTCGGAAGGGTACTTTACTTACGGTACTGCATTTTATATAATAGTTAAGCTTAACATATCTATACATTTTATAATATTATAGTATACGAAACTAATTATTAAACAAATAAGAAAAAATTTTGTATATAGATAATTAAAGTCATAATATCGGCTAATTGATTTATTTTAAAGTCTTATAATCGGCTAATTGATTTATTTTAAAGTTTTATAATCGGCTAATTGATTTATTTTAAAAGTCATATAATCGGCTAATTGATTTATTTTTAAAGTCATATAATCGGCTAATTGATTTATTTTAAAGTCTTATAATCGGCTAATTGATTTATTTTAAAAGTCACAGAATCGGCTTGACTAATTGGTTTATTTTAAAAGTCTTATAATTGGCTAATTGATTTATTTTAAAAGTCATATAATCAGCTAATTGATTGTATTATTGTCTAAAAAATATTTAAAAAACACAGGAAAAAAGTTTTACTTTATTTATTTTAAAGACTAAACCAGAAATTATAGAATTTTTAGTAAATACTAGCAAAATTCTTTGAATCAACAAAAGAAAATTTCCCAACCCTGAATGACCAGACCAATTCTAATTTAGCTCTTACCTCAACTGCAGTTTGTTTCCAAAAAAGAAAGCATTGTTGAGATTAGCAATAGCCCTTTCCACAGATATTGGGTCATCCAGTTGAACCATAGCAGATCCTTCTTTGCATTTCAAAAACTTGATCTATAAAAAAAAAAAAAAGAATTTAAACTTTTAAATGGGTCATACAATAGTGTTACTAATTGAAAATAGGAGAAAACTATATTACAGATACTTTTCAAGTTGCAAGGAGACTTTACCCTGACAACATTCCCATACAGACAGAATAGATTGAACAGTCTGTCACAGTTGATTTTATCCATGTTCAAGCCATAGACCATACACACAGATCCTTGTGATCCAGCGCCTCCTTCATAGTTGCCACTTCCACAACGGCCAAAACGATCAGGCTGTGGATATCACAACAATCATCAATATCCAACAAAATAGAATCTTTTCAACCTTAACAATAAAAATGCACAATTGAAAGACTTCACTTACAGCTCCTCCCTTAGGTCCGAATCGTTCCCCTGGTCCACCATAAGGTCCTAACCGTCCATAGCCATCAAAACCATCATCATAGTAGCCACCATGGCCACCACCAAAGCCAGGAGGTCCACCACTAAACCCCCTGCCAGCTGGTCTATCTATGCAAAAGAAATATTTGAGCATACATCAACAGTGCAAAAACATTTCAACGGGTTGTAAAATTAATCTGAATTCACATTAAGACAAAATGAAAATAGTTAATTGTCCTTGTCAGGCGCAAACCGGCCAAGTCGGAATTTTTTTTTTTTTTTTTACCAAAATGTTCCTTGAAATATCTCACATGAAGTCTAAATCTTGTAGTATTGTCCAATAGATTTTCTACAATTTCATTTCTTATTAAAGCGGCTACGTTGATTCGTTTACTCGATCTATGCAGTTTTTTTGCTTCTCCTGAAAAAGTAGCTATTTCGGACGTGGCCGGTTTGCGCCTGACGACGTAATAATCCCAGCCAGATGACAAGAACCACGATTTTGCTATAGCTACTTAAAGCTCAAGGTATATTACCTCTAAAAAAAAAGAATGAGACTAGTTTTATTTTGGGTGTAGCTCCATAGCCATTTTATGTTGAAGACATTGGTGGACAGTATCAATTTTTGATAAAGTGGTACATTGATGCATTACAGAAAAATAAAGAAGAAAAGAATCAACTTACTATATGGAGCTGGTGCACTACCAAAGTGAGATTCTTGCAAAAGTGTCCATCCACGACCTGGGGGCTCTTTTCCTGCAAAATAACCAATTGTGTTACGGTACTGATCTTCGAAATCAGCCTTTCACATCTTGTTTTGTGTGATTAAAATAAATTGTATGAGGTTTAAAACAAAAACAACATACACACTGTTCAGGTTTCCTCAACTTATCAGCTTACTTTGAAAACAAAATCATCAATAAAGCAACAACCTTAAAAACACACATTAACTGACTTGGACAAACAGGTTCCATTTTTCATTTCTATTAGATGATAGTAAAATTAGGCATTATAAAATCTCATGAAGGGGAGGAGCGAATCAGGCTATTTGTGCGTGTGTCTTTCTTCATGAGTTGAGGATAAACGTTACCGATCGACCCCTTCACTTAAACCTAGATGAGCAGCAAAGTTGTTGAACACAGAAATTGAGCAACACCACTCTCTTTACATGCCCTTGCTTGCTCTGCGAGACGGACAAAAAATACATCAACCAAAATTCATCAGAGAGTGAAAATGTTTATAAATAATTTTTGTTGTTTGTTGGTGTTCATTTGAGAATATCTACAGGTTGTATGCGAGTACATTGGTGGCCTATGCACTATTGTCGGAGTTCATAGAAAAGGATATGTTAATTAACCAGAAAATAATTTGTTGTTGTTGGTTGTCTTGAAATAAAGTGTTCATTTTGGAATATCTGCAGGTTCTATGCAAATACATTGGTGGCCTATGCACTTTTCAGTGTCCGCATTCATGGAATAGGAAAATGGTTATTCACCAGAGTGAGCATTTAACTTTTGCATTCAGTTTTTTGAAGAGCTGAATTGTTTCAATGGCCTGTTGTATGCAAAGGATAGTTTTAAATGTAAAGAAACGGAGCTTGTCCCAATCCTTTGCGTGTTTTCCAACCAGCTTTACAAGTTTAAACATTTTTTTTCTTCATTTGTGTCATTTATTATGTCTTTGAAATGTTGGTGACTGCACTGTTCAGACAAAGTTCTTTTAATGGGGCTCAGAAGTAGATGACGATCTGTTTGTTAAGTTTTGTTTATTATTGGACAAGGCATTGTGGCATGAATAATAGTATCCAGTTTGTGTTGCCAGCATTGTCTTCACGGTGTCAGTATGCAGCATAGGTGGTGTTAGCTCCTACGATTGTGTATGAACATCTGTTTTATCAGTTATGTTGGTACAGGTACATGTATTGAGAATAGTTTTGTTTCTGAAAAAATCGTGTAGGAATGAGAACTACGCAATAGGATTATGTAGTTGTCCTGTTGTACATGAAGCAATATAAATGTGACAAGTTAAAATTGTATGTGAAACTACACTAACTAATCCTGTCGAGTTGAGTACTTACCTCCCAAAGCAGGGTTAGTGTAATCCCAACTATAGGAGTCATTCTTCACTACATTCAAACGTGTGGGCTGAAACAACAAGAGTATTTTTAGCTATTATATTTAAAGCAATGAAATAAAAACATTTACATTCATACAATAAAATATATTAAACAGTCAACTACTTGCGCAACATTAGGAACTTTAAAGTGATACATTTTAAAAGCAACCAGTGAAAAAAAAAAATAGTTTGAATACACTGCACACAGACCCTTACATTGGCATATTCTATTTTGAGTGTGCAGCATCCAGAATAAATATCAGCTCCATCCAATGCCTGTTTGGCTATCTTGGCAGACTCCACATTGTCAAATCTTGCTTTCATTAAGAAAAAAACATGTAGCACATATGTGCACTACTGCCTCAGATCCAAACATGAAACTGACATGGGTTAAGATGATTTAAATCACAATAGAAATCAGACGAATAAAAACCATGATTTAAATTGAAAAATGGTCACTTTTAAAGCAGGAGGTCCTATATGCTAGCTTTTTTTAAAAATGTAACAGTTAAATAAATCAGATACATGAAACCCAAAAGAAAACTTCAAAAAATAAAAAAACTATCAATTTTGAATCCCTAGCCAAGACACCAGTACGGGACGAACCGACCTCGGTTGAGAGTGAACTACGCCTGATTCGTAAATGGGAAACTGATCAGTGGAATGACAGTTGGGATAACTCTGATATGGGCCGAGGTGTGTGGCAACACTTAAAGCGGCCAAACCTAACCGATCCGTGGTGGAAACTCCACAGGGGAGAGGCTTCTACAATAGCCCAGTTCCGTACTGAAGACTTGCGGTGTAGAAACTGCAGAGAGGCGGTGGAGACGATGGATCACGTCCTTGTCAGTTGCCCCACCTTGCAGGAGTTCAGGGTGAGTGGAGTCCTATATGTGAGTGTGTCACACTTTCGTGATACAGAAAATTTAGTTCTCTGAGCCCTAAGAGAGTAATCTCGGCTCGCATTCTTCGAGAAGTGAAGTTTAGACCTGGTATCACCAAAGACTAAAAAAGTTCTTGAAATAAAGAAAAAAATCTTTTTAATCTGATTGAAATATAAAAAATCATTTTTATCATTTCTGAAATTGACTACTACACAAATGTATACAGTGAACAAGTCAAAAGGATACTCTACCATCGCCTGCACACAATATTTTTTAAATATGACGATTCTCTGTACTTGGCCATAAGGACTGTTTATTTTACGCATTACATCCTGTAACAATGAGTTAAAGTTAAATGAGTTTAACACTGAGTTACACTTTCTAAACAACAGCTTACACAACATTGTAACAAATACTTACAACTGTGATAGGGTGTAGTGGGTTTAGGACTGTGAACAGTAGAATGTGATTAGCTGGTCTTGAATCTTCTTCACTGTTAGAAGATTACATTTTTAAAAAAAAATACATTTTTTCAGCAATGTCAAATTTATTAATAAAAAAAAACTGTATCAATGAACAATTATTTACCCAGGCCTTTGAATCTTTGTGCTGAGTGAGAAATTGAAGAACGCTGGCTGTCCGGCAACATAAATGGAATTACTCTGTTGATAAACACAACCATAAACAACGTAAAGGACACTGTACTTAGCACGCTTTACAATAGAACGTTTACTATTTCTGACCTAATCAAAAAGATAACTTTACCTGACAATATTCCACACAATTTTTGGCAACATTAATATCCTGCAATGAAAAAATGTATATTGCTCATTACAAAAGGCAATACTTATTTAAGGTGTTCTAGTGTACAGGGTTTAGCATGTAGGCCTACATGTAACATTGTAAGCATCTATAAAGTAAGTTATTTACCTCAAATTCAATTAGTGCTTGACGTTTCTTTGGCATCATCATGACATCTCTATGATCAGTTTAGTAAACAAATAAATATGACAATGTAAACTTATACTTATAATATGAAAACTATTTTTTCAGGATATACAATGATTTTATTATTTTCACTTTACAAGCAACTGAAATTTTTTTTTTATACATACACATAAAAAAAATAAAACATAATGTTAAATATAAACAGTAAACATAAGAAATACCCAATATCTAGCTCTGAATTTTCACTTAACATATATACAAAAAGCAACAAGACTTGCCTGACAGTGCCAAAGTACTGTACTGCTTCCACCAAGTCACCTTCAATGGCATGCTCTGAAAGACCACGAACATGCACACATGGTGATGGTGAAGGTTTGAATGTGTCCTCTGGATCCTAGAAAAGTACAACAGTATACAAATGACTCACTTTATGAGTTTCTTAGCAAATGAACCAAAATGCAATAAATTGACAAACAATCTCGCTTCTGAATTATGAGCCTAAGTTTTCAAGTGATTATAATTTGTCATGTGTTGCACTCCTGTGCGATATGTTAAACGATAATTGGAAATAATATTGGCCTGTTTTTCAAAAGTTATTTTGGCTTTGTTGGAAGGTAATTTTTTTAAACCTTAGGCCTATAGGAACCTAATTTATAGCCATAAAATCCTAAAATTATTGGAAAGTAAAGTCCCCCCACTGGACCAATTTGCTCCATGGGGCCTGTTAATCCATGTACTGTCAAGTGCATTTGTTCTGCAGCATTAAGATAATTTTAGTCTTTTTAATATATACAAGGAAAATTTTAGATTGACCAGGAAAACTGCTTTTAAGGTCCATATAGTAAAGTACCTTTGGAACCAAACTGATCATAGGGCTGGTGAAGCAGCGTTCACCAGTTTCTATGGCCACGGCATACGAGGGGATATGCCGCCTTTACTTTACCCCAACTAATGTCAGGTACCCATCAGAGCTGGGTAGACCCAGGGGCACCCTCAAGTCCCGGGAAAACATCCTAGCCTGCACCAGGATTCGAACCCAGAACATTCGGATTGCCAGTCGAAGCGCTGCCGCTCGGCCGCTGTGCCCCATTAATGTCCTTATAAGTAAGCCTATACTAGTATACATTTTCCTTTAGCATATTGGACAAGGAATTAATTACAAGAATATGAAAGCAGTGTGTGATGACCTTTGAAAGTAAGCACTATTTTGAGAATCTACTTCTGCTCTTAAACATCTCCCAAAATGATAGTTTAGTGTTAAAAGCCATCTAAATATGATTTTAAACACATAAAACTATGTTCTATTCTTGGGTAACATGCAAACATTTAACAGTTTTAATAAACTCACTGTAATTAGAATTTAGTAGGCCTACTAGTAAAAAAAATGTTGGTCTGATATATCGTGCATAAAATTTTGATGTAAGTTTTCGGCATCTGAGTTTTGTTTCTGAATGAAAAATTTTAAATTTGCATTTATCATGAGTTACAGACGCTCTTTCTATAAAGAAGATTATTTTTGTATTGTTGAATACCATAACAGCTGATTGTATCTCCACAGAACAGGCCATAATAACCAATGATCCGCCGTTATCACAGTTCATTGGTTAAGAAGCATTTGCCATTTCCAAGGTCACTCAAAGGCCTTTACTTTTCCCTAACTAATGCCAGGTAGGTACTCATAAGAACTGGGTTGACAGGAACATATTGCAAATTCAAACCCAGGACCTTCAACTAGGCCCTAGCCTAATCCCGCCGAAAGTTAGCAGCTCAGCCCAACATAAATATTTAAATAAGGCTTTAAATAAAAAGTTGCTATAAGTTGACTTAGAGGATTACAGACGTTCCTGCTAGGTAGAAGATTACATCATAAGCCCAAAACTCCTATAGGGAACCTGGGACTGGTCAGCAGCAGGGCTAAAATCGGTGCTGTCTTTTTACAGCTGGGTGTCGGTGTAGTCGTAGTAATATCAGTTTCAGTTATTAATGTTGCTTTTCCGCTATTACAAATCTGATATTTTCACGTACACCTATACGGTCTGCAGGTTGTGAACGTGATGTTGACATAAATAATTTAAATGCTTATTGGTTTACATATATATAAATACATGGCCATCATCGCCACCATGGGCCTAGGCACAAAATCAAAATGGTAGAAAGTAGAAGTTGTGTTTCCAACTAGATGGTGAAATATGGTGTGGCAATAAGAAAGCTATAGTATCACCAACGCACATTATATTGCGTTATTAACAAAAACTTCAGTAATAAAAAAAAAGCAAGAACAAAAAAACAACTGTTCATAAACACTAACCTTTGTCCCATCATCTGTTCTTTGCCTTTTGTGTGACTGTTCATAATTGTTCGCCTTTTCGATTAACTGGAATAAATTTGATATTCAATATACGCCAGATTTTTGTTAATGAATAAAATCAATAGTCTTCAATTTTTTATAAAAACAGACCTGAGATTGATTAAAAATAATTAATTTGCTAAGAAAAATAATTTATTTCCTTGCTGTTTAGTTTGACAAAGTTTTAGAGCATTTAAATATTGTTCATTATTTTTCAACTAAAATAATAGAAAAAGTAGGCAATAATTATAATAATAATTCACAGTACAGGAAAATACACTCCCAAACAATACCATAATATGAAATCATTTCAAAGGGACTTCATTCTGAAATGGGGCTCAGTTAAGTTATTAATTGATCTAAATATATTCAACCATTTATAATTCAACTTTTAATATATGAAGACTACATTGAAAGAACTTGATTAGTAATAGTAATAGTTCTATGTTTATTTAAAAAAACAACAACAAATTAAGCAATATAGTTTATATAAAAAACTTTCTTTTGGAAGACGTTTCCAATATAACTTTTGTGCCTATAAGCCTGTAGCAAACATACATATAAATATATATATAAATAAACAAACAGACATATACGGTATATATAAACAAACTCACTGTAATAATATATATATACTAGTGGTTATGCCCGTCAAAATGACGGAGAAATCAATGACTACAAAGTGTTTAGTTAAGAGAAAAAGAAAAAAACAACATATTATAATAAAAACTGAAATGAGAACTTTTCTTTCGGTATTTAGTTTTTGTTTTTTTAATTGTTTCTGGTCACCCTGACCCTGATATGTATGCATAAGAATTGTTGCTGTCAAGCTTCTGGTATTTAAAAGTAATCATTTATAACTTGTCCTTTATAATTCGTATCTGGTATTAAAAAGTAGTGAACAGTTGTGTTGACTTGACTTTAATGACTTGCTATAATACTATTAAATTAAGAATAATATAATATCAAAAAGAATAACAAAACCAAATTCCAAACAATAAAAAATGTAAATTAAAAAATGCAGATAATATTTCAATACAATAGAAACTAAAGGGAGAACATTTTTTTACGGTATTTAATTTTTGCTCTTGCTTATTGTATCAACAAAACAGTATTGATAATATTTCTTTCTAGGTATTTAGTTTTTGTTATTGTATACTTTGTCTGGTCGCCATGACCCTGGAATATGCATAAAAATTGTTGCTGTATTGAAAAGTAAACATTATAATTCGTATCATTAAATTTACAGAGCGTATAAAGTTGCCTATTAATGGATGTTCTCAATAGCGACGTGAATCCCTTAAATAATTAAAAAATTTGGTTACTTTTACTTAAAAGGATAATGCAAACATCAATAATGAAAAAAAAAGAAATGATTTGATAGACATTACGTCTTTCGACAGAATTTTTTTTAGTAGGCCTACACCATTCAAACTCTCCAAGCGAAATTGCGGTGCGTAACTTTTAAAAAAGATCTCGCCACATAAAAAAAGCCCAGCAGAATAGGGAGAACCCCATCAGACCCTCGCGTTCAACATAGTAAATCTCACGTTCAACATAGTAAATGAACGGAAATGGCCATATGTTAAGTACGGTTATATTTATTTGCATAGTTGGATCTAACATTTTTGATTGTTTAAATCAACACATTAATTATTATAAGTGATAAAATAAAATTTTCTTTTTGAGGACGTTTCCAATTTATACATTTAACCTTTGTACCGAGCGGTCAAACGGCCTAGGAGCCTATAGCGAACAAACATATAAATATATCAACATAAAAAAACTCACGGTAATTATATATATTATATTGATTGATTATATATACAGTAAAAAAACATTATAGCTTAAAGTGGTTTATCTAAATATAATGCAAACATACACAACAATGAAACAACAAGGACTAATTAAATGGCAGGTTCTTTGAATTTTGAAAACACTCAAGATATATAACCATTTATAAATCAACTTTAATATATAGACCTACTTTATATGGCTTAAGACATTGACAGGTTAATGTTATTCACAAATTAAATATTTAAGTACAGCAAGCAATAAAGAATAAGGTTATTTACAGCAATACAACATCTTTCTATAGGTGTGGATAGAAATGGGAATGAATAAGGGGTTGGATTCCCTTCTAGGAAATTGGTTCTTTACAAATTATCTTTTTATTAGTTGATACAATAAGTCAAACTCTGCTGGATTGGATGGAAAGGGGGGGGGGAGGAGGAAAGAGAAACTTTTTTATCTGTGTAGTATTTAAACATTGAATAGATTGCATGAGTGTTTCAGGGAGACACACACACACAAATAGGTAAAGATGTGTATTAGCGGTACTTACATTTTTTTCAATGAGTTTATCCGGGTTTCCACACAATTTACAACCTTCTTGACCTCGTGAGGACTGTTGTAAAAAAACATCTAGAGCCACTTCTTGTATTTGTTTTATAATATTCCGCAGCTGCTCTCTAAAATTTGGGTCGACTTCATTCATATTTGATGTTTTTTTTTATTGCTTCTGCAGTATTCAATGCCAACAATTTTTTACTGTAACAAAAAAAGGTGAATATTATTTTATATTTTTCTGTACATCCTTATATAGTTTTTTAGATTCTAATGACAACTGTTATGGTCTTCTGTCGTCCATCTAGAGTTCGGTTCACTTTGCAATAATGCACTCAAGCCCCATAAACATTTGAAGACTTATATACTGTACTTGAACTTATTTCTAATATGACATTTATATGCACTGTTCAATAATAGTAACTTCTTCAACTCTCTACAAAGCATAAACAACTACACCTATTTGTGTGTAACGATAAATTCAATTAATTATCCAGCAATTAATTAAGCCATGATATTAGTAATTAGTCCATTTTATAATTTCCCCCATTTTAATGAAAGTTACATTAATTTTTGGCATGTTGAAGGACAGTCAAGCAATTTTTTATCTCTTCTTTGTTTGCAAGGGACTGGCAATTAAAAGATTATAAATGGGTGCACTGAGGCTTACTTTAAAGGGATCAGGAAAGTTAAGGGTGGTGGGTGTATAGGGACAGAACTCCTTTAAATCTGACTGATTAAGGTGTCTGCCATCTGGGAAGATCGTACCTCACTCTTTAGAAGACGATCCCGCATAAATGCGCTTGTTAGTCACCTTAAAACTCTCTTACTCATTCTTCCACACAATACTGGGATAATTTCCAACTTTAATATTATGCCGTATATACTCGCGTACAAGTCGCACCTGTGGATAAGTCACACCCCTAATTTAAGATTTTTTTTCTTATATTTTGACATTGACCTGCGTATAAGTCGCACCCTGACTTTCAAGGGTTACACTGCTTTTAAACTTTTCAAAAATGCATACCTTTCAAACAAAAAAGTTACTTAATATTCACCATAATTTGGAAACTTTCCTTAAAGATTGGTTTCAATCATGCATAACGCAAACATAATCAAACAGAGGCAGCTTAGCGCTTCATTTATTTTAAACAACCAATCAATACAGCCATTAGTCATATGCGAAAGTTTTTGTAAGGCATCCTTGTCCCTACTCAAGTTCCTAATCCCTATTGTTACACTATAGTGGGTTGAAACAAAAAAAAATCTTTGAGGTGCGATTTCTAGACTGGACGGGGCCTAGACTACCTTTAGAAATTTATGAATAAATAAGGGCACCCTAAAAAAATTCTTGCTGTCTAAAAATGGCCTGGCACAAACTCGGTAAACCCCCCGGCACAGAATGATTAAATTTTTTTTTTTAAATCTTTATTCTATCTTTTATTGTATGTTTTATATCTCTATTATATTTAAATATTTTAAGCTTGTTTGTGGGATAAATTTAAAGTACTGATAAATACAATTATACTGGAACTAACAACGATCATGACTAAAGAAATGTCGGTAATTTTGATTTGGTCATTCTTGAAATAATGGTGATAATAGTGTATAAAAACATTTCTTATCGAACTATAGGACGGTAATTAACTCAAAATCGTCCCTCGTTTACGTAGATTAAGCAGTTCTAGATTTTGCCACCAAAGGTGAATGTTTGCAAAATAGCATTCTTCTTTTAATTAGTATAACTTAGTCTGTATGGCTTAAAATTGGACTTAGATATTATTATGTTTTTTTCTGCAAAGTTGTACAATTTCACTCTAACTCTAATACTCTAACCATCAAAAACTAATACTCAAGAGTTCCTCAAGGAACTGTTCTAGGACCCCTACTATTTCTAGTTTATATTACTGATCTACAAAATTGCATCAACACAGGAACAAAAGTAAGATTATTTGCCAATGATTGCATAATTTATAGAATAATAATAAAGACAGGAAAAGATAGTGAAATTTTACAAAAAGACCTAGATGAACTACCAAAAAAGGAATCTTGGGAATATGTCTTTTCACCCAGAAAAATGGTATCCAAGAAAAAGAAACAAATAAAAAAAAAAACTACTACATTCATGGAAAGAACTGACTCTAACAATAACAATGCTAAGTATCAAGGAGTAATAATAAATGACAAGTTATCTTGGTAATAACCCTCACATTGATGAAGTAACTACAAAATAAAACAAAACATTAGGATTCATAAAAAGGAACTTTTACAAATGTAATTTAAAAGAATATAAAACTATAATGCTACTTCACATTAGTTAGGCCTATATCTTATCTTATCTTATACATTACAGACGCTCCTTCTATAAAGAAGATTATTGCGTCCTACGCTCATCCGTGGTCCGAGTCTAGTCTTGCATTTTTATTAATGTTTTAAATGATGTTAGGTTACTGGTTTTCCTGGTTTGTTCAGGCAACCCATTCCATGCCCGAATGCCACTCGGGAAGAAAGAGTACTTATATGCATTTGTTCTCGCATAAGGGACAAGGAAGGTGTTTTTGTCTTTATGTTTATCTGAGCTTTGCAACAGATTGTTATTGGGTTGTATCTCTAAATTAGAGTTTAATGCCTTATGTATTATTACTACTTTACTCTTTGCCCTTCTGTCCTTTAGTGTTTCTAGGTTTAGTGATTTGACTAATGGTGTTACTCTTGTCAATTGGGAATATTCACTAGTTATAAACCTTGCAGGTCTTTTTTGAATTTGTTCTAATTTTTTAATGATTTCATTAGTTGATGGGTCCCATACAGATCCTGCATATTCTAGTATAGGCCTAACTAATGTGAGATAGCATTTTAGTTTTATATTCTTATTACATTTGTAAAAGTTCCTTTTTATGAATACTAATGTTTTGTTTGATTTTTTAATTACTTCATCAATGTGAGGGTTCCAAGATAACTTATCATTTATTATTACTCCTAGATACTTAGCATTGCTAGTTTGAGTTAGTTCTTTACCATGAATGAAGTAGTTTGTTATTATTTGTTTCTTTTTCTTGGATACCCTTATTAGTTGGCATTTTTCTGGATGAAAAGACATACTCCAGTTTGATTCCCATTTTTGTAGTTCATCTAGGTCTTTTTGTAAAAGTTCACTACCTTTTCCTGTCTTTATTATTCTATAAATTATGCATTCATCGGCAAATAATCTTACTTTTGTGCCTGTGTTGATGCAATTTGGCAGATCATTAATGTAAATTAGAAATAGTAGGGGCCCTAGAACAGTTCCTTGTGGAACTCCTGAGTTTACTGTTATTGGTGATGACTTAGAGCCATTTATTATCACTGTTTGTTCTCTGCCTATAAGAAAGTCCTGAATCCACTGATGTAAGGGACCAGAGATGCCAAAGAATTAAAGTTTTTTAAGAAGACTAGAATGATGAACTTAATCAAATGCTTTTGAAAAATCTAGTAATATAGCATCAATTTGGTTGTTATTATCTAATCCCTTAGACAAGTCATCTATTAAGCCTATCAATTGAGTCTCACATGATCTATTTTTCCTGAAGCCATGTTGGTGTGGGCACAGTGCATTTAGTTTGTCTAGATGATTTACTATACTACTATATATTATATGTTCAAGTAATTTACATGTTATGCTTGTTAGAGAAACAGGTCTATAATTTCCGGGGTCAGATTTATCTCCTTTTTTGAAAAGGGGGGTTACATTGGCTAATTTCCAATCTTTGGGCACTTGGCCCTGGTTTAGAGAGGCCTGAAAAAGTATTTTAAAGATTGGAGATATTTCATTAGTTAGTTCTTTAAGCAGTCTTGCTGGTATTTCATCTGGACCAGAAGCTTTGTTTACTTTTAAGTTGGTTAGGAGTTGTTTAATGCCTTTTTCATCTACATTTATATTTCCTATCTCTTCTAGTTTGTTTAAATTTATGAATATTTCTTTGTCACCTGGCCTATACTAGAATATGCAGCATCTGTATGGGACCCATCAACAAAAGAAAACATTAAAAAATTAGAACAAATTCAAAAAAAGGGCTGCAAGGTTCATAACTTGGGAATATTCCCAATTAACCAGAGCAACATTATTAGTCAAATCACTAAACCAAGAAACACTAGAGGACATAAGGGCAAAGAGTAGAGTAATAATAATACATAAAAGGCATTAAACTCTAATTTAGAAATACAATTCAATAACAACCTGTTGCAAAGCTCAGATAAACATAAAGACAAAAACATTTTCCTTATCCCTTATGTGAGAACAAATGCATACAAGTTCTCTTTCTTTCCAAGTGGCATTCAGGCATGGAATGGGTTGCCTGAACAAACCAGTAACTTAACATAACTTTTAAAACATTAATAAAAATGCAAGACTAGACTCGGACCACGGATGAAGCGGAGGACGCAATAATCTTCTTGATAGAAGGAGCGTCAGTAATGTATAAACGATAATATCAAAAGTTGAAATGTAAAAAATGAAATTGATAATTAAATATTTTTTTAAGTATTTTTTTTTCTTTTATACTTTGACCTTAGTTTTGGAAAAAAAAAGAGGGGGTGGGTGGTGGATGAGGTTGAAGGAGAAGAGGAGCAAAAGAAAAGAATGTCACAAAGACCATTTTTATTATAACTTGGCATTTTAAAAATTCACAGCACTATCACTGCACTCTACATTACATATATAGCTTCTGAGTAATAGCTACATACTAGTATACACGACATGCAAAGGCCTGCATAACAATTATTTGTAATGCAATTTTACTTATATACTATAAGTTTTATGTTTTGCAGATGTTCCAGCTAGAATCTAGATATGACTAGTCCCAAAACTTCTACACTACACTAAAGTCCTACAGGGCGGCAGGGATTGGTTGGCAGCAGGACTAGAACCCGGGCCGTTTTGTTGACAGCAATTTAAATTTAACTAGGCCTAAACAAAGCAGATCTGTAAATTATCCGGGACTTGGCTTACTCAACTTAGGCTAATGATATATTATATAAAAAGTAATAAATTGAGTGGATTAATCATTAATAGAATTGAGATATAGAATATAAATATACTATTTATATAGTATAAAATATGGCTATACTTTGGTTTAACTGCCTCACGGAGTTTTTCTAAGTGCCATATATCAATTTTTGTCCTGAATACGAAAATTGAGGTTTCATTGAGCGGTTCCATTTGTGTAATGTTTATTTAATGTTGAAAATTTGGTAATTTTGCATGTTTTATTAAATATTGTTACCTTTTTTGAGCACTTTGTGTTATATTGTGTTACGTCCCTTTGATTTGTTTTTTTTTATTTATTTTTTCTTTTATCTCTATAATGTCAAACACACACACACACTCCATGTACCACACGCTTCTCGGACCAGATTTTTTCCCCAGTATCGGTTAGTTTCTAGGATAGGGATGGCAATGTGGTATTTTTTAATGGTTAGTATCGGTTAGTTTCTAAGGTTAGGGAGAGCTATGTAGTTTTTTTATTTGGCTATACATAGCCAACCTGGCCATATCTTGGGACAGGAAGTAGTCTAGAATAGCCCATCCTGCAAGAGACAAGGTGTTCTCAACAAGTAGGAAGAAAGAACAATAGGATTTTGTGTCTTTTTGTGTTATTTCATATGAAATACGGTAAGAATAATTTTATTTTTGTTTTCATTTCGTGCTATTTTGCCCCTTTTTCCTTTTCGGTATTGGTTCTAAGAAATTCCGACTGAAAATTTTCATACCAGGAGCTATTGATGAGTGTTTTAGGAATGGCTGCAGACTTGATTAATGTATCGAGTTGCTTGGCTGTGTGATGTCACAAGCCTATGCTAAACACAATAGAAATTATTTTATTTTTGGGAAAAAAATATTTTTTTCAGTTTATATAGTCTGCTGCTTTTCCTAAGTCAATTTTCAATAGTTCCATGCGAATAAATTTTCAGTTGGAATTATTTAAAACCCTACTTTTTGTGAGGCAGTTAAACCAAAGTATTACCTAAAATATAGGCCTACTCAGTATTACTATATTATATCCAATATAGGCATATAGGTATTACGGTAGCCTATAGCCTAGGCCTAGTATATAGAGTATAGAGTCACTATAGACTAGGTCACTAGGCCCTATACTATTTTAGTCAAGTATAGTGGCTATGCCTTATGCTAGGCTATAGCCGCAATAAAGGAGGCTACTTTGAAATAAGGCAAAATATAGTAAATACAATATAGTAGGAGTAGGTTATAAAATTATAAATACGTTTGAAGTTAGGCTTTTAAAAATGTTTGGACAAATATAATAATGATATTATATTTATATTATTATTATTATGAACAGCCACAGACTACACTTTAAATTTACCTTGCCTAAACTTTAGTCTAAAGTCTTTACTGATTAGGCCTACTGGCTTTAGCTATATTATTATTATACCTAGATCTATATTACTATATATATAAGTATAAGCCTATAGTATAATAGTAGCCTATACCCTATACTCTACCTAGGCCCTATACTCCTATAGTATCCTATAATCAATACTAGCTATACTTAGACTATAATCTATAATATTATTTAGGGCCTATTATAAATTATTATTTTAAATTATACGCCGTATACGGTAGGTCCTATCATCTATGATTTTATGATACCTCTCAGAAGCCTCTCTTCTCTAGTCTCTGACCCTCTGAAGTAGGCCTATCAGGCTATCACTATCTGACAAAGTAAAAGTCTATGTTGAGCGAGATGGCATCACAAAATTAAAATGAACAATTAAAAGACAATAGAATGAATAATGTATTCATATTTTGATTATGTACAGCGTGTTCGGATTTGTTTTCGACTCAGTCACTCGTATAAAGTTGGTGTAGATCTAAACTTCTATTCTAAAGTCTAACATTCTAACCTTACAGTGGTTACCGCTTTAATGAAGGGAAGTCACTCTTAAAATATTTAACGCATTGTCAATAATATTGATCACTGAGCTATATATACATGGAGTGCTGGAGTAAATTGTAGCACTGAGCTCTAATATATGGAGTGCTCAAAGGAAGTAAATTGTAGGAGAAAATGCGGACTTTTTAATATAGATAGGTGCACCGTAGACTGAACTATATATAAATTAGCGTCTAAATAATACATATATACTATTATATACATTAAAATTACTTACTCAGTTAACATATATAAGCGTATGTGGTATTCAAAGAATTATTCAGACAAATGATCAACCATTTCATCTTTTGACTTGACAAAGAAATGAATCCGGTAGCCTACTTATTAAAGTTAACACAACTCTCTAGTATAAGAGAGTATATAGAGTCTATATAAAATAGTTCATTTTTATCAAATTACAATGACGCAATTACAAAAAGTTTTGAAATTTTAAGTAATTTTATATATATCTTGGTCAGTCTACAGTGCACCTATCTATATTAAAAAGTCCGCATTTTCTCCCATTTTTTCTTCTCTATTTTAATTGCTTGAGCACTCCATGTATAAATAGCTCAGTGAATTGTAGGAGAAAATGCAGACTTTTTAATATAGATAAGTGCACTCTAGTGCATTGAGCTATATTATATTCATAGAGTGATAAATCAAATGCGGACCTAATATATTATTTTAAATACTTTTTTTCATTGGTTTATGTGCTCTTTTTAGTTAGGCTGTATGTGAAATACGCTATAAGCTTACATTATGTATTGATATTTAAATTAAAAGTATAGCAACCAAACTTGTAATGGATTAAAATAAAGACTAGATCTATTTGAAAATGTAACATTATTTTCAAAAGATAAAACTTCTAAACAAAGGAGACATTTAATTATTTGTTTTCATCATCTTAATCACATATCCTGCAATGTAAGAAATTGCAGCTTCTTTAACTTCTGACAGTCTGCCTACTTCATAATCTGGGACATTATCTAATAACTAATATCTGGTGTAATAGAATCAATAGGCCTACTAATATTAGTGTCGTGATTACCTCTAAAATCTTTGTATCATCCGGACAAATACAACTACATCTCCACCTTCTATTTCATGCCTCATAATTAAATAGCTTTTTGAATGCATATGTAAGGGTCTGTAACTGTTTTAAGTTGGCAGCTGTTTCGTTTGAAATGATTCCGTGTTTTTATATTTTTGCCCGCCATTTCGGGCTATAAATAGGCCTGTTGGCGGGTCCCTTTGGTTTTTGGGGAAGAAAGTCTTTTGCTTGATGCGAGACTAGGTGGCTGTGTGCCCCTCTATTAGGCTGTGTGCTCTATGAAGCTGTGTGCTTCCCTGTTTTGGCCTTTGTGTGGACTTAGTGTCCAGTGGTCACCAGACACAAACAATACCCAAATCCATGACAGAAGCATATATAACTCTTATACCCAAGACCAAAACAGATACACCCGCAGTTCAGGATTTTAGACCAATATCACTACTCAACACTGATTATAAAATACTTGCTAAAGCACTGTCCAACAAATTAGCCAAATACCTACCACACCTTATACACACAGATCAACAATGCAGCGTTAAAGACAGAAACATACTAAACCACACACACTTTATTAGGGATCTCATAACATACACACAAGACAAACAAACAAACGACATTATACTCGGTGTCGACCAAGAAAAAGCATTTGACAAACTCTCACACTCTTACTTACACAAAGTACTAAAAAACACCAACATAAACCCTTATCTCTGCAATTGGATACACACTCTCTACAAATCACCACATAGCAAACTACTGATAAATCACACTCTTACAAAATCTTTCCCTATTGAGAGGTCGGTAAGACAAGGATGTCCCTTATCCGCGATGTTGTATGTACTGGCCATTGAACCACTCCTCAATTGCATAAGAGCGGACCCAAACATCAAAGGTGTAACGCTACCGGGCAACAGAGAAAGAAAATTAGTGGCCTACGCGGATGACACATCCTTTCTACTATCCGACCTCCAATACATAGCCCCAACACTACAGACACTGCACGAATATAGCAAAGCTAGCGGAACAACAATAAACACCAAAAAATCCAGCATTATGCAAATAGGACACAACAGAAACATCACGGAACAGCACACCATCCCACAAACAAATAAGCAGAAAATACTAGGAATCACCTTTCACAACAAACAGACAACACCAAAGAATGGAACGAAATTTTAAATGGAATGGATAGGAAAATAGACCTGTACAAATACAGAACACGCACTATCTTTGGCAGAGTCACTATCATAAACACACTCATACTGCCCAAACTGATATATTATGCAACAACACTACAACCACCCAAACGCATAATAACTCGAATCAACAAATCAGTACGCAACTTCATCTTTACCAACACAATACACAACCTGAGCAACACGTTGCTTATGCAAGACAAACACAAAGGCGGCCTCAACCTCCAAGACATAACCACGAAAATACAAGCGCTTCGACTCCGCTTCTTATGCATAGCACAACAAAACATACAAGAATACCCCTTTGTAGAATACTACATCAGTCAACGACTACAGACTCTTTTTAAAGCAAATAATAACACGCCACACTACTCAGGCACTTCTCTCCCATCCTTCTACAAACATCTCTTACAGGCGTGCAAAAACAACGAATTTATAATACAAAAGAAAACTAAAGACATATACAATCATCTAGCACTTCAAAAAGCAAAACCATTAGCAGAAAGAATAAAGTGGGGCCGTGAACAAAATATTACAGACTTCGCAGACACATTCAAAAATCTACATAACCCCATACTTAACAACACCCAAAAAGAAATTACTTACAGACTTGTATATAACATAGAACAAAGCATTACTTTAAACAAACTACCCACAAATAACAACTTACTACAATACAATGCCAAGTTGCAGATACTAGGGACATATTATAGACAAACCGTATGGAGAAACTGGATAAAGGCAAAAAAAGAGTCAATTACTATATTATATTACGCAAGAAAACCTTGAAATAGAATTTCGAAAAAAAAACGCAAAAAATCATTGAAAACTGTAATCATTGAATACTGTAATGTATAACATAATATAATATAAAACCCAGATCTAACAAGATTCTATAAGTTTCAGCTGAGGAGGACCCAGCACCAGAACTCAGAAGAGAGAAGACACCAACCAAACAACCCCAGGCATCATTTGTTTTGACTATACCATACCCATTTTATGTACAAATATCATAAAATCCTTTATTATGTAAATATATATACATGTAAATATTTTAAACTACGGTTTTTCTTATTTAAAAAAATGTCACTTATGTAATAAAATGTAAAAAATGTAATGCAAATAAAATTATTTAAAAAAAGCTTGATGCGAGACTAGATGGCTGTGTGCCCCTCTATTAGGCTGTGTGCTCTATGAAGCTGTGTGCTTCCCTGTTTTGGCCTTTGTGTGGACTTAGTGTCCAGTGGTCATCTTTTTCTAGTACTAAGGTGTGGCTGCTAAGGTAATGATAATAGTTTTAATCGATGTTTTATTATGCCTTGTATTGAGTGTTTACACACGGGACTGGTATGAGTCTTGTGTGTAATTTATTTTAATTATTGAATGGTTTATTTTTATAATGTTTTCATGTTGTTATAGGCCTACGTGGTAATTAGCACTACAATTCGTGTTAATTGGGAGTGCCCATTGCTGCTTTGTTTACAGGTTGTAACAGGTGGCGCATTTATTTGCCAGCCACGCTGTATGGTTTATATTTCCTATTTACAAGTGGTTTACTTCATTGTTACCCACTTTGTAATATGAGGTCGAGTATGTTTGATTTTAAATGTGGTTGGCTTGGGCGCCAGAATCACATTTAATTAACTGTTTTCTAATATAGCCTTCAGTGGCTTTTTCATAGTCACTGGTGGTGGGGATTTTGTAGTCCTTTTGTATATATATTATTATAATGCATTCCATATTTGGCATAAGTACTTGAGATGTTTAGTCTGGCATGGCATCCTTTACTATTTTATGTTTACCTTTTATTTATATGTATATATTGTTATGAATTTAAATTGATGATTTATTTATGTGTTTATTGTGTATTTCAGCCAGGCGATGTATAATCTGGTTGGGTTTTTTTGTTGATTGATAAAATATGTTTTCTTAGACAGCAGAAATTTGATTGTTTGTTCTAGTTTTATTAAGAGTCTATTTTTAGTTTAATGTAAGATAGGTTTTTTTTTTGTTGGACTGTTAGAGTTATGTGTTTTTTTGTAATGGTTTTCTTGAAGTTAGATTAAGAGTATTTTTATGTGAATAAAGTTATAGTTTTATAGAGTCACTTTAGCTTTTGTTTATCTATCTCTGTTTCTTTTAAGTGTCGTGCTCTTGTGGTGTGTCGTGCTGTTTTAGTTAGCCAGTAGTAGCTGTTATTTTATTTAGGATAGTTTAGTTTAGCTAAAGCCTTAGACTTGACAGTCACCTTGGGTTCGGTTAGGCCAAGGTTGCACAGACCACGACCCATCCCCCTTTTTCTTCCCCTTCCTTACCCTTCTGTCTTCTCTCCCACTCCCACCCCTTACACATACGCAAATTGGGTTGCTGTAGGACAAAGAAATGAATCCGGTACTTATTAAAATTAACGCAACTTACAAGTATAAGTATAAGATAGTATATATAGAGTCTATATAAAATCACAGACTATAATACACATGGACCGCTTGCTTTAGTATTTATGCTATATTATGATGACTCGAAAGACTGCTTTTCGGAATTTCCGATTCGTTGTTTCCTTATTACACTTCCGTTTTATTGAATCGCTTCGATTTTCTCAATGAAAAATTAAAATTAAAATGGAAAGTTCTATACAGCGGAAACATTTAAGAAACAACGAGGAGCGTAGAAGTAATTTAAGACAGCCTTATTGGTTGCGCACGGAAAAAAAGTATATAAGCCTATCGCCAAAAAACTCTGTTTTAGCATGCAAATGACATCATTTTAGGCTTTTTTTGCTTCCCAAAACACATTTGGGTTAATAATATGACATTGTATAAAATAATGCTTAGGCTATATTTTCTTTTAAAAAAAAAAGCCAAGGTGCTAAAAAAAAAGCAAAGTTCGGATTGAAAAAGCCAAGATTTTCGGGGAAAAGCCAAGGAGAGGTGTCACTGGTCGCCAGTAGAGTAAATTATAATGACCCTTTGCGAAAACCACTAGACCACTAGGCTTAAAAAAGCACCCTATTTAGTTTTTGTGACCTTTTTTCCAAACCAGTGGCGTAGCAAGGTTTGGAAGTGGGGAGCGAAATTTTAGGAAAAAGGCAATTTTTCCAGATTAATAGAAAAACTAAGAATTTGTACGTATCAAGTACTATAAAAAAATCCTGTGCCTCGGGATGCACACACACTGTATAATAGTGCAGTTTTTATTTAACCATTCACAATTCTTTTTCTAGCAGCTAATAATGATGGGAATTTCTGCAAAATTGAATTTACCAATACACACTTAAACTTAGTGGCAGCTCTTGTAATAAAATTATACTGATTGCGAGTTTAAAGCGAAACTATCCAATTAAAACACAATGTCCAACCTTACGCTAGACAGCGAAGGTGAGATTTTCTACAATTTCGTTCGTTCACACTGCCTTGCTAACAAGTGCATTAGTTTCAACCCATACATAGATCTACAAACTATCAAGATGAATTCAAAAAGGATATGTCAACTGTAGTTTCCATAATTGATATATTTGTATCAACGTAAAACCATGGCATGTTTTTACATGTTATCTATGTAAGTTGAACAGGGCAAATGTATAATTTTGTAATAAATTTGTAGTATTATTTATTTCATAAATAGTAGCATTGTTGACGTCAACTTTTCTTTACCCCCCCTCCCCATGTCAACAATTGTCAAACTTTTTCAGACCCCCCCCCTCCCCCCTATTTTGTTGACGTAATTAATGGACGTCCCCAAAGTCTATCTAGTCTCCCCCCCCCTCATATTTTTTTTTTTGCAAATTGATAATTGGGATGGTGAAGCAGCGTTCACCAGTTTCTGTGACCACGGCATACTTGGTGGTTGTGCGGCCAGCACAATGCCTTAATTGCTTTACCCCAACTAAGGTCATGAGGTACCTGTCATTGCTGGGTATATATAGACTCATGGCTCCCCCAATCCAGACTAAGGGGAATCAAACTCTAGCCTTCAACAGGATTCAAACCCAGAACCTGCTGGTTCAGCCACCATGTCCCATATATATTTTAAGCCTTTGTTCTGAATATAGCCATCGACTGACTCAAAGCTTTTGTTTTGCAAAACTCAATAAATTAAAAAGCATTCATATTTTCTGCTTGATGAAATGTTTGCCAAGGAGAGAAGGTTTTAATTTAAAAGTTAAGACCTACAAATAGGCTCACTATATATTTACTTTTATCTAATTTTAGTATCCATATTAATTTCTTTGTAAAGTGAGTGTATAGAATTTTAGAATGAATTAGTTCAGCATCTGTTGGCACGTACCAGCAGGCCTAGAATAAACAAAAACAAAATAAAATAGAAACCCTCAATAAGCCTTCATATCAAACAGTCAGTGAGAAGTTTATTTCTTATTTAGCAAAACCAATGAACACTGAAACAACATTGAAAAAAGCAAATAGGAGAATGCAATCATAAATTTACATGGTAATGAGATCCTTATATATCAAAAGCTTTTTTTTTCTTTGCTTGTGTTTTTTTTTATAAAGAAAAAATTGAACAAATAACAAATACTCCTTTAAAAAGCTTTTTACATAATCCTTCAAGTGCATTATTGTTATTATGCATTATAAAAAAGAAGAAATGTAGTTAATATAATGGATTGAAAAATATTGTGACAAATTGCCTCCAAAAGGATTTTAAAATGGGCACAAAAAAGTAGTTTGAGGACCCTCCATTTCAAGTACAAAGTAGTAGTATTTTTGTATGTGCCCCCCTCCCCCAAGAATGCTAAATTTATAGAATAAGGTGGAGATCCACACATTGTCTATTAAGTCCTTCCCTCCAACCCCATATATATTTATTTATATATTTATTTTTATTCTGGCCATTTTATGATTTATTTCATAAAAAAGTTTTGAAACCATTTATATGACACTTATGTCCTTACATGTCATGGTTTTCATTGCCCTTTACTGAATCAGAGCATTTTTTCCTTCAAAACTCATATCTTAAATATTTTCTGGTTGACAAAAAAATTGTCAAGAAAGAGTTTATTTAAAAGTAAAAAACACAAATAGGGCATACTAAGTTTATCTTATTTAGGTATCAATCATTTCTTTGTAAATTGTAGAATAAGAGGGTTTCAGTTTAATCATCAAAATTATTACACAATTACTGGTACATGTGGGTGCTTTATGTTATAGGCCTACTGATATACCAGGTTCATACCACTGATCTATATAAATCAGTAGTTCATACCCTAAAATCATTAAATAATATTCAGTAAATGTTTCAAATATTTACACAAACCAACTTATACCAGTAGGCCTACATGTGAAATATCTTAATGTCTGGTACAGCATATAGCTAGTCCAACAAATAAATGCTTGTCAATGCTTTTTAAGTATCATAGAACAATAAACAAAAACATGATGGTTATATTAAAAGTTTCTCAAATGAATGACATAGTTTTGACCTTTAAAAAAATGTATGGGTAAAGCTAACATTTTAGTGTTACTTTGTCTTTTTTAGCAAAATTAACAAACTTTCATAAACCCTGGTCAGTTTTCCCCAACTTGAAAAATTAAATCAATTTTCCAAAACAGTAATACCGGTAACTCTTTTATAACATAGGAATGATAGTAAAACAATAGTTGGTCCATTAAATTTATGCCAGTGTAAATACATTAGTTTTAATACATTAATATACTGACATATGTAGAAATTGAAACATTTTAAATTATTACAACAATCAAGAGAGTTGACAATAAAGGAAACACTCCATAAATAAACACTTCAAAGAACAAGCAAATCTTTCTAAATTTTAAAGTAAAAAAAAAACAAAATTATTTATATATATTATTAAATCAATAATCTAACATAATACATATTACAGTTAAAAAAACATAGCTTCAAAACTTTATCTAAATATAATGCTAATACACAACAATGACAAAAACAAGGGCTTATTATGAATGTTATTAATTAATCTAAAGGTATTCAACCATTTATAAATCAACTTTTATTACTTTTAATATATTTTATAAAAAATAAAATAACTGCTATAATATGTCTGCATTTTAATTTTAGACAATGAAAAAAAGTTATGTGATTTTTATTACATACACACTGTTGCTAAGGAAAAATCTGTTTTTTTTTCCACACACAATAAGTTATGTTAAACTTTAAAATGTAAAAAAAATGTATGTTGAAAAAAAAGTTCTGTGATATCAACAAGTATGAACAACTTGGTATCTTTTTAAATATGAAAGTTGAGATAATGTTTTACGGCATAGATCTACTTAACATTTATATGGTTTTTCACCAGTATGAACATTTTGGTGAGTCTTTAAATTGTGAAATCGAGAAAATGCTCTACGACATAGACCTACTTGGCATTTATATGGTTTTTCACCTGTATGAACAGCTTTGTGTCTCTTTAAAGAGGAAAGTTGAGAAAATGCTTTACGACATTGACCTACTTGGCATTTATATGGTTTTTCACCTGTATGAACAGCTTGGTGAGTCTTTAAATATGAAAGTAGAGAAAATGCTTTACGGCATTGACCTACTTGACATTTATATGGTTTTTCACCATTATGAACAGCTTGGTGTCTCTTTACATTTGAAAGTAGAGAAAATGTTTTAGAGCATTGACCTACTTGGCATTTATATTGTTTTTCACCAGTATGAACAGCTTGGTGAATCTTTAAATTTGCAAGTCGAGAAAAGGCCCTATGACATAGACTTACCTGGCATTTATATGGTTTTACACCAGTATGAACAGCTTGGTGTTTCTTTAAATATGAAAGTAGAGAAAATGTTTTACAGCATTGACCTACTTGGCATTTATATGGTTTTTCACCAGTATGAATGGCTTGGTGATTCTTTAAATTTTCAAGTCGAGAAAATGCTCTATGACATAGACCTACTTGGCATTTATATGGTTTTTCTCCAGTATGAATATCTTGGTGTCTTTTAAAATTTGAAAGTTGAGAAAATGCTTTATGACATTGACCTACTTGGCATTTGTAAGGTTTATAACCAGTATGAACAGCTTGATGCTGCTTTAAATGTGAAGGTGCAGTAAATGCTTTACAGCATTGTCCGACTTGGCATTTATATTTTTTTTTTCTAGTATGAATAGCTTGGTGTTTCTTTAAATTTGAAAGAAGAGAAAATGTTTTAAGGCATTGTCCTACTTGACATTTAAATGATTTTTCCCCACAATGAACCTCTTGGTGCTGCTTTAAACTTGAAGTGTAATTAAACTTTTTATGGCATATTGTACAAAGAAATTGTTTTTTATATACATGTGATTTTATGTGAAGCCTGAAAGGTTTCCATTTGAAAAAAAGTTTCTGGCACATCAAACATTTGAATGATCTTTCACCAGTATTATTTTTTTGCTTTCTCTTCAAATGAGTAGTTGAAGAAGATGTTTGTGATTTTATTCTTCCATTTCTATGAATAACTGGATTTCCATCAAGAGGAACTTGTCTTTGGACCTTGGAGAATTCTTTAGTACAATTTAGTTCTTGTTGACATGATGCATTCACTTGGTACACGCCTTCAGAAAAAGTTTTATTTGGTCCTGATTTTATGACACATTTCTGTTTTTTTTTAAACGAGAAAAACATAAAATTTTTATTTGATTGAGTTATTGTTTTAATAAGGGACATGAAATCAAAGTGTTTCCTAGAATGTTGTAGTGTTTGGGAATTACCAACTGGTTCTCCATACCATAATTATTTAGGTAGAAACGCCCTGGGTTTGTTAGGACTTAAATTATTTTATAACCAATACAGTCTGTATATAATCTTTATTTTTTTTTTTTTTGTGAACTGCTTTGAAAGTGTGGCTTTCACTTCAGCTATAACAGTTGATTGAACAACTGATAATAAATCTTTATGAAGTTGAATTGCAGATAGTCCAAAAGAAAAATGCTGGGCTATGCTTTGTACATATGTATCATTGAACAATTAAACAAAAACATGATGGGTATATTAAGATTCTCTCAAATAAATAACATAGTTTTGACCTTTATAAAAATGTATGGGTAAAAGCAAACATTTTTCATGTTACTTTGTCAGTTTTAGCAAAATTAACAAACTTTCATAAACCCTGGTCAGTTTTTCCAAACTTGAAAAATTGAATCAATTTTCCAAAACAGTAATAGATCTAACTCTTTTATAAAATAGGAATGATAGTAAAACAATAGTTGGTCCATTAAATTTATGCCAGTATAAATACATTAGTTTTAATACATTAATATACCGACATATCTAAAAATTTAAACATTTTAAATTATTACAACAATCAACAAAGTTGACAATAAAGGAAACACTCCATAAATAAACACTTAAAAAAACAAGCAAATCTTTCTATATTTTAAAGAAAAATAAACAAAATAGATCTTTAAAGAAAATCTTACAAAGTGTTAATGTAAAACAAACTAGGTGAGAAATCTATATGAGATAATCTTCTATATAGAAGGAATGTTTGTAACATATAAGATAAGAAATATATCAATTTATGAAGGAGCTAAAATAAGATATATATAAAATATATATTATTAAATCAATAGACAAAAACATGGGAAGTAGTAAAAATGTTATTAATTAATCTAAAGGTTTTCAACCATTTATAAATAAACTTTTTATATATTTTATATAAATAAAAAAACTGGTTGGAAATCCAGTTAGTATATTATGAATACTGTGTCAAACGTTTTTTTTTATAGGCTATTATGTCTGCATTTTAATTTTAGACTATAAAAAAAACTAATGTGAATTTTATTACATACACACTGTTGCAAAGGAAAAATCTTTTTTTTTCACACACAACAAGGAATGTTAAACTTAAAAATGTAAAAAAAAAGTATGAACAGCTTGGTGTCTTTTTAAATATGAAAGTAGAGAAAATGTTTTACGGCATTGACCTACTTGGCATTTATATGGTTTTTCACCAGTACAAGGCCAGAAATGTAACATAATTGAATTACATGTCGTGGTAACTTAATGATCTCAGCACCCACAAAGTCAAGTTGTGGTGTTGGGGGTAGAAAAAACGGGGGAGGAGAATCATGTATCTTGTTGCAGGAATTATATACACATTTTGTATCATGTGGAAGGTTATGCACCCACAAAGAATTCAAATTGAACATATATGTAAGGTGAGCGAGCAATTTATTAATTTGAAGCGTATTATTAAATTATATAACACATTTTATTAAATTATATATTACATTATTATTTACAGTAGGGGTAAGGGGTGGGCTATATGTACATCCCCATTGGGACAGAGAAGTTATTGGCTACCTGAATGGACCAAAACTAAAAGCATTATAACCGTAAACTATAAAATTAACTCAAGCTAAACTAAAATATAAACTAAACTCAAGCTAAACTAAATCACAAACAACATAAACAACAACCACAACACTGAATCTAAACTACTAAAATCAATAAACATCTATTTAAAAGGCAACATAAAACAAGTTTATTCACACAATATCATAAACCCTACTCATCAATCAGTAAGTAATTCAATTAATAACACTCAACACTATACTCTCTATTACACTACTCTTAACTAAATTCGTTACAAATCAACCATAAATACATAAGCCATGACTGGCTTATTTCATAAGCAATAACAGGCTTATTTCAGTTTAAATCCTAAACTAAATTATCGAACTAAAACTGTCGACACAAAGAATAGTTGTTTTTTTAAGCACAAACTAAACGTACACTACCAGTCTACATATACAGGCATGAATAAAAATGTACCGGTACATAATAAATAATCATTTCTTGCCTCTAAAAGCACCTCTTCAGCAACACAAACACAAATGTCAATTAGAAAGCCAATGACCTTAATTTGGTGTATTTGCTGACTAGTTTTTTAAAAGTAAATAAATATGAAAATTATGAAAGTAATAAATAAATAGGCGCCGGTGTGTGTATGAATGTCTGGAAGTCTAAAGTAATAATGTGTTCGGCTCCCCCCAACAGGCTAAAGTTACTGAAAAGTTGTGTGTTCTAACAGTGTCAATTCTAGGATTTCAGAAAAAGGAGATCAGGATCTCCCTCCAACCAAAAAAAGGAGAGCAACATTTTACAGGAGAGTAGGTTGTATTTTTTTTTATTTCACGAAAGATAACGCAATGATGTAATATTATGGTACATACCTTAGTTTAAATCAATAAAACTGCACACACAAGGGGGGGGGGGCTAGAGTTTAGTTTTTCTGGAACATTTGCCTTTGCTTCCTTTCTCTCCAGAGAGAGAGAAGGATTTTTCCAGGAGGTTTTCATCTTGCAGGTTTCCCTCACACTTAAGAGTCATAAGGGTATTCAGGCTCTCTTCCCACAGCCTGTTCCATTTTGAAGTGATGATCGCATTTTGGGCACTGAAGCCCCTCTCACAGTCAGCCGTTTGGAGAGGGAGAATGAGGGCCAACTCTGCAAATAGCAGGTGGTTGGGAAGTAGGTACTTCCAATGTTTCCTTAAGAAGCTCTTTGGTCAGTCTTTCTCTTTCACAGTGGTCTGAGCTGAATGAAATGGTGGCTAATATAAGCATGACCATGGACAGATATTTAATAAGAACTAGTCCTTTATCCTTCATCACCAGTTCTCTTCATGTGATATCAATAGCTACTTTTGAAGTTGTAGAAATGTCTCAAGATTTATAACTAACAAATTTTGCTATAACAGAGTAATACATCTCTTGTTATTGTACTACAGTTTTAGTTTTAGTAGCTAATGGAAATTGTGGAAATGATCCAGAATCATTGCTACCATCTGTAGAAATTGTAAATGTAATTGTTTCATTCTTTGGTAGCGGGACTATTTTACACTTTAAAAACAGATAAGCTTAGATTGATTTGCTACAGTGAAATGTAGTTATGGTTGACTCTGGAAACATTTCTATAAAGTCAGAAGTAAACCATGTGCTGCACAAAGAAGTAATAAAGAAGTAATCATTTGTAATAAGCTGATACCCTAACATAGCCTCAGCCTTCACAACAGCAGTATCTGTATTAGTATTAGAGGTGACAAAGCAGTAGGCCTAGATAAAAAAACTTTTCCTGAAATAGGAGAATGTCTCTTTTTTGCCAGAGCAATATTCGTGTCTTTTTATTGACACGCGTCATCTACAATACTCTCGGCCTGCATGGGAAATATTTAATTCCACATAACACACTTCACACAAATGTCACCTCTGGCTAAGCTGATGTATATTCCTAGTAGAGATGTTAATATGCCTATGGTTTATTTTCGGTTCCTAAAATCATATCATAAACTAACTTTATTCTTCCCACCCCTCCCGAGCAAAGTGACAGGTCGGCTGGTTTGGACAAGTCTAGAACTATAGGCCTACTCTACTTAAAAAAAATAATTCCAAACTCGAATCTAAACCTAATTAATAGTAGGCCTAAAGACCATTGACCTATTTATCGTTCGCTGCCACTGCAGTAAAAACCTTAAAATTTTTTCTTATATCTTCAATACGTAAACCTGTTAAAGCTATAGACTATGTGTTTTGGTTCTGTGTATAAATCAAACTAAGCCTATTGTAGGCCTCTATATGTCGAAAATAATGCCATTGTTCTTTAGCAAAGTGACCGAGAGAGATACAAAACTGCGCCTATGCCACTTAGCGAGGCACAAAAACACAGGCGCTACAGAAAGCAATATTTGATTGGTCGGTAAAAATAGATGATAGGCCTACATTCTTGGAAAAAGTCTAATACAAGGGTGTGCAACAGGCGGCCCGCGGGCCACAAAACGGACCGCCAAGCCTTTTAGTGTGGTCCCGAAGAGCTTCTAACGGCACTTTTTAATTCATTGCATTGATAATGCAAATAAATTTTCAGACTGTGTTGCCCGTCTTGTTGTATAAAATTTCATATGCGGCCCAAAGCAGAAAAATGTTGCACACTCATGGTCTAATAGGTCTGTCGGAACGTTCAGCGACAATAAGAAAACCCAGGTTGTTGCTTCTAAGTCTAAGGGCCAACGTTTATCAATATCGGATTCCCGATTTTGGCTTAATTATCCCTAATTCCTGGCGATATTTTAGAAACCTTGCTTGTTAAAGTTTTGTGTGTGTGTGCTGGATGCCGAGCTTTAGTTTTTTATTTAATCAACGGCATTTTACTCACTGTAACTCACGTAGGCCTACACTTACACAGGCTTAGGCCCAGTAAAACTGGTAGAGCTACAACGTAGTTGATAATTGGAACAGAGGGATCTTGTGCAATTACTAGACTCTAGTGTTTTTATTTTTAGCAGGCTGATTTAAAAAATTAATTTAGAAACTCATGTTAAAGATGTCAAACATCGCGCGCTGTGCCACTTATAAAGAAAACGGAAATAGATTACGACAATAAAAGACTGTAGGAAGTATACGGTAATAATATTACTATTACCAACTACCGCATCGGACCGTAAAGGCCGTTTACCGTATTTTTCGGTGGAATTTTTTTAAAGCGCCGTTAAGAAAACGTAAACGTATTTTACCGATTAAAGAAAGGAACGAAACATTCGGGATTACTAGACTAGTTAAAAGTAGTTACCGTATCGGACAGTAACAACAATTAAACTTATTTTTCGGACATTTTCGGATAATTTTTGGTGAGCTCCTTTTGAAGACTCGCACTGGTTTGTTAATTATGCGAGCTCCATACGGAAAACGCGATCAGAGGGTCGCACTGAAATTCTTTTTTTGCGATCAGGTCCAAAAAAACGCGAAAATCTCGCGCGATCGCGCCCTAGAATTGACACTGTTCTAATATACAAAGAGTTAACCATTGCCTTAAGCAGCGATAAAGTTTTTTTCCAGAATTGTAAACATGAATGAAAATTTTTTCCTTCGTTCATAAAGGCTGACATTTTAAAAATAATCTTGTCATGTCAAAATTGTCCTCACCATTAGTTCGTTGATCAAGATGGTCATTGTCTAAAGAGTGTTCACTGCAGTAACACAATAAATATTTTTGTACCTAATTTTGTATCATTCTGCCATGTATTAAAATCCAACATGTACACACCCACAAATGTTCACTTTTATCTATATATATATATAAATCTGTGTGTGCGTTTAACCAATCAATTTGGTTTATTTAAAGACATGTGACCTTATTGCCTCATATTTTACTCTTGCAATTTGACTTAGCACATTAGTCCTTGCTAGCCAAGTGGATAACGTATCCAGGGATTGTACAGAAAAATTGCCTCGAAATTCCAGGAGTTTTCAAGGAGTGTTCCAGAAGTTTTTCAGGAGTAAATTTTTTGAAAAGTCGAGCTGAGCTCTTTAAAAAAAACAGACACGTCGCTACACAGTTTTTTTTTTTGTTTTACTACATTACGGGAACTTATATAGCCTACATCCCAAGTTTAGATCGAAAAAAAACAAGATCTAGTAAAAAAAAAGAACCATGGAGTGGCATCACTGGTGTCAACAACGTTTGCGCGCGGAAATAAATAAAAAGAGGTTTAACTCCAATAGGGCTTTCTGGAAAAGTGAAAGTACAATCTAAGAGCAGTGATTACAATTTTTTTATTACTAATATATCGCCCTAAAAAAAATAAGGAGTTTTTAGTATTTTTCCAGAAGTAAATGCAGTTTTTCCAGGAGTTTTAAGGTCCTGGAACACAACTTTTTGTTTTCCAGGAGTTTCAAGGAGTTTCCAGGAGATGTGCGAACCCTGGTATCGGACTGCCATGCGGTCGACCCAGGCTCAATTCTCCAGTTAGTTTATCACCATCATCATCTTTGGCGCTACAGCCCTTGGATGGGGGGCTCTGACCTGCCTCACCACCTCCTTCCACTTGTACCTATCCATTGTCTTCTTTTTCCAGGCCTGGAAACTGATATGTTGTAGATCCATCTCGACATTGTCCAACCATCTCAGTCTGGGTCTACCTTTGGGTAGTTTTCCTCTGGATTTCTTAGTATATATTGCTTTTGCTCCTCTGCTGTTTGGCATTCGTTTCAGGTGGCCTGTCTAGCGTAGTCTGCCCTTCATTATCTCGGCCACAATAGTAGGCTAGGGCCTTCTTATAGGTAACTCATACACCTATCTATTAATGCACATCCTCCACCTCTATTTTCATCTTTTGTTGGTCCCAGTTAGTCTATACCTTTTTTATTTCTAAATTATTCTTTTTTATTTCAATAAATATCACTTTAAAAAAAAAAGAAAAATAATTGTAAATCCACGGGCAACACCGGGCAATTTAGCTTTTTGTTAAATAAGAAGACTTGCCTATTTTTAACCAAATTACAATATTTATTTTAAATTACTTTCCTAAATGTCTTCAGTAAAAAAAATTTTTTTTTTACTCCCTTTATTTTAAGTTGCAATGTCTGCAATCATCAATCGTGGTGCAAAAATTGGCTTCGATTTTTCGACCACTTCCCGTGGTCCGATCGAGCTGAAATTTGGACAGCAAATTTGTGGCGCCTAACAATACATCCTATCAAATTTTCAGTTAAAACAACTTAATAATACTACACTTATGACAATATTCATTTCTTAAAAGGAATGTATAAGAAATATTTTGATTTCGCGTTAAAATGCCTGTGAAACTTTTTATACTTTTTCGGCGCAAAGCTAGAAAAAAAAAATTATGCGCTACGATTATTTTTAGAACAATTCATACTGAGTAAGGAAATATTTTTGAGATTTGCGACACAGATATTTTTCTGTACGTTTCATTTCCAGTAGTCAATCAATTATTTAATTACATGATGGTAAACTTAGTTTGCAAATAAAGGGAGTATAATAAAAACTTTGTTTTTTATGGTTTTCTTGTTTAAATTATGAGATCTATAGCTTTCTGTCTATTGTAGTTTATACATTTTTTATCTGTAACTTATACAGGCCTGTTTTATTGTGGAATTTAGCTTGCATTATATATGGATGACTGTATGTGTTAGCATCACTGAGCTATATATATATATAAATATATTTTATTGATATGGAGTGCTCAAGCAATTAAAATGGAGAATAAAAAAGAGGAGAAAAGGAGAAAATGCGGACTTTTAAATATAGATAAGTAAACTCTATGGCACTGAGCTATATACATGGAAGTACCAAAAATGAGACAACATTTCGTAATTGCATCATTGAAATTTGATAAAAATGTACTCTTTTTTACTGAACATAAATTATATATATATTTATATATACTCTCTTATACGAGTAAATTGTGTTAATTTTAATGAGTACTGGATTCATTAATTTTATTTCAAAGTCAAAAGATGAAATGGTTGATGATTTTTCTGGATGAGGCTTTGAATACCACATATTATTGTTAACTGGGTAAGTAATTTTAATGAACATTTATTATTTAGACATGTATATATAGCTCAGTGCCATACAGTGCACTTTTCTATATTTAAAAGTCGGCATTTTCTCATACAATTTAATTTTTTTAGCACTCCATATAAATATATATAGCTCAGTGTGTGTTAGCATTAACAAGGGATGCTACTGCAGAGGCAATACAAATATTTGAAAAGAAAATGTGTATTACTTACATTTTTTTCTCTGATTTGATTACAATTTCCAAACAATTCACAAATTTCTTGACCTTGTAAGGACTGCTTTAAAAAAACCTCTTTGACCACTCCTTGTATTTGCTTTGTTATTTTCCCCAGATGTTCTCTAAAATTTGGGTCTACTTCATTCATATTTGATAAAAAATTTTTTTACTACTCCTGCAGTCTAGAACGCCAACAAATGTCTACTGTAACGAAAAATGTGAAAAATATTTTTCTTATAATTTCTTAATATCCTTAGATCAAATGCTTCCAGATTCTAATGACAATTTTCAACACAAAATTACAAAGCAATGTACCGGTAGTTATTTATATTGAAAAATGTTTAGTTATTGTTGTTAGCAATGTTAATACGGTACAGGACTTTTTTAAAGGTAGCAGTTTTGGCGTGATCATTCTAACACCTTTTGGCACCTTTCTTCTAGCTCTCCTCACTGTGTTCTTTTTTGCCACGATGACCCTGTTTGTGTGCCTTGTTATTGTATTAGCAACATGACATTATGTATGACGGCTTTATTTTTACTGTTCCTAAAAATAGACATTTAAGAGCAGTGGGATTATATGCTAATGACAAGTTAATTCTCTTCTCTCTTGTACAATACAGAAGCATCAAAATAGTGTGATTTCAAAGATCAAAGCTGATATTTGAGTGATTTATAATTTAATCCCTGTGTGAAAACTTATAAAAAGAAACTTTAGAGCATTTAAATTTAATATCATCATCGTTAGCCTAGATAACATACAGCACACGAGTAACAAGGCTTTAATCAGCTATGGACAAGTCTTAATGAGGTCTGACCTTTTCAATAGGTCAGGGTTTATCGTGTTCATAAACTTCCGGTCTATTTCCGTCAACACTCGTTTAATGATCTTTTCACTTTTTCTGGTGTTTGACAAGTTATATCAGCCCCGTCGACCATTTTCTGGTCTTTTAAAAATATTGTTATGAAACGGAGATTCATAATAATTACCTTTATTAAATTCTAGTATTAATAATTGCGAATCGCGTATCTAACGTTGGGAGAATAATTATTACTAAACATTTACACCGGAAGAGACGCTATTTTAAGAATCTTCTAGAAGCATTTTAATTCGATTTGTAAAGTCTCGTTAATAATCGATAAGAACGATACAACGTCATTTACCTTAAGTAATCGTGTTGTTTACAAAATATGCTTAAAACAATTACGATACGCCCAAACTGTTAAACTATAAAAGGAACAACCGCGTTCAATCTATCCCCTTTTCGGCCTATCGCCTTTTCCAATACAGTTAGGCGTGTGTCGCTGTCTGTTAATAAGTCACTTCGTGCATGTGCTCTGAACTTGCCTTGTTTGCTCAACTACCTCAACCTAATAATGTAAATTCTAAATATCAGGTTTGGAATGTGTTTCTTATATATTTCAATTTATTATTTGGACAAGGATTCCATACATACACATATTGAAATGCATGTTAAATGGATCTAAGCCATACTCTTGTTTTATATCAATTATGGAACGGTAGCCTATTGTACAAATATGTAAATATCAGGAATGGAAAAACAATCCAGTACTTTCAGAATTAAAGTTTAAAAGTATTTACAACTGAACTCTTATCTCAGTTATTTTCCTTGTGAACTATTTTACATGTGTGGTCTTAGGAACTATAATTACTGATAGTAATCCTATTATATACAAGACAAGTAAAATATACAACCAACTTGAGCTGATATAAATATTTACCAGGAAACAAGATGAATTACACTTATACACTATTGTTGCATAACAGATGTCAAAAGGATATACAACCTTGGGCATACTCATACTCTAGACTATAACAACCATAATAACCACAACAACAGTAATTCAACTCATACTAAGTTCATGAGATAAACATCAACTACTTACTAATTCTGTCAGAAGATGAACTGTTAATAAATATACTGAACATTGAAACAACAGCACAATTGAGCTGGAATTCATATTTATTAAGGGGGGCTCGGAGTCAAAATACAAGAATAACATTCTTAATACGGATTAGTATGTCATCTAAAATAAATATAATGGACAATATAATGAACTGACTTGATCAGGTATCATAAATAAATTATAACTCGGCTGACATGAAAGTGTTGGATGACCACTAGTGTTTGCTGAAACAACATCTCATAGCTGATTAGGTAAGCCCATTACTTACTTCGTTGATGGTCAGTGGTGTTGAATACACGGACAGTAATTACGAGAACGAAATGACTGTTGGTTTCTGTTCGAAGGAATTGTGTCACGTAATAATATATACTATGGCTACAATTTTAGTTATGAGGAATCCAGTTTAACATCAAAAGTGGATATACGATAATTAAAAGTTAGTCGCATTAAGTTACATAGAGAGTAAAGGAATCAAGAGTAGCGGTTCTTGGTTATTAAAAAAAATTGGTCCATAGATACTTACAGATGAAAAAAAAATCTTTTGCATCAAGCAATAAGTTTGGGAACCAATATGGGTGATTCGTCACATCTGGCGTTCACAATCCATCGTTTTCTTTCAGCAACATCTTTTGGAAATGAAATACAATTTAATTATCTACATCTTTTCTTATTCGCAGTACAACCAGTAACGCAACACACAGACAAGTTTTGTTACTAAATTAACTTATAGGACCGGAAATGTTGGACAACTATAATTTTTTGGGTGCACCATGACCCATGCATGCATAGGCCTAATCATTAAGACTTATCCAGTGTTTTAACAAAAGATATCTAAATCTAAGACAAAAAATTTGTTCTTGACCTAGAGTCTGACGGGTCTACGCTCCTCAAATTATGACAAATTTAAGTCCATGAGCTACACCTACATAATAAACATAACTTACAATACTTTCATCTACATGCAAAGGGCAAAGGCCTACAAAATATATATTAATAGTTTAAATAATGCAAATATTCAAATATAAACACTAGGACTGGGGCCTAAACTGGCCCTAAACAAACCACAAATTGATCAAATTCAATGATATTCACATATGTTCAAGTAACAAGCCCTCCAGAAAATTATCCAGGAACATGCTTGCTGAGTAATAAATTGAGTGAATTAATTGAATAATTTAGATCTAGTCTATATACATTTTTTTTTTAAAGTATTAAAAAAAGGGTTATATAATTAGGTTAAATTAGGCCTATAGTCTACATTTACATAGCAACATAGGCACATAGGCTACATATTACATAGCCTACCTTTTTTAACTTTTTACTTTTAAAAATATTAAATACAAATTTTAAGATTAAAGTAAAGACGTAACTTACACATTTAAAAAATGGATTGTCTTCCAGTGACTTCATCTGTCCTTCTAAAACTCTGTTTTGAGAGAGAGGGTTTAATTTGTATAAAATAGGTATATTTCATTAATATTTTAATTAGCTCTAGACTCTAGATCTAGATCTATATGTGCAGCGCGCTCAGATTTTGTTTTTCGGCTCGAGTGTAAAAGTAAAATTTACTTTACAGCTTCCCTGAAGGGAAGTCACTCTTAAAATATTTTGTGTATTGACATTGATATGATAATGAATATTATGATCATTCTATTTCTTAACAGTTATTAAAACTTTTCTATGTAGTTTCAATAGCTTAATTATTAATTTTTGTATAATATAAAGAACGTTAGATCTAAGTTTTATCGCATTTGCTTCAATGCCTTTTTATTGCATCTTGTTTTTTTATATTGTTATCCAGTTTTGTATACTCTGAACTTTTGATTGAAATTATTTGCTGCAATAAAAAAAATGTTACCAACTAAAAACAAAATAAAAAACAAATGCCGAAAGAATGTTTCTTCAAAAAAATCTAAATTTATAAAGAAGAACATGCCCACCTACACTAGTTCTTTTATATAACGTATTTTATGAAAGCCTTAAAAATTATAAAAAAAATCCCTATATCATTATAAGTGCTAACTTAGGTGTTCTGGCGGACGCGCACATTCACGCTTACCAACCAATTTAACGGTCTCGGGTTCGAATCCTGGTGGAGGGTGGAGGCTAGGATTGTCTGGAGGGTGTCACTGAGTCTACCCAGCTCTGAGGGTAGGCTAGGCCTACTTGACCTATATTGGGGTAGGCCTAAAGTAAAGGCGGCTGTGCATAGCTATTTGTTAAATTAGTAAACGTTTTTGTTTTACAATAAAATTTGAATATCATAGGCCTATAAGAAGGGCGGGCCTATATATAAGCTTAGGCCTAAGCTTCAATTAGACATATATTTCAACCAAAGCAAATACGATATAGGCCTATAAATATGTTTTAAAAAAACGTACCGTGCATGTAGGCATATATAGGCCTACTAAAACAAATGTAGGCCAATATATTGTTACAATAAAGAGAGGCTAATTTATAAGTTATATAGCCTATAGGGGCTATAGGCATAGGCTAGAGCTACGATTTAAAAAGGAGTAGGTCTATCCGAAAAAAAATATAGGCCTACAGGTGCAACGTAGAAAGTGGAGGGGGTATGAAAATCTGACTTTTTTGTTTATAGTCGAAGACGTACGGTATGTAGCTGAAGCAGCTAAAACTTAAAACACGCGTAGAAACAATTTTTGTAAGCTAGCATTAGGCCTACATGAAATTACATTTCTATTAGGCCTAAGGCCTAGGGCCCAGTGTCCTTACATGGGGAGGGCAGAGGGGGGCATATGCCCGGGGGCGGCACTTCTAGGGGGAGCGGCACATTTAGCCTAAGTTCATACCAGAAATTTTATGAGAGTTGAACTTAGTTGAAGGGGAATTTAGCCTTAGTTCATACCAGAAATTGTAGGGAGTTGAAGGGGGGGGGATTTGAAACACAAATTGTAAACAAAAGGAATAATGAATAAATATAGATTAGTAGAAGTTGACTTCTTATAGTTAATTACACTCAAACTGTTTTATACAAATGTTTCCCTTTTTAATAGGCTCACAAAGGTTTCATAAAAGACTGGCTCATCTAGAATATTCTTATTAAAAAATTGCATTTTAAAATGTCGTTAATCATAATAATTAACTAAGCGCCCCAGGGGGCGGTGAGAAGCTCTGAGGGGGGGGGGCGCTGATGTTCCCGGCAACAATAGGGATCGCTGAAGGGCCAGTGGGCGGTACGAAAGTAGCCTACTTGAAATAGATTCAACACCACTGATTTTTTAATTACCAAAATTAAGATCTGCTTCACTTATAAGAAGGGTAATCTTGAGCTTTAACAAAGGCTTTATCGACTTATATCTACTGTGTAAGCTTAATTGTGACGTAAAAGTCATATGAAGCCCATTCTGTACTTAACCTTGATCTATTGCTATATTTAGACTGTATCTGAGAAATGCAGATGGGGGCGGTGATTAGATTTTTAGAAGAGAAAGTAGGGGCTAGGGTGAGTTTAAATTAAATATCTGGCTCAGCTCGTTAGAAAACGAAGTTCGGTCTTTTGTTCATTATCACAGTTTCATTCAGATTGTTTTGGTTTTAATTTGAATATATTAGATTTATATAGCCTTTGATTTATAAAAACCAGTTTTGATATCGACTTACTAAAGTTGAGCAAAAGCACTATGCAGAGACGAAATAATGAAATGGCACGTGATGAAGTGAGAGTATATTGTGTGAGTACCTACAAACTTTCCACATTTTTACAACTTGATGGGAGTCCACGCTACCTGACAATAATTAAACGTTATGGTATTTTTATTATAGAAGGGAACATTTGCTAGTTTTGCAAAGGATTAAGGACACTAAAGGAAAATTATATTACTTTAACTAGAATACTTTTTAGGGAAAAAATAAATTCTTCCATCGACGATGGTATGGATTCTATCATAGCTTGATGTCTCTGCCAGATGTATTAGCTGTGTTTCATTCATCGACAACATTAATTTGCTAAAAATCTCAGTTATCGCCTGCATCACTCACTACAATACGTAATTAAGCTTACTGCAGATAACAAAAAAGAAGCAACACATTCAATGATAGATTGTTCGGAGAGTTTGGCAGATTTTTTTAAAGAATAATTAGGATTACAAATAGTTTGTTACTACCACTTAGGTACGCTAGTCATCTAAAGTTTAAATATATTGTATGGATATTTGTTTCGATGCTAAAGTTTTTGGAAATCAAAGACAATTATTTGAGAGAAAATACAATTGAAAACTTATATCCCTTATTTAATTAAATTAAATAAGTTTAAAAAAAATGATTTCAGGGAATTGACCTTAATTAAAAGAAGACAAAGAGTGTTGTTTCCTTTTTGCATTTATGTCAAAACTTTGTATTGTGCAAGCACAACTTTGGACGCGAAATCTTATAAAGAAAAACTGACGAAGAGATGCTTACTTCAATACATTGAAACAATTAATGATTATTTCAACAGACGATTTAAAGATAATATTATAAACATGAAAATTCCTGATTGGTTATTAGACCTTTGTTTCTAATGGTGAAGTATTAAAATCAGCCCTACCTTTACAACTGCAAAAAAAAAAAAAAATAACAAATAAAGAATAAAAGTTGAATGCAGAAATGGGCTATAATCACGACTTTTGGTTGCAAAAGGACATCCATCATTTTCTCTAGGTCTTTTGGTGTTGGCAAAAAAAATAATTATTCCATTTCCACACCCTATTTATTGGAACGTAGACGAACTACTAGCAACATACCAGGAATAATCTTCACTTTAAAATTGTTTTATTTTCAAAACCGCTTTTGTAGTATATTTTTTATTATTATTTATTAAACAACAATTAAACAAATGTATTAATTTCAGCTCTTTTTATGATATTTCAGCTCTTTTTAGGATGATAAAATTGCATACAAATCTAGTCGGCCTATACAAATTATATGCGGCAAATTTGACTCATTAGTTCAACTTCGCATTGGGGGGGGGGGGGGGGGGGGTAAGCAGTGAGAGATAAAAGTTTGAAAAAGGGGGCGGTGAGCCGAAAAAGGTTGAGAACCTATGCACTAAACAAAGCAGTTACAGTATGCAAGGGGGCGGCGCTAAAACTTTTGCCCTGGGGCGCCACAAAGGCTTGTGAGGGCCCTGTATATATAGATTAGCACAAAACAAATATTTCAGAAATGAAATCCAAAATAATAAGGATTAACATGGACTTTTTCATAATAGACAAAATATTAGGCATAATACATATTATAATAATATATAGGCAGCTAGACCTTGGCAGGGCTATAGGCATATATAGAAGTTCAGATAGGCATCAATGGCTAGGCCTTTACAGTATATAGCCTAATAGATCAGATAGAAATATACAAATGGTTATTTCTCATCGACTTCAAGCTACCATTCATTGCTGATATTGACCTAATTGCTAATATTGCAATGTGGAGAGAAGGAGAGAGAGAGAGAGAGAGAAAGAGAGAAAGACAGAAAAAGAGATTAATTTTCGGTAATTTTCTTGGAAGCAATGGAAAATAGTTAAATTGTCAGCTTTAGTGGATAGATGGCAGCATCTACCGGAAGTTGTACTTTTATCCAAAGAAGGATGTTAAAGTAAACAGGGGAAAAAAACAACAATAACTTAAGTTTACTATAAAACATAGAGTCTAACTTGAAAGAGAAAATAGATAGTGTAAAATGTAGGCAGTTTTAAGATATTGTAAAAATGTTGTGATAATTGGGCTTAGACTAGACTAAGTAAGTCTGGAATCAACTCCCTACGATTGAGGCTGAGGCGAATTGCCGAATGAGGTAATGAGGCGAATGTTGAATGTTTGAGTTGAGTGAAAAGAGTTGAAAGTTTATAGATCTAAATAAAAAAATAAAGGGAACAAAGGTAAGCAAGAGGATAAAGTATGAATCTAAATATACTACTACTACTACAGTGTCTATAATGCTATAGTTTTACTTTATAGCATCATATAGTTATAGTTATAGGGCGGCAGAATGACAAAAATTACTGTAGACTAGCCTAGTTGCAGTCAGTTGAGTCAGTGTAGTCTAGTACTCTATTAGGCTATAGGCTTTAGCCACTATAGGCTATATAAAAGTGTAGTTAGTACTTAATATTACAGTAGACGACAGTAGTGTGTAGTACGCTGTTGCTCAGGTGTTACTGTTACTGTTGAGTTGCGAGGCTAGAGTTTGGCCTTTGTTAAAATTATTAGGCCTAGTGACCCTACTAGTCTTTAGTTTAGAAATATTTTAGCTCTAGTCTTTAGGGCTTTAGGGGTTTAAAATTAAAAAAGGCCTACTACTCTACTAACTAGTACTACTACCTAGTTATATATATATATATATTACTTAGTTACTTAGCGACTTGTCACTTAGCCTTAGCCTGCTTTTAATTTGATAATTTTAAGGGAGGCGTTATAGCCAAGTTATAGGTTATTATTATAGGCTACTAGAAGTTATAGGTTATTATTATAGTCTACTAGATGCAGGAACGGCTTCGCATGCATAAGCTGACTAAGCCTAAGTGTTATGTACAGATTTATTGCAACTGCCTTGAACGCAAACTGTTATGAACAGATTTATTCCCACTGCCTATATAACGCAGATAAAAATGAAAGATTAACTATAATAGGCCTAATTTTAGTGTCTTTCTTAGTCATTAAAGTCTTAGCCTAGCCATTAGCCCTTAATGTTAGCCTACACTCAGTCATACAGAGAAGCCTACTACATGTCTTTTTATATTAAAAAAAAACAGTTAGGTCTATCCCTGGGCCTAGCCCTATCTTAGAATCTAACACTATAATTATAATTAGGCCCATATTAGATTTTACTTACTGAAAACATATTAAGAATGTGTTAAGTCTAAAATTCTTTGCACTCTTTAAACAAAAAGGAATGGAAATGTACAAAAGTAGCCTACCTATTGCTATTAAATCAGTATTACTCTTCCATCAGTATGAGTAGCTTCTTTTCCTATAAAAAATCTCTTTAATATCAACATTTAAGAATGATTCTGAATCTAATCCGCTTTATTAGATAAAGGACAAGGGCTACACATATTTCTAATAGCATACCATTGAAGATAACTTTCAAGTCTATTAAAATATGCCTTAAAGTGCCCTTAAAAAGCCTTCTTATATATAATTATTTTAAGCCTAGTATAGTTCTAACTATATGCCTACTTTTTTAATATAAATTTTACTAATATTTTTGTAAAATAAAAATAAGTTTTGTTCCAGTGTAGACCTATGGTGTATTTTTTTTTAGTATCACTTGCTAAAATTATTTTTCAACCAGAGCTGCTGTACGGCTATTTCCATGAATCCCTTCCTGATCATAACCTTGGGTATTTGATAAAACGAAATTCCACTACCCTTCTGCATTTTATTACTACATTCTTGAATTCAACAGGTCAAAAAACTATCAATAAAATATCTAGTGATACAATAGAAAATGAACAGTAGGCTGTGTATTGATTATTGAGGCTTATCAGTTTATGATCCCTAACTCCTTATCTCTCAGACATGTACACACAGTACACAAAGATAGCTGACATTATGGAAAGATCAACTCATATGTCCTTTAACTTACTAATAAATGAACTCAAAACATTCTTAATAGGCAGCAATATCTATTTTTTTTAATATTCATATTATGGAATACCTTAAAATGTGTATTTCAAAGTATTTGTGTGTTTTTAAATTTTTACCTTGCATAAAAGTAGTGATGGTAAATAGTAATAAGAAATTCTATTGTCTGTTTGAAAAGTGATAACCATGTTTTAAATATTCTATTGTCTGTTTGAAAAGTGATAACCATGTTTTAAAGCGATGATCAATTTTGTTGTAAGTTAATCTTTTATGTCAAGTTATAGAAGCCTTTGATTTTATTGCTTTTTAAGGAAAGATTAGTTAAAAAAATCATGTAGGAATTGCCTGACTCATAATTTCAAACTTTTGTGAGATGCTCTCCCAAGAATTCTGTCTGCAAAATCACATTGCTTCACTTCCACTGCTACTCAATAACCTTTAAGGAAATGAAACTTATTATAAAAATTGAAATCTTTCTTTATCACAAATGATTTCAAAACCAATTTATGTTGTAAAGCAAGTATTACATTGTTGTATTTCCACAGTGAATGAGTTTGATCGACCTACATTAGTTTTACTTTCTGTTATGCCATGCATGCAGGGAAATCTTCAAGAGGAGTTTTCAAATATTTCTTTATTGATTGTGTGCATCTCTTTTTGTTTCAGGTACACAAAGTGCACTTGATATCAGAACTCTCTGTTGTTGGCCCCATCTGCATATAAAATGGATTAAAATGTTGAATGCTGTTTGCACTCTCATATAAATGTTGTCTGGTGATTGTAGACAATGGGAGATCATCCAGGTAAATTAGCATATTATATGCATCTATTCTGGATTGAAATATATACGGTATATATATATTTTTTCAAACATACCTTAAACTAGAACTAACATAAAACTTGTATTTATTTTGTCTGTTTGAAAACAATTTAAAGAATTAAAAATATTAATTTGTAATGTTTGTTCACTAATAAATAAGAAGTCAAGATAAAATTTGATTATCTCTTAGGCTCCCAGGGTTTTCATGATGGTTTTACCAAGAAGCCTTTTTTACAGATACAAGAAAAAAATAGGACCTTAATTTTTAAATGTAAATCTTGGGACAAATATAAGAGATATACCTTAGTGTTATGCATCAAAAGAAAGCAAACTGAATGTAGTCTATGATCAAAGTACTTTAAAATATGTTTATTGAACAATCTAATTTTTTTTATAGTGGTCAACCACTAAGAAAATTATTTTTATAAAAAGTTTTTTTTTACTTTCCAATAAAAGTTTTTTTATTTATAAAACTTGTCAACCAATTGATGCAATATCTTAAACCCCGATAGCAAATCTAATAAATAATAACACTTTCAAATTTGAACGAAATTGATCAATAAAAAACAAAGTTACACAATATTTAGCAAAAAATTTGCCATCACAAAAAAAAATGTAGCAAAGTTGAAATAAAGAAACATCTACTCATATTCTCATAAACTGGTCTAATATTAAAAATAAACATAAAGTGTAATACATCAATGGAAAGGAAATTGAATGTAGTATATGATAAATGTATTTAAAAATATATTTATTATGTTAGAAAAATAAATTGTAGTCCAAATTTGCAATATTTTGAAGTGGGCCTTGCCCCCTTTTTGGATGCTCCCATTACATCATTTATTTTGCTTTATATCCCAAATTATAATCGATCTCTTGTTATACAAAGTTTTCATTGTTTAGAAGTTAATAAAATAGGTCATCGTCTTTCATAATGAATGAATTAGTTATTTAGCTTTATTAGAGGTAATAATCTAAGTTGGCAATGCGCCTGGACCGCTTGGTCCCAAAACAAAATTAATTGAACCCAAATATCGATCAAAATGTAAAAAATTTACGCAACTAGTGTTAACAAATTGCATTAATAAAAAAAAATTGCTCAACGAAAATGGCGAAGTAAAATTAATCTTTACACCGTATAGGCTTTTCGCAAAATTATAAATTAATCATAAGCCGGTAGAATTGGCTCGCGGGACAGAAACGAAAAATAAAAAAGCCGATTGTACAGGCTCATGGGAGTGAAAGAGTTATAGAGTGTTGAAAATGAAACTTCTTTAAAAAACAAAGCTAATGTAATATTAGAGTGCTCTGATATACAGTCTAAAAAATCCCAGTATGGCTACTTCACCAAAGCAGAACTCTAGACCTTACAGCTCATTCCTTGGGTAGACTCAGCGACACCCTCCAGACCCGGGGAAATAAATCCTAGCCTTCACCAGGATTCAAACCCGGGATCTTCGGATCGCCAGTCGAACGCGCTGCCGCTCGTCTACCGTACCCCCAGGTGCGTAGAGAACAGGTTCTAATGATCAGCAGCTAGAGTTGTATTCTTTTAATCAATTGAACATTTAAATCATACAATGGACTATTTGAGTTAACCGCTGTGGAAATAATGGTGTTGAGCTCATTGGGACGCAGCTGTATAGGAGCAGAGGCTTGGAATTTTTTCCCTCGGGGTCTCTGGTTTAATTTCCTCAAGGATTTCCCTGAGTATCCACCTCTGATGTTTAGTTGAAGAGAGAAAAAGGTATTTTGCTTGCCATATAATTCTATAGCCGCCAACGGCATCACTTTAGGCAGGATATTCTATTTTGTCTGCTTTAAACAAACATTATGTTTTAAAAATGCAGATATTTTTTTTAAATATAAAAAACAAAATATGAATTATGATTTGTTTAGCCTGCAAAGCATATTTTTATTAGCATATGGGTCTTTGTATCAGCACTCTGAATTCGATTAAAAACTCTGTTGGGGAGTGTAGAAAACATTTAACAAATTTAGAATATTGAGTGTGCAAAAAAATGATCACAATTTGATATCCTGAAATGTTGGCAGCTTCATTACCCAATTTTTTTTTAATGGTCAGAAGAAACTGATCGATGCTATTTCATGATGCCTATGTTTGCTAATGGTCTGAAAATGGAGAATTGCTGAAAAGACTTATTATTATCACTTAGAAAAACTAAAACATTTCTATAATCTATGAAGACTTGATTTGTATGTGTAATTTACTTCTTTTTTTGTGTGTTTATTTTCTAAGGTGAAGTGAAAACTGGCTCGTCCACAACTAAGCATCCCCAGAATGGTAATGATTGTAGACACACATTAGTTTCATTAGTTTGTATTTAATGTCAAGTATTTTTTGTGAACTAAATTAGATTACGGTAGTTTTATTTCTCACTTGTAACAACACATCAATCATTTTAAGAAAAGATTTATGATAGAAAATCTGATTATGGTATTAAAATAATAAAGTATCAGTAATGTCTGACCCTGGTGTGACCTAGGATTCTCATGGTTTGGGAAAAAACATAAATTGTAAATTTCAAATTTTTTGACGAAACAATATACATTTGAGATTTTTTACTTGAAACATTGAAATTATTTTATCTACTGTTTCTTTTCTTTTAAAGTGGAACAATATTTTATTACTGCTATTGTAACTCTTGAATTTTTTACTAACTTTAACTAGACATGGTCAAAAGGCTTGTTTGTAAGCTTTAGTAATAACTAAATTTTAGTAAAAATTAATAAGAAAAAATAGTTTTTAACAATAAATAATTTAAAAAAAGATAGTTAATTGTTGAACCACTGACATACAAATGCATTAATGGCATTAAAATGCTTCTGGCATTAAAAAATTAGAAAACTTCATGTCTTTACACATGTAAAATAATTACATGTAGAGCTGGTTATTTTTTGCAGCATGTTCTTCTAAAACCAATTATCCTTTGTAGAATATAGCGTGATGTAATGCTCTTCCTCAGACAACACTGGTCCGATCATTGAAGAAACGCAAGAGTCAGAGGAGTACCAGCAAGATCTTAAGGTCGTGCTAGGCACTGCATTCGGCGTCATAGCGGTCGTGAGCCTGATAGCCTTGACACTTCTTTTATATCGTGTTTACAAGTCCAGGCAAGCCGCACTTTCAAGTGAGTTTGATACACCAAGGCGTTGTTAGTTATAATAGCTCAGGATTCATATAGATTAGTTATATTAGCTCAGGATTCATATAGATTGGTTATATTAGCTCAGGATTCATATAGATTAGTTATATTAGCTCAGGATTCAAATAGATTAGTTATATTAGCTCAGGATTCATATAGATTAGTTATATTAGCTCAGGATTCATATAGATTGGTTATATTAGCTCAGGATTTATATAGATTGGTTATATTAGCTCAGGATTCATATAGATTAGTTATATTAGCTTAGGATTCATATAGATTAGTTATATTAGCTCAGGATTCAAATAGATTAGTTGTATTAGCTCAGGATTCATATAGATTAGTTATATTAGCTCAGGATTCATATAGATTGGTTATATTAGCTCAGGATTCATATAGATTGGTTATATTAGCTCAGGATTCATATAGATTAGTTATATTAGCTTAGGATTCAAATAGATTAGTTATATTAGCTCAGGATTCATATAGATTAGTTATATTAGCTCAGGATTCATATAGATTGGTTATATTAGCTCAGGATTCATATAGATTGGTTATATTGGCTCAGGATTCATATAGATTAGTTATATTAGCTCAGGATTCATATAGATTAGTTATATTAGCTCAGGATTCATATAGATTGGTTATATTAGCTCAGGATTCATATAGATTAGTTATATTAGCTTAGGATTCAAATAGATTAGTTATATTAGCTCAGGATTCATATAGATTAGTTATATTAGCTCAGGATTCATATAGATTAGTTATATTAGCTCAGGATTCATATAGATTGGTTATATTAGCTCAGGATTCATATAGATTAGTTATATTAGCTCAGGATTCATATAGATTAGTTATATTAGCTCAGGATTCATATAGATTGGTTATATTAGCTCAGGATTCATATAGATTGGTTATGTTAGCTCAGGATTCATATAGATTAGTTATATTAGCTCAGGATTCATATAGATTAGTTATATTAGCTCAGGATTCATATAGATTGGAAAAGTTTGGGAAAAATCAACTTGATATTTTTGATCAGAGTTGGGAAAGTTCTAATTTTGTGAAAAAATATATAGTTTAAATTTTGGAAAAGTAAATAACTATGTCATTAAATTAAGAAGTCCTTAACTTCCATCATGATTTTTTTCTAACAATTTTTTATGGGTACTTAGCGTCTTTTTTTTTTTGTGGACTATCTATATACACTCCCAGTAAACATTAATATATTTCTACATGCTGGTATACAGGGGCGAAGCCAGAATTTTTTTCCAGGGGGGGCTGAACTTTCGCGTGACAAAGATTTACCAAATTTTTAGCGAATTTAGTGCGTATTTAAAAAAATATTTAATTTTTTTTTTCAATTCCAGGGGGGGCTTAGCCCCCCTCAGCCCCCCCTGTGGCTTCGCCCCTGCTGGTATATTGGTTTGTGAATTGTGTGTAAAGCTTGGTAATTCTAAAATGATTCTTGAGTAAGAACCTTGTAGCTGCCAAAACATCATCCCTCAATAAAAATATTTTTTTTATTTTCCCATAACAGTTTCTCACAATGAAATTTTGGATACTTTTGATAGAGACGCAACCGTAGGTGAGTAAAGTAACTTAAAAAAAATTTTGAAAGCCAGACTTTAATTTTTTTCAATATCAATATCTATTTCTATAATACAATATAATGAAATGGAATAAGTTGAATATCGTCAGGGTCATTTCACAATCGCCTAAGTCATTTTTTCATGTTTTAAGAAAACTAAAAAAAACTGAATGACATTTGTATTCACTCTGTTGTTTGACCTTGATACATTTTGTAAAAAAAAACGTTTTTCTAATTTGGTTTAAGATATGGGCAATTTGCCATGTAATAGAAGACTGTGTAAACAATACATTTCAAGCCTTAACTCAAAACCCCCCAAAAAATGACTTAGGCGATTGTGAAATGACTGTGACGTTTATGAAAAATTAAATCACACAAAATATAGTTTTGGTTCAGTCTTTTATTAAACGAATATTAATATTTTTTCTCTCTCATGTGTAGAAATCGATGGCAAATCCCAGCCCTTGGTTCTACTGCTCTATTCCTATGACTGCTCTATCCACCAGCAGGTGGTCCTGGCATTGGCAGGTTTCCTCATGGAAGCCTGCGGGGTCACCGTCTCAGTTGACCTCCTGGAGGAGCAGGAAATCACGGACAAAGGAATTGATGATTGGCTGATTGACCGCCTGCAGGATGCTGACTACATCATGGTGCTTTGTTCTCTCGGAGCTAGGCTTCGGTGCTCGAAAAAGGGTGTTCGCTTCAAACCCGACAGCCACCAGTTGTTGCCAGATTATTTTGCCGTCGCCGTAGATTATGTGGCGGAAAAAATGCGGGCCGAGAAGCAGAAGGGTCTTTCCATGGCAAAGTTTCTGACTGCTTATATGGATTACTCCACCCGATCGGACATCCCACCGCAGCTTGAGGCAGCGTCGCAGTTCTGTTTGATGAAGGACATTCATAAACTTCACCTCCATTTTAATGCCCAAGGGCCTGACCCTACGAAAGTGGACTCAGTTTCCCAGTCCAGCACCTGTGAGAATCACTATCAGGAAACAGAGACTGGCGCTCTTCTGAAAGCTACCATGGAGCAAACGAAAATTTACTTTAAGCAGAATCCAACGTGGATGGACGATCGATTGGAGCCAGAGAGAGCCCCTGGGTTCTCACTCCGAGGGGCCAAAAGAAAGCATAGAAGGAACTCCATGGAGCAGCCCCTCTTGACATTAATAGAAACGCCTAAGTTAGTTCATCATGCTGACCAAAGTTTCAATAACCTGGGGCCTGGGGAAAGTTGCCACATCAAATCAGAACACGACCTTGTACTTGCGCATGATGGGAAACTGGTAAATGGTGTAGAGATAGATGTGCAGATCAGTAACACTCTCCCCAGGACCCATGCTGCTTATTTAAGGAAAGAGAATGACAGAAGGGGCCAATATAACTCAGTGATTTTACAAAACCGACAGAACTCCTTACCTTCCTCTCTGGCCAGCAGCTGCCTGGGCCAGCCGTCTGCTCGTCACACCTTGTCCAAGAGCATGGACAGCTTTGCTGTGGATAATAATCCTCACCCGGACGGCCCACCCTGCCTCTACTGTAACTCCACACACATGGAGGCCAGGCCTGAGTGTAAGTACACGCAGAAGTCCAGGCGTTCCAACAACGGCTCATCAGGGTTTCTGAAAGATCAAGGTCAGTCCGTGTCCTCCAACCTCAACCTTGCAGATCTTGGGCCCAGTAGGTCTCAAACAACAATCCTGCACGCTGAAGTGCACCATGAATGGGGCCACTCCAATAAAGGAACGCCTGAGAAGAAATCATCTACGTTTGCAGGCGATCCAAGGTCCTGGAGCTCTGAACTTGAGTTTTCAACTGTGCCGCCTTACCAGTCTCTCCCTCCCCACCACCAGCCGCCCAATATTCTCAGCCCAGGCCGTTTGACCGATTGGGGCCCTAGCATGCATAGGTGGGCCTCACGCTCCGAGGTGACTGACCTGCACAGCATCGTTAACTCAAACCACCGCCAGTGTCACAGAACTCTCTCGGATTCGTCCGTATCCACTGATGACTCTTGCTCCGTCTCGGACGGCGACTCCCTGGAGAGAGACCTTAGGTCCATACACAACATCTCTTCCTACCAGGAGTTCATCAACTCCTCATCCCTGGTGCCCGCCGGTGTTCCCAGCAAGTCATTTTACAAGCGTTCTCCCACGCAGGTCCTGGAAATGGACAGCATCTTTCATCCAGAGCCCAGCAAGCAGATCACCGGTGTGTTTGCTGGGAACCACTGCTAGCACTGCCGGTGCATGGGAGTAGATGGTAGAAACTAGCATTTAGTCTCCAAAATCATTGGATACTTCTTGCACAGTGCCTTTGTTTCAAAATCACCCAGAGTGCATCATTGTTGCAGCTGATTCTCAGCTGATTTCTCACCTGCAGAAAGTCTTTAAATAAAAAATGCCAAAATAGCATGTCGTGCTCTTATGCCTTAAAAACTGTCAACACCAAAAGCTCTGTATATTTCATTGCTACTGGGATTTTGTTTAATCTACAATAAGTTGCAGAATCGATTCCATACATAAAGAAACAAAAAACTAGACTAATGCTTATTGAATACACACAAAAATATTTTGTTCTTAAATAACAGTAAAATATAGATTGAGATAATTAAAGAAGAATGTATAATTCAGGGAGTCAACACATTTCATTATGTACAATATGTAGCATGGCTCAATTTCAAACACAATGTAGATGTTCTTTTTTTAGCTTGATGATTAGTTATTGCCAGACTATGATAGCTTCCCCTCCTCTGCACTTTTAATTTTGACATTGATTGATATAATTTTGATTTTTTCCATGTTTTTATATATTGTTTTTTTTTTTCATTAATTAACCCTTACAGTCCCGGGCGCGTATATAGCGGGACTGAAGATAGCATAGATAGAAAGTAGGTCGGTACGGGAAGGGTTAAAAGAAAAATTCCCTTTGAAATAAGAAGCATATATTTTGGTTTACTTCTGTGTCTCCTAGAGTGTGCTAGACCAATTGACTGAAGTGCCACTACTATTTACATCTCTGGTGTTAATGCCTGAAAGTTTTGTCTTCTGTCTTGTGGGTTTCAAACAAGTTCAATATAGTTTTGTCTTCTGTCTTGTGGGTTTCAAACAAGTTCAATACAGTTTTAGTCAGTAAAAGGAGGGCTATATGAGTTAAAACCAATGTTCACACCTAATAATAATATCCCTAGTGCCTCCATCAGTGAATAATTTTGTCAACTGGCTCAGAGAACATTCTGGCACCATGACTTTTGGTGCCAATTTTTGTGTGTGTGTGTGACAGTTATTTACAGGCATTTAGTCAGAATGTGTGGGGACAGTCTTGATTCAGTATTGATTCGTATCAAAACTTTGTTCCAAGGTGTTATTATTTATTTATTTATTTTATGCGTGTGCATTCAAATCAAGGTTTCAGAGTCAAAACTTTCTTTTGCATCTGTTAATTATATGGGAGTCTTAATGTTTTAACGCTTTGAATAAGTTTGAAGACCTGTGCTTTTCAAAGGCAAACTTATTTTATTATTTTTTTTTTTTTATTATTTTTTTTTATCAGTAATGATTGCTTTAGGCAAGCTCATTCAGAATAATGCTTTAAAGATAAATATATTTTTTTTGTCCCTGAAATAGTGAGCTTGCCCCTAAACAAAGAAGTGAACTTTGAGAGGCAGGTGAAGAATAAGGAGTTTATATATGTCAAGCTTAGCGAACGTATGATATTTTATTTGAAACTATTCAATCAAACATATTTTTTTTGTAAACTAGATTAATTCAATCAAAACCTTTTGTTTTTAAATCATCAGTTGTATTTTATTTAATGGGCTTTCAAATGATTTGTGTTTCATATATTTTGTGTATTCAACTTTTTGTATGATCTGCTGTATGTATAGAGCTAGGCAAACAATAACATAATCAGTTCAAGTTTTTACTTTGACTAAACTTTGTTTTGTTTGTTTATTATCACCAGTGTATTTTTTTTTCAGAGAGTGCTCTTTGGGTTATCTGCACTTAGGAGTAAACTGCAGATATGGCTTTTGTTTTTTTTCGTGAGAAAAAAATTAAGTGATTCCATCAGACCAATTCGGTCCATAGGGTTGGTAAAGTAGCATTCACCATATTCTGTGGCCACGGTATACTATGGGATTGTGGGGCCAGCACAAGGCTTATCCACCTTTACTTTGCCCTAACTAATGTCAGGTACACATCAGAGCTGGTTAGATTTGGGGACACCCTCCAGATCCGGGAACAAATCCTATCTTTGCCCAAGATTCGAGCTCAGGACTTTCAGTACGCCCAAAGAATGCTGTACCGCTCGAACAACATCAATAGTCTGGTCAGGATTTCAGAGCAGAGAAATCTTTTTTTTTAATGAACCCTTTAACCCTCCACCTGTGTGTTGTCAAAACACTCTCGTTCTCTTTACGGGGCAACTTGTAAGACAACCCACTCAACATTGCAGATCATCCTATAGTTTTGTCTGCTTGGATATTATTTCTAGTTCTGAACTGACTACAATGGCGCTACCATGAATGTAATTCAATTCAGACTTTTAGCTGGATTTAAAAAAAAAAAGATATATGCCCCATTGTGGAGTACAAGCAATGATATCTTATCTTCCTTATTTAAAAAAAAAATATTTTGAACATTGTTACTTGTTACGTTACACATTACAAAAGGAATTTCTTCCTTTTAAAAAAATGTATTTGAAAGTTATATAATTCATAAAAACAGGGCAGACTGGATATATTACACGAATTCAACAATTTTTAGCCTTTTTGTGCGTGTGTGCAATCCAAAAGCTTTTTTTTCCAAAATGTATTGTATAATTTTCTTTTCCCCTGGCAAAAATGTTTTTTAGATTTTACTTATGTTATAATAAGCTCATAAAAAATGGTCAAAAGACAACTGCATTGGTCTGTTGAGGTATAAATATATATATGTATATATACCTCTTATACAAATGTTTATCTAAATTTTTCAACATACCCTATTACTTTACCTGCTTTCTTGTTGATGAAACAATCGATTGACACTAAATCAAAAATGTTTATCTAAACTTTACAACATACTCTATTACTTTACCTGCTTCATTGTTGACAAAACAATTGATTGACACTAAATCAAAAATTAGTTCTATATATATATTACATCAACAAATCCTTTCTATTGGTTGCACATTTTTTTTTTCTCTGAAACAAATACTCTTGTAATTCAATATTTTAACACAAAAATTAATGTTCATTTAAAAATGTTTTTTGCTCGCTGGGTATTAATTAGGTGATTGTAAACCATAGCTGTATTTGTGTTATAGCTGGCACTAAAACATAAAGACTCGCTGCATATAATAAAACCATAATGGCAGAAAAGGTGGAAAGGTGGGGAGGGGGGGGGGCTTCATTTAAAAGGACTACTATTTGATTTGCTTAGATAGGAATACTTTCCATACCGGTACCATGTTGGTTAATAGGGCAAGAGAAGTGGCATCAACAATGCCCAATCCAAAATTTTTCATCTTCCAGACTTTTATGTTAACCCCTTGAACCCTGAACTCCTGGCTCTTAAATTCCCTTTCCCCTGGGTTCCGAGGGAAAATCAACACAAAAAAGTCACAATAGGAAAAAATAAGATTTATTAAGAATGTCAATATGTGTGTAAGGCATGTTAGACCAAAATATCGGTGTACTGGGGTATAGATTTTTAAGGTGCAGACCTAAAAAAGTCTCTCTGGTTCAAGGGGTGAAGTAACCATTGGGTAGATTTAAGTAGACTGACTCAGGGACACCCTAATAAATCCGGGAAGAAAATCCTGTAGTAGTTTAACCTGAATTCGAAGCCGATACCTTCAGACTTCAGACACGCTGGTGCTAGACCACCCGCGTCCCACAAAATATCCCTTTCACTTTCAGACCAGTTTAATTTATAGGGCAAGTCTTTACCAGTTTCTGTGAACATAGCATACACGAGGATTGTGTGGCCAGCCCAACGCCCCTCTGCCTAAATGATCTCCAACTATTGTCAGGTATCATCAGAGCTGGCAAGACTCTGGGACACCCTTCACACCTTGGAAAAAATCCCAGGATTTGAACCCGGGACCTTTCCGTATGCCAGTCAAGCGTGATGCCACTACTCCACATGTGTCCCACGTAATTTAATTTAAGGTAACTTTGCAATCATAGCTGCACATGTCCAAGTCTCTTATTGAATGGGATGAGTTTAATGTCTGCATGCAGCCCAGTAGATGCTGCTTCTGATGGCTTAGCTGTCAATGGTTGAAAAGCATCCCTGAATTTACGCCAAGCTCTGATGAAACAGTTCGGCAATGAAACAGTAGCCAAAGTTTGTACTGGCCACACAATCCCTCTGTGCTAATCTAAACTGGTGAAGTCTCCTCTATTGACCAAGTGGATCTGAAAAGTTCACAACATACAAATTACTCGTACCAGTTTACCAGTCTTGTAATGAATATTTGCACCAGAAATTAAACTACCGGAACTGTATGCAGAAAATCAATTCAACTTTTGCTAATTAATTCAAATTTTATTTTGTATTTGTTTTTTTTTTATCATAATTATCAAACTGCGATAATGTATGTTTGCATGTTATTCTAATAACTTTCTGATACTTTGAAAAAAAAAATTTACATTTAAATTATGCCTGTGACTGAACTATTAATTATACTATGTAAATATTTTTTTTTAATAACATTTCTTTTTAGTCCTTTCGGTTTTTCTTTTTTAGAAAATGTGTACGAACGTATTTAATTGCTTGTAGGAAGTAATGTCTTATTATTATTTAATACATTAGGGCAAATCAATTTAATATTTATTTGAATTCACTTTGAGTTATGTGTATGTTGAGTTGTGCAGCTGGAAACTGCATTATGGCATACATGCAAGTAATGCAACAGTAAAAAAAAAACCTCTCATATTTATGTATCAATGTATCCTTTGTTGTGACACATATTTTGTTAAACCTTTTTTTAGAAACTATTGGGATTGTTACAAGAATGTTGTGTTTTTAGCAAGTTAGTTGTGGTTGTTACAAGATAGTCGTGTTATTAGTGTTATATAGTGTTAATACAAGTCTGTTGTGTTGTTACAAGTTTATTGTGTTGTTACTAGTCTGTTGTTTTGTTACAAATATGTTGTGTTAGTAGTTGTATTGTTCAAGTATGTTGTATTGTTGTGTTTATAGTAGCAGAATGATGCATTGTTACAAGTATATTTTTCTGTTACTAGTGTGTTGTTCTTGTAACAATTATGTTGTGATTGTTAATAGTAAGTTATATTGTTGGCTAGTAATAATTTCTTTCCTTTTTTATTTGAATTTTATTTTAATAATTCTTAACATTTTTAGCTCTACATTTTGTATATTGACGACATAATGCTTAATGGCTGTGACCCAGTGTATTACTTTTTTTTTTATTCAATGCCAGTTGTTATATGCCCTGTGTTGATTTAAAACTATATATTTGAACATAAACAGTATAATTATAGTGATTTACTCAGCTGTATACAATTCATGAAACTATTCATCGATACTATAATCATCTATCTACTATAGTGTATCATGCACATACATGTATAAATGTACAAATTTTCTTGTGTATGTAATATTGCCCATTCTGATATGTGCAAATGGAATAAAAAATAAAGGCTATATCCTTATATTTCTAAGTTTTGTTTACTATCTTACTTTTTAAAAGAAAGAAGTTGAGTAACACTGTCTGATAGATTTGATTCATTGACAAGTCTTAAATATTATGCATGCATAATACAACATATCCCGTCCCATTCGTTCATTTACTTTAAAACATGTCTATGTGCTGTGTTACTGGTTGTACGAAAATATGTAGGGGATTAAATTTCATTTCTAAAAGATGTTGCCAAAAAAAAATGATGGATTGTGAATGTCAGACGTGAAGAATCTTATAATCTCAAACTTATTGCTTGATGCAAAAGAATTTTAGTTTTTTGTTTTTATGATAATAATAATAATATTTGTATAGCGCTGCCAACAAACATAATGTAAGCTCAGAGCGCGTTATAACATACAACTAAGAATACGGATATTACCCTAGGCCAGGTGACAGAGCTAAATTGATGATTACAAAAAAGACAAAACAAATACATGTAGCATTAACCGACCCAACCCATAAATAAGACAGTAAGTTTCTAAAGCATGTTAAATGTTATCTAAGGTAAATATTGAAATAATGAGTTTTTAAGTTCTGTTTGAAAGTAACAGTAGAGCTTGTTCGCCTCAGTTGAATGGGAAGTTGATTCCATACACCTTCGGACCGGATACTGAGAAGGCTCTAAGGCCAACGGTCGTCAGAGAGAAACGGGGCTCTTCCAGAAGCGATGAGTTTGCAGAACGAAGTGTTCTTTGCAGGACCAAGAAACCCAACTCTTGACTAATTTATTTTATAAACAAAGCTAAATTAAACTTAACGCGACTAACCCTTTAAGTATTATAATTATTGCCTACTCATTTTTGATGTTAAAAATGGATTTCTCAAAACTAATCTTGTAGCTTTTGCATATTTCTAAAAGACCAGAACTGGCAGTCGAGGTTGAATACAGTTGTCAAACACCAGCAAAAGCATGGTTTTTGTTTACGGAAATGGCACAGGAAGTTCATGATCTCTTCTGTTTGAAAAGGTCAGGCCTTAATAAGACTTGTCAATGGATCCTGTGAAGCAGCATTCACCACTATCTCTGGTCACAGCCTTTTAGGTGTATTGTGTGGCAAGCACTTTTTATAATTGTGTTGTTGCTGTCGCAATGGATGAGGTGATAATACATCTAACCATTGATCTAAAAAAAAAAGAAATGGATAGCGCCTCCATATTAAATGTGTATGCGCAAATGGAAGCCAAAATGAATTCCCACTATTCACTTATATACATAAGCGAGTTACAGGAATAAACCACTTATGATTAGAACAAATCCATAGGATAAAAAGGAAGTCTAAGTCACTTGAAATGTATTTACAGGTCAGTGTTTAGGAAATATAATTTCATAGATAAGTGAAAGTCACGTGAAAGCCTATTTATTTTGTCTTCAAGAATGTTACTTCCATGCCTAATCCATTCTTTTTATAGATCAGTGCATCTAACCAACTCCCAATTGAATGCAGCCAAGCTGCCTATTAATAGTATTAATACATTTTTTGGATTGTACTGAAAGAATGGTTCATGCAGTTTAAAACCACTGTTGCAAATGTAAAACCTCTTCATTTATATTTATATCTTCTTTACATTCTTTTGGTTGAAATATTTGTATGTTACTGGGTTTTTTTTGTAAACCGGTAGTCATTATCTCATCATCATCATCTGTCCTTTCCATTATCTGATCATTATTTAATTTGTTTGTTACCATAAAAAAAAAAAGTTTTATAATTTTCATTCAAAGAAAACTCTAAGAAAATGGACCATTTATGTTTGGCTCACAATATATTTTTCATTGTCAGAGATTTAAAGTTACAGGTAACATTGACACACGCAAAAGCTTATAAAAAACAATATGGTTTGATACATTTTGGATATTGATAATTGATCTGTACAGTCAAAACTTTCAATCGATAATTCGTTCGAGCACAATTGGTGAATTCTGTAAAGCAATAAAACCCAAGATAATTTATTATTGTAATACTAATCAATGTAAATGCAATTCAATCATTATAGTTCTAGACACAAATAGATACCAAAAATAAAATTTTATAACAATAACAAATTAAATTACGATAAAAGAAAGCAACTTTTATTCAAAACTCATTAAAATATGTTTTTAACCCCCCCCCCCCCCCCTAAAAAAATGTCATCCTGAAATAAAAGAATCTCATAGAAAAATAATGAATGCTGGTTAATTTAACTAGTAACAATTAAATACAACAAATGTAAGTTGATGATAAAAAAAAAGCAACAACAAAATTGCCATATGGACGACCATTAACAAAAAAAGTCATATGCAAAATTTGACATCTATGTATCAGTTAGAGTTAGATCTTTAAATTATTAATTGGTGTTTAAAAAAAAAAGGAATTTATCTTACAGATTTTATAAAAATATTTAGTAAGTCAACTAAAAAAAAGAGATAACAAGGTTGTTATTAAGGATAAAATAACAAAAATAATTATTTCTTGTACATTACTTATCTTGAATATCAACACTTTACTTCTTATTTTTGATTTTCTATTTCTAAATGAAATCCCAAACTCCTCTTGCATTAATTCAAATAAAATGTATAAAAAGTGAGGTAAAAGTTCTAAGACCTTTACAAACAAAATGTTAAATTACAAAGAAAACATTTTAAAAAGGTGAAATTTTGTGTTTAAACAGTTAAAAGCGGAAAATAAAACTTTGATTTTTAAAAGTGGTAAATACAAAATGATTATTTACATGAATAATGGAGCAAACAAGCTTTCAAAATTTGAACACATAACAAATTTTGGTTTCATACATTTGTGACAAAATTGAAGAAGCATATGAATCAAAGCGAAAGTATGATGGTGATAAATTCAGCGTCTTTTTTGTATTAGCCCTATAATGTCATATTAAGAGAAAAATCAACAAACCCACCTTAAAATTAAATGCTTCTAATGCTCGTTGATGGGTTTTCCTAGACATTTCTGGATCGTAAGAACAATTTACACAATCTCTTGAAAAAAGATGTATTGAGTATATAATTTGTACATAAATTTAAACATGAAAGGGTTAAGCCAACAGTATAACAACAGGCTTAGAAGAAAGCGTAATACTTACTTTGTCAGGCCAATCTTACATTAACATTCATCAAATTAAAAAAATTAACAAGTTAATATCTGCATATGTGTGTGAATGGAATGACTCAAAATGTTCTTCAATTTCCAACAATTACTCTGATTTTAGAAATATTTGAAATAAAGAAACAAATAAAAACAACCACAAAAAAAAAACCTAATGAAACAAAAGACTAGAAAAACATAAAAAAATGCTTAAAACAAAGGAATGTAATATCAATGCACAGATGTGTTTAAAGTAATTTATGGTTGTACATTTGCATGAAATGTGCTGTTGGTATTGTACATATTTACAAATAAGTAAATATTGTAGGCCTGCTTAGTAAAAAAAAATTATTGTCTCATACATGTCATATGTGAACAAGTGTTTAAAACATGATATAACAAATCTTGTTTATCCAAAAGTTGTGCACCCTTTCAAGCTTTTCCTGTTACATTTGTGACAAAAAAAATAATACAGGTATAATATAGGTTTAAGGGGTTACTAGCTTTGGATAAGATAATGCTGGTAGAGTTTGATGCTTTTCAAGTAATAACAGCAATTAATTTTTCACAAATAAATCAAAACTTTGTATTTTAACGTGGGCACAGTGGCAGAGCAACAGCACGTTCAGCTTCTGTACCGAAGGTCCTGGGCTCGAATCATGGTGCAGGCCAGGATTTTTTCCCAAGACTGGAGGGTGTCCCTGAGTCTACCCAGCTCTGATGGATACCTGACCTTAGTTAGGATAAAGTAAAGGTGGCTGTGCATTGTGCTGGCGACACAATAGCTCAGTATGCCGTGGCCACAGAATCTGGTGAACGCTGCTTCACCGGCCCTATGGATCAATTTGGTCAGACGGGATACTTTACTTTACTTGTATTTTTAACATACAAATAGGCTTAGTATTTGGGGGATGGGGGTTATTTGAGTTAAAGAAATAAATATGTAAAGTTGTAATCAGGGTTGTGGAGGAGAGTTCAGAACTGGAGCTGTAGCAAGTAAAAATTTTTAGTGCTTATAGCTCCAAAAATTACATAGACTCTATACAATTATTGAACAGGAATAAATATAAACAATTAAAAAAAATTTTTTTTAGAGCTTTTCAAACAATGCGAAATAATTTTTTTTAACTGTCAGGCTTAAACTTTTCTAATGCAGGTAAACCTTAAATCTCCAAAGCACAAATATTTTTAAAATGTTTTGTTACCCTTGCAATTATAGTTTTTAACTGACTATATTAGTTATTCCATTAGCTATGTTTGAAACCAAATTCAAGTAGAATGGAGCTGATCTCCTCAAGAAGAAGGTTGCTCCAAAACCCTATTACAAGTTTAATTTCATTAAACTTTGAGGAAAATGATAGTGTCATTTATTTTTTTTTTAAATTTGTTATAAAACAATAAAAACGATAGTGAAAGTAATTAATGTTTAACAATGAAACAAATTACAGTAAATATTTTAATCATTTATCTTAAACTTAAGGGATGCTATTTCCACATTTAAATATAGCCATCCTAGTCAATTCTTGTCAAAATTCACATGTCTATTTTGATTTATTAAACTTTTAAAAGATAATATGGTGACAGTTATGATTATTTCAAATATTTAAATGAGCAAATATTTTACTAAACGAGATATTATTACACATGTATCTTTTTAATTAATTTTGTATACCAATTTTAAAATGAAATATACAAAAATAAGTAAGGTTTACAATTTTAAGACAATAGTTACTTTATATCAAAAAATTTTTTTTTCAATTCTTGGCATAGTAACTAAAAAAGGTGTTTTTTTTTGGTAATTCTTAAACTTTTTATTTAGACACACTACCAACTAACAATTGATCAAAGGAAAAATTTAATTGAATTATGTGTGTTCACAAATGTTCTGTGTTTGGGATTTATTTTTTGAATTCAGCCAGACAGACCTATTAATATATTTAGAAAAGGGTGCATTCAAATGCCTTTAATCTATGAAGCTGTCATATAAAAGGTCTATATAATATCTAATTTCATCATATAAATAATTGATAGTCTCTAAATCTGTCATATATAATTTCTATACTCTCCATCTGTGTCATAGAAATATTTGAGATCTAGCCATAGAATTAAAATGTATTCATAACTATTATAGCTTGCTCTCCTAAAAGTTGCGAAGAAAATTATTTTGACATACGCCGCTAATCAATTTGTAATAAAACAGAAATACATGCACCGCTGATATCTTTAAAATAAAGATCACTAATCATTATATATTTTTAATATGTGCCCCGAGTGAATTTTTATCCACCAAAACAAATACCAACATTTTGAGACTAAACGATCTAGTTTTATATATATATTGTAAATCTATGGGTATAGCAAATAATACCATTATTATAGTAATATTCAATTGTTTTAATAATCCCCACACTTGTCCGACATAAAAGTGAGCATAACAAACCTTGTGCATAAATGGCACATGTAGAAAAATGTGTCAGACTGATTTATAATCAACCAGTTTAATTTTAACATCTCTAAAATTCCTGTCATTTAGTGACTCGGACATTATATCTTGAAGATTTGTCTCTTTTTTAGCCAAGTTTAAAGTAATTTTCCAACAGTGCAGAAATAAACAATAATGAAAAAATCATTGTTATTTACTAATTTCTTAGTAGCAGTAAAAAATACAGAATAATAAATTATTTCATAAATCAAATACAAAAACTGTAGTTTCTTATGCTATTGTGAACTTAGTTCAAAGTGGAATTACAAATATTAATTTGAAAGTAACAGTTTCGATTATTTCTATAAAATTTAAAACTAAAGTATCTTTCTAGCTTCCTCAAGACTTTGGATAATCTTCCATCATAGCAGTCTGTGTTTCATCACCAAATACAGAGTCCTCTTCATTGTATCTCCGTTTATTTGAACAGCAACAAAACAGTGCCAGTACACTTTCCCTCAGCTTCGGCATGATCATCCACAGGATAGGATTCAGACCTAAATTTAAAAGACAACAAAAAATGTCTTAAATTTTGATACTATAAGGCTCTAAAAATAAAAACATGCATATAGCAACTTTTGATATTATTTTCCGATATATATATACAAAGCTATAATCTATATTGATGTGAATTTTTTAATGTAAAACTATTCTCTTACTTGAATTATCTTTTGCCAAAATTAAATTTACAATGTAATTTAGCCTATAGAATTATTTTGTGTGTAGCCTATCAGCTGACTTGCCCAATATACAGAGACATAGTGGAATATTTTAGATGCCTTTTTGTTTCCCAGGCATATTTATAGTATAGTCTCTTTCTTCCAAAGTGTCATTTAGGCATGAAAGATGTTACTCCTGTTAGATTCCCCAAAAATCAAGTAATAAAATGCCTTCCAAACAATGTTAGACTTTGGCATATTCTTTCATTTCAAATCCTGGTCTATATATATTTGCTGTAGATCTACACTGCTTTTAACTTACCTGCGTTTGCGTATCCAAACCACATGGCAAACGTGATCCAACTGCCTAAGGTGTCTGGCACCGGCAGGAAGAAATTGGCAGTACGAAGAGCCGCAAAGGGAAACCATAAACCTAAGATTGCCAGAGTTATTATCCACAGCATCAGGACCTGGAAATTTAAATGGAAAGTAATCACATAATTATTCATGACCAGAAAATATTAGTACCTAAAAATATATTTACCCAATCTCTAAAAAACAAGTTACCAATTTTCAAAAGTTTAGTTGTTGTTCTAGTAAAAGAGTTTTAATACTAGGTGCATACAAAACTTGAGCACTTCACCAATAGTAATAGTAGGTCTATGTGTTTCTGACATGATTAAATAATGTTGTCATTTACCTGCCAACACTTATGTTCCCTCTCTTCACTATATTCCATTTCTCTCAGCTCTTCTCTTTTCAACCAAAACGTCAGAGTTGTCGCCACCAGCAGGCCGAACGCTGCCAGCCCGGGCACCGCGTAGCCGGCCAGCTCAGACACCACCGGGAAAGGCGGCTTGTAGTGCAGGTAGCAGTTCCCGTCCTTGACGCCGCTCCCGGTCTCCGCGTACATGTAGATGGGCAGCACGATCGCCGTGCCGCACACCCAGGGCATGATGATCAGGAACGCGGAGAGCACGTACTTGCAGGTCCCCTCGGCCGACCCCGGGCAGGAGAAGAGGACGAACCTGTCGAAGACCATGGCCAGGGCCACCAGCACGGAGACTGTGCAGACCATGAGGTCGGCCATGAGCCAGATGCGGCACAGGTTCTCGTCGTAGGTCCAAAAGTTTTTCAGGTGGTAGTCAATGAGGAGTGGCAGAACGAAGCAGCCCAGGAGCAGACCAACGGAACTCAAGTTACAAACATGAAGATTAAAACTGACCTGAAGGGAGAGAAACGAAAAAGTTGAGTTTAAAACATTTGAACAATAAAATTTAGAATGCAGAAAAAAAAGTTTTAGATTCTGACAGAAACTTGAGTATGGAGATTAGGCCTACATTTAGAAATAGTCTAGAATCATTAGAAAAATACAAAAAAATAGTGGTCTGTGGAACTTATTAATTAGTTTATATAGGGCCTATTTTTTAGCCTAGAGAATTATATCTGTGTTCTTAGAGCTGTTTGTTGCTCAATGTTAAATGCCCTCTTAGCCTTACATTATGTTTGTTGCTCAATGTTAAATGCCCTCTTAGCCTTACATTATGTTTGTTGCTCAATGTTAAATGCCCTCTTAGCCTTACATTATGTTTGTTGCTCAATGTTAAATGCCCTCTTAGCCTTACATTATGTTTGTTGCTCAATGTTAAATGCCCTCTTAGCCTTACATTATGTTTGTTGCTCAATGTTAAATGCCCTCTTAGCCTTACACCATGTTTGTTGGTAAAGCTATACAAATAGAATTATTATGTTTTATTATGTAGTATAGCAGGCCTGTTGTCTGACTAGTAATAATTTATGTTATAATGTGTTTCCACTAGGTGATATAAGTTTTATCAGTAGGAGATATCTTATCTTATACATCTTATCTTATACATTACAGACGCTCCTTCTATAAAGTAGATTATTGCGTCCTACGATCATCCGTGGTCCGAGTCTAGTCTTGCATTTTTATTAATGTTTTAAATGATGTTAAGTTACTGGTTTTCCTGGTTTGTTCAGGCAACCCATTCCATGCCCGAATGCCACTCGGGAAGAAAGAGTACTTATATGCATTTGTTCTCGCATAAGGATATATAAAGTGTGTCCACTAGGTGATAATGATATAAAGTGTGTCTACTAGGTCATAAAAGTTGTGTCAGTAGGAGATATAAAGTGTGTCCACTAGCTGATATAAAGTGTGTCCACTAGGTCATAAAAGTTGTGTCAAAAGGAGATATAAAGGGTATCTACTATGTGATATAATGTAAACAAGTATAAAAGAGCAGGTTGACTTTTATCTTATAAGTTTACAGACGTTCCTTCTAGATAGAAGATTATTACGTTCACTAGGCCCAAAACTCCTGCAGGGCGACAGGGATCCGTCGGTGACAGGGATAGAACCCGTGCACCTGTCCGTTGGTTTTTGGTTGACAGTCCGGTGAACTAACCGCTGGACCAGCCGGCTTCACAAGTGTGTCCACTAGGAGATATAAAGTGTGTCCACTAGGTGATATAAAGTGTGTCCACTAGGAGATATAAAGTGTGTCCACTATGTGATATAAAGTGTGTCAACTATGTGATATAAAGTGTGTCAACTAGGTGATATAAAGTGTGTCCACTAGGTCATAAAAAATGTGTCAGTAGGGGGTATAAAGTGTGTCTACTATGTGATATAAAGTGTGTCAACTATGTGATATAAAGTGTGTTCACTAGGAGATATAAAGTGTGTCAACTATGTGATATAAAGTGTGTTCACTAAGAGATATAAAGTGTGTCCACTAGGTGATATAAAGTGTGTCCACTATGTGATATAAAGTGTGTTCACTAAGAGATATAAAGTGTGTCCACTAAGAGATATTAAGTGTGTCCACTAGGGGATATAAAGTGTGTCCACTAAGAGATATAAAGTGTGTCCACTAGGTAATATAAAGTGTGTCAACTATGTGATATAAAGTGTGTTCACTATGAGATATAAAGTGTGTCCACTAGGGGATATAAAGTGTGTCCACTAGGGGATATAAAGTGTGTCCACTAGGAGATATAAAGTGTGTCCACTAGGAGATATAAAGTGTGTCGACTAGGAGATATAAAGTGTGTCCACTAGGTGATATAAAGTGTGTCCACTAAGAGATATAAAGTGTGTCCACTAGGTGATATAAAGTGTGTCCACTAGGTGATATTAAGTGTGTCCACTAAGAGATATAAAGTGTGTCCACTAGGAGATATAAAGTGTGTCCACTAGGAGATATAAAGTGTGTCCTCTAGGAGATATAAAGTGTGTCCACTAGGTGATATAAAGTGTGTCCACTAGGTGATATAAAGTGTGTCCACTAGGAGATATAAAGTGTGTCCACTAAGAGATATAAAGTGTGTCCACTAGGTGATATAAAGTGTGTCCACTAGGAGATATAAAGTGTGTCAACTATGTGATATAAAGTGTGTTCACTAGGAGATATAAAGTGTGTCAACTATGTGATATAAAGTGTGTCAACTAAGAGATATAAAGTGTGTCCACTAGGGGATATAAAGTGTGTCCACTAAGAGATATAAAGAGTGTCCACTAGGTGATATAAAGTGTGTCCACTAGGAGATATAAAGTGTGTCCACTAGGAGATATAAAGTGTGTCCACTAGGAGATATAAAGTGTGTCCACTAGGAGATATAAAGTGTGTCCACTAGGAGATATAAAGTGTGTCCACTAGGTGATATAAAATGTGTTCACTAGGTGATATAAAGTGTGTCCACTAAGAGATATAAAGTGTGTCCACTAGGAGATATAAAGTGTGTCCACTAGGAGATATAAAGTGTGTCCTCTAGGAGATATAAAGTGTGTCCACTAGGTGATATAAAGTGTGTCCACTAGGTGATATAAAGTGTGTCCACTAGGAGATATAAAGTGTGTCCACTAAGAGATATAAAGTGTGTCCACTAGGTGATATAAAGTGTGTCCACTAGGAGATATAAAGTGTGTCCACTAGGAGATATAAAGTGTGTCAACTATGTGATATAAAGTGTGTTCACTAGGAGATATAAAGTGTGTCAACTATGTGATATAAAGTGTGTCAACTAAGAGATATAAAGTGTGTCCACTAGGGGATATAAAGTGTGTCCACTAAGAGATATAAAGAGTGTCCACTAGGTGATATAAAGTGTGTCCACTAGGAGATATAAAGTGTGTCCACTAGGAGATATAAAGTGTGTCCACTAGGAGATATAAAGTGTGTCCACTAGGAGATATAAAGTGTGTCCACTAGGAGATATAAAGTGTGTCCACTAGGTGATATAAAGTGTGTCCACTAGGTGATATAAAATGTGTTCACTAGGTGATATAAAGTGTGTCCACTAGGAGACATAAAGTGTGTCCACTAAGAGATATAAAGTGTGTCCACTATGTGATATAAAGTGTGTCCACTAGGTGATATAAAGTGTGTCCACTAGGTGATATATAGTGTGTCCACTAGGTGATATTAAGTTTGTCCACTAGGAGATATAAAGTGTGTCCACTAAGAGATATAAAGTGTGTCCACTAGGTGATATAAAGTGTGTCCACTAGGAGATATAAAGTGTGTCCACTAGGAGATATAAAGTGTGTCAACTATGTGATATAAAGTGTGTTCACTAGGAGATATAAAGTGTGTCAACTATGTGATATAAAGTGTGTCCACTAAGAGATATAAAGTGTGTCCACTAGGGGATATAAAGTGTGTCCACTAAGAGATATAAAGTGTGTCCACTAGGTGATATAAAGTGTGTCTACTATATGATATAAAGTGTGTCTACTATGTGATATAAAGTGTGTCCACTAGATGATATAAAGTGTGTCCACTATGTGATATAAAGTGTGTCCACTATGTGATATAAAGTGTGTCTACTATGTGATATAAAGTGTGTCCACTAGGTCATAAAAAATGTGTCAGTAGGGGATATAAAGTGTGTCTACTATGAGATATAAAGTGTGTCCACTAGGTCAGGGGTCGGCAACCAAACTTGGCACGCAGATCGATTTTCAATGGCACGCAAAAGACCTCTAAGAAGGGTTTTTTATTGATAAAAAAAATAAAAAAATTTCAAGTTCTAAATTAGGAAAAGTGACTGTTGAAGCCGATTTTTCTGAATGACATAGCGACACTTTTCAGTGAGTACCACTGGAATGGATTTGCATTGAAACTAGACATATCTTGCCGTGAAATCAATTTCATAACATGTAACTGATGCACATCCCTAGTACCGTAAGGCACATATTAAGATAGAAAGGTTGGCTTTTTCAGAAATACATCGAAACAATCAAAGCGGAGTTATCTAATCAAAGGCAAGACTTTCAAATTGATGGACTCATTTTTTTTCATACCACATCAAGCCTGAATGGTTTGATATTACTACAACCTTCTTAGTTGCAGATCTTTTTTTTTAAGTTGTGGAATATTGGCGATTTTAAAATGCAGCAGGTTGAATTTTAAACATTTAAAAAATGGGCATCAAAATGTGCCCATTTGCGGAAAACAATCTGGAAGGAAGCTGCTTAGTCATCTGCTTTTCTCAACTGCTAGGCATTCACTCTTTTACTTTCAGCTTTTGGTTCACATTTACACTTGTGAACAGATTTTATCACACATGAAAGCTGTTTTAAGCATACAAAAAGGTCATGAGGTCACTTACACTTGTCCGCTCATTAATCTATACCACAGACTAATTACATAAAATAGAATTTTATGCTCATGTTCTTTAAATAAACATAATTATAAATTATAAGCAATTCTAAAACAAACTTATTTGTATTATTAATTTGATAAATAAAAGAGACTTATATAATAACACTATAGGCCCTATTATGTAATATCTGAAGTTTTTTAGGCCTAATGTTTAAAATATAAACTCCTTCCTTAAATGGACACACAATTAATGCAGGGAATGTTTCTTTACAACTGTTAAACGTAAATTATTTTAATCCTCTAACAATTAAATATTTTAATGAATACCATAATGTTGGATTATATAAAGAGACAATAATTAGTCAATAGTATTTTTTATATTAAAAAAACATAACTTTTTTGCATCACTCTCAAAGATTTTTAATTAAAGGGAGATAATTTACCCGTTTTAGTTGAGCTAATATTTCTAATGTTTCATTTTTTTTTCTCTAATAAATAGAATAAATAGCTTACAATTTATAAATTTGAAATAATCAAACTGTAAAATGTATTTGAAAATAAAATTACTATTATATGAACAAAGAAATTATATGTATATTTTCAAACATTACATTAACTGCCCAGTTTGTGTGATTACTACGTAACTATTCCACTAAACGATGATAGCCTTCTATCTCGAGGTATACAAAGTACAAAATGTTACGGGAGGTCTCAGTTAAACTGAGATCAAAATATAGTTAATAAATATTAGCAGGTGCAAGATCCTTATCTTGACTAATAAATGATAATTGTAAGACAATAATTACCATACATATTTAATGTGAATGTTTAGTAACAAAAAATTGTATTTGAAATAAATGCAAATAAAAAGGATGATACACGTTAATTTTGTATTAAATATAAAACATTGTAACGATTCATATTAGGCTGTTGGCACGCTGAATGATTTAGAAATCCTAGTTTGGTACACTTTAAGCAAAAAGTTGCCGACCCCTGCACTAGGTGATATAAGTTGTGCCAGTAGGAGATATAAAGTCTGTCTAATAGTTGGTATAAAACAAGTGTCTACTGTGTGATATAAGTTGTGTCAGTAGGAGATATAAAGTCTGTCCAATAGTTGGTATAAAACAAGTGTCTACTGTGTGATATAAGTTGTGTCAGTAGGAGATATAAAGTCTGTCCAATAGTTGGTATAAAACAAGTGTCTACTGTGTGATACTGATATAAGTTGTGTCAGTAGGAGATATAAAGTCTGTCCAATAGTTGGTAAAAAAACAAGTGTCTACTGTGTGATATAAGTTGTGTCAGTAGGAGATATAAAGTTTGTCCAATAGTTGGTAAAAAAACAAGTGTCTACTGTGTGATATAAGTTGTGTCAGTAGGAGATATAAAATGTATCAAGTAGGTGCTATAAAAGGTTCCACTAGGTGATAAAGGTTGTGTCAGTAGGAGGTATAAACTGTGCCCAGAAGGTGTTTAAACGTGTGTCCAGTTGGTGGAATAACGGCGCGACAAATGGTATAAGTTGTTACAAAATCAACAAACTATCACAAACTCACCCTTCTCCTATGCTCGTTCCTAAGTATTGCGAATATCAGCACCAGGTTGGCCACGATGGACCAGGTCGTGAACAGAATGATGGGAATCTCGACTGGCGTGAATCGGACCTGCCCGTCGTAGGGCGGCTCCGCGGACGGCGTTGCTTGGGGCTGTGTTTCCATAGCGACCTTTGTCCGTTTGTGTCGCTTTTATTGTTCAGGCATGGTCTGTGTTCACCTGGTAGGAAAAAACAAAAGATAGTCAACGGTAACATGGAATGAAAACGAGATTTGATTATATTAAACAGTGACATGGAGGGGGAACCATCGAGTACTTCAGTTTTAGCCAACAGTGTGACGCAGCTAGATTCTCGACCTACATTGTCTAGTAGGCCCAAGAGCTTAGTCGCTAAAATCCTTTTCGAATCGTCACATCCGGAGGCCAACTCCATATTGCTATGTTATGTTGTCTAAACTTTGTTATTTATTATTAAAGTAATATCTAGCACAGTGGCAATTCGATCATCCACCACAAATATGTCACGTGTCGCGACAGTTGCGATGATGTTTATTCTCTGTCTCTTTCTCTCTCTTTCTTTCTCTTTCTTTCTCTCTCTCTCTCTTTTGATGAATAAAATCATTCAGCCACACTTCCGCAACCAAATGTACTGTGGTCAGTGAGTCCTTCGGGCGCCCCCCTAGAGCTTAGGTGGTCAGTGGGTCCCTCAGGTCAAAGCTTGCTCTTGTTGGTCGGAATAAAAATGGCAGTTTTGTAGCATGTAGAAGGTAGAAGGGAATCCACCACACGGACACATGTTACTATTTACACATTTGGCTATTCATAAAAAGATTCTATACACGATAACTTGACTAAAAAATAAAAAGTAAAATAAACAACAACAAATTGTTTAATAAACAAATACATATATATATAAGTACGTACGTGTTATAGACCTACATATATATAACTAAGAGTAAGAGAAACATTCTACAAAACTTTTTTTTTTAAAGCCATGGGCCATGAGAAGCCAGGTATTGATAGATATATTTTATCATTAGAGGAGTTATATTCAACTGACAACTAACATTTCATTTTTCCCACACGTCTTGAAAGCATAAAAAAAAACTAGATAAAAAAATGTCTTGCTCGTTATTGAGTTCTTTTTACCACTAAATTACCACAGGGCTGCAGAGAGCAATCAAAGCGCTAATGGGAACCCAGACCTAACCATCGGTGGCTTCCAGCAGGAAACCATCAGTGGTAATGCACTGTTATCACAAGCTAAACTCAACTAACGATGCGACATTACAACTAGCGCAGACTAGTGACGCGACGTTACAACTAAGCTTAGCATGGACTCAACCTATTCAGTGAAGCCGCGTTATAACTAGCGTACACTCAACCTATTCAGTGAAGCCGCGTTACAATTAGCATACACTCAACCTATTCAGTGATGCCACGTTACAACTAGCATACACTCAACCTATTCAGTGATGCCACGTTACAACTAGCATAGACTCAACCTATTCAGTGATGCCACGTTACAACTAGCATAGACTCAACCTATTCAGTGATGACACGTTACAACTAGCATAGACTCAACCTATTCAGTGATGCCACGTTACAACTAGCATAGACTCAACCTATTCAGTGATGCCACGTTACAACTAGCATAGACTCAACCTATTCAGTGATGCCACGTTACAACTAGCATAGACTCAACCTATTCAGTGACGACACGTTACAACTAGCATAGACTCAACCTATTCAGTGATGCCACGTTACAACTAGCATAGACTCAACCTATTCAGTGATGCCACGTTACAACTAGCATAGACTCAACCTATTCAGTGATGACACGTTACAACTAGCATAGACTCAACCTATTCAGTGATGCCACGTTACAACTAGCATAGACTCAACCTATTCAGTGATGCCACGTTACAACTAGCATAGACTCAACCTATTCAGTGATGACACGTTACAACTAGCATAGACTCAACCTATTCAGTGATGCCACGTTACAACTAGCATAGACTCAACCTATTCAGTGATGCCACGTTACAACTAGCATAGACTCAACCTATTCAGTGATGCCACGTTACAACTAGCATAGACTCAACCTATTCAGTGATGCCACGTTACAACTAGCATAGACTCAACCTATTCAGTGATGCCACGTTACAACTAGCATAGACTCAACCTATTCAGTGATGCCACGTTACAACTAGCATAGACTCAACCTATTCAGTGACGCGCATTATAACTAAAATAGATAGTGACAACTAGCATAGACTCAATCTATGTCAGATAAACATGTACATCAATGAGTATCTGAAGATAAACATGTACATCAATGAGTATCTGAAGATAAACATGTACATCAATGAGTATTTGAAGATAAACATGTACATCAATGAGTATCTGAAGATAAACATGTACATCAATGAGTATCTGAAGATAAACATGTACATCAATGAGTATCTGAAGATAAACATGTACATCAATGAGTATCTGAAGATAAACATGTACATCAATGAGTATCTGAAGATAAACATGTACATCAATGAGTATCTGAAGATAAACATGTACATCAATGAGTATCTGAAGATAAACATGTACATCAATGAGTATCTGAAGATAAACATGTACATCAATGAGTATCTGAAGATAAACATGTACATCAATGAGTATCTGAAGATAAACATGTACATCAATGAGTATCTGAAGATAAACATGTACATCAATGAGTATCTGAAGATAAACATGTACATCAATGAGTATCTGAAGATAAACATGTACATCAATGAGTATCTGAAGATAAACATGTACATCAATGAGTATCTGAAGATAAACATGTACATCAATGAGTATCTGAAGATAAACATGTACATCAATGAGTATCTGAAGATAAACATGTACATCAATGAGTATCTGAAGATAAACATGTACATCAATGAGTATCTGAAGATAAACATGTACATCAATGAGTATCTGAAGATAAACATGTACATCAATGAGTATCTGAAGATAAACATGTACATCAATGAGTATCTGAAGATAAACATGTACATCAATGAGTATCTGAAGATAAACATGTACATCAATGAGTATCTGAAGATAAACATGTACATCAATGAGTATCTGAAGATAAACATGTACATCAATGAGTATCTGAAGATAAACATGTACATCAATGAGTATCTGAAGATAAACATGTACATCAATGAGTATCTGAAGATAAACATGTACATCAATGAGTATCTGAAGATAAACATGTACATCAATGAGTATCTGAAGATAAACATGTACATCAATGAGTATCTGAAGATAAACATGTACATCAATGAGTATCTGAAGATAAACATGTACATCAATGAGTATCTGAGTATCATAAAGCCAAAAAAGGCCAACAATCAAAGTAGGCTAATGAATTATCTTAAGGCCACGTCTTATAGTAACAACATGTACAATTATCAGTAGGCCATGCAGGGGGATAAGTTCCACACGGCTGCCCCCCCCCCCCCCCCCGCAACATACTAAAGATTCGGTGGACAGAAAATGTCAAGGACACCACTGACTTGTGGCGGCAAACAAACCAAGACCCCTCTTGAACAGCAGATCGACAGAAGAAAGTAGCGGTGGATTGGACACACCCTACGAAAAACCGATAGGCTCTGCAATGGAACCCCCAGGGAAAGAGCCTTATTGCTCATACGTTTACAGACGTTCCTTCTAGATAGAAGATTATTACGTCCACTATGCCCAAAACTCCTGCAGGGCGACAGGGATCGGTCGGTGGCAGGGATAGAGCCCGCGACGTGTCAGTTGGTTTTCGGTTGATAGTCCGGTGAACTAACCGCTGGCCCAGCCGGTTTCACGGGTTGGTCGCCCTAAGACCACCCGGAGACGACCCTGCGAAGAGGAAATGAAAAGCTGCAACCTTTCATGGGGTGAACTTAAAAAAGGCTGCCCAGAATCGAGTGCGCTGGAGAGCTGTTGCGGCGGCCCTATGCTCCACGAGGAACCAAGAGGAACCAAAAGGAACTAAGCAAAGATACAGGGACAAACTGTGGTAAAATAGGCCACATATGTCCTTTCATTATAACTGAACTATGAAGTATATTAAACATGTACAAAATCAACAAGCCCCCATAACAATTTACCCCAATTTAGGCCTACCACGTGGACCGTCCGCATAATATTTTTTAATTGGCGCGGTAAGGCGAAGGGAACGGAGCTGAAATTGTTGGTAATTGTAAAACAATTCAATTTGCCAGTGTCCTCCAAAAGCCATTAATGCCCTTTTCTTTCATGTCCAGAGTGCAACCCCCCCCCCCCCCCCCCACAACTCATCGGAACAGACCTTTCCATCTTCCTTTTTTTTTTTAACTGACGTGGCTTGTAGAATATAACTGAATAAAAAAACCGGAGATGAAAGGCCGACAATAAAATGTCAACTTTTGAGTACATCGTGTGTTTGTGGAGGAGGGGTGGGGGTGGAAGTCTGGGGGCAAATAGTAGGCCTACTATTTGTACCGAGGAACGACCGATACCCTACACCTTAATTACACGCCTGGTGGCAATTTGCGTTGGTATTTTAGATGGACAATATAGCCTGTAGTGTTTCCGGGGACGAATACAAATTTTGTATGAATTCTGCCCCGCAGATGAATCCCAACGAAATAATGAAAAGAAAGAGTTTTATGCCACTGACCTATACTATTATAGTGTAGGCCTATACATACACTGGCATCAAGTGACTTTTGAGGGCCGGTAATTTGAAAGCGAAATAATAAAAAAAACATCTAACCAACCCGTCACTAGGAACAAGAATTAACGATAAAATTCCAAAGATGGAGAGCTTGCTTTAATATTTCTGCTATTTGATGACTCGAATTACTTCTTTTCGGAATTCCCGATTCCCTTTTGTACTGTACACTTCCGTTTTATTTAATCTCTATGATTTTCTCGATGGAAAATTAAAATCTAAAGCTGTATGCAGCGAAAACCTTTAGGCAGCCGTAGGAGTCATTTATTTTTTAAGACAACATTATTGGCTGCGCACGGAAAAAAAAACATATAAGCTCTATAAATAGAGCAAACTGTCCATCTCATTATAGTCTTTGAACTATATTTTATAATATACTATACACGGAGTGAAATCTTTTTACACTTTGTGGGCCAAAGAAAGGAGGACAACAACGAAGACAACAGATAAATTCCGCCATTTTTCGTAAATCATAAGGAAAAAAATCTAACTAATATTAATATCAACTATAATATCATTCATCCACCCAATAAATAAAATACATAATATGTCCTAATGTAAAGAGAATATAATGTTAAATAAAGTAAAAAATAAATATAATTTGTAAGTAGTCACTTGATAAATATATTTTTTATATATAATATTTTCGCATACACACACACACACATATCTGAAGAGTCGTTAAATAAACTAGATAAAGCAGTATGCGTGCATTGCATATTCACGTAGGCCTAATTAGAGGGAAATATAAAAGACCGCTGTTTTTTACCAATGACTTGATGAAGAAGTCAACATTGTCAATAGCCATGGGAAACTATGAGAGAGAGAGAGAGAGGGATAGAGAGAGTGGGGGAGGGAGAGAATGAGAGAGGGTAAAAGAGAGAGAGAGAGAGTGGCTAGTACGGGGTCAAGTAGAAAAGTGATTAAGTAGTAGTTTAAAATCTGAAAAAATGTCTAGCTTACAACAGGCCTTGCAAAAACCCCGATGGGGCTCGGCAGTGCGTTCGACTGGCGTACCGAAGGTCCTGGGTTCGAATCCTGGTGAAGGCTAGGATTGTTTCCCCCTGGTCAGGATGAATTTATAATGTCTATAAAAAACCGGACGCGCCTTCCGACTCTTTCGTTCAGAGCATAACGATGTTCAGGGTGAACCGAGAGGGGGGGAGGGTAGACCGGGGCACCAGTCACCCCACGGCACGTTGCGTGCCGTGTAACGTAGGGTACGGTCTCCTCGGCCCGGCTTAAAAATCAAACTGCGGAATTCCCACTCGGGTCATTATCGTGGTGCCTCGCCAGCATACCTGCAATGTCGCCCGGTTGCACAAATCCCATACTATAGGTATGGGCACACTGGGCGAGCTTTGAGACGGGATTGCTGCGCTCATTGCTTCCTCTCCACCGAGGCTCGGGGCTTCTGGGCGGTACAATGAACCTCGGACACGCAGCAGGAGCTTTTCCCCCATGCCCGTCGGTGTATTCTTAATGTGAACGTATCGGCAGCTTACATGGGTACAAAAGTGCATGATGGGTACCTGATTTTAATTAGGGTAAAGTAAAGGCATTGTGCTGGCCACACAATCACCAAGTATAGCCGTGACCATAGAAACTGATGCTTCACCGGCCCTATGATCAATTTGGTCCGAATGCCACTTTATTTACTTTACTTGCAAACAAACACTGAACCCTTTTTGTGTCCGTCAATCTAAGACTATAACCACACATCTTTTGGGATTATGCTACCCACTAAACAAAGGAACGAAAAAAATTGAGAAAAGAAACCAATAAACGAGAGAATGTATGTATAGAAAACTAGGAAACATATTTTTGCTTCTAAATCTTCTTTGCCCTGTGTTCAGGCACGCGATTTCAAGAGAAAAGAATCTCCTCTTTTTTTTTAGAAACACATTAAACCAAAAATGTGTTAGGCGAAAGAAAAAAAAGAGGGCTGTTGAATAAATGGTTGATGTTTAAGAATCAGAGAAGCAGTTTAAAATTTAGCTGTGTTGTAGATTCTGATGTTGTAGGGTTTTTGAAGAAAATTAAGACTTTTAAACAAAGCAAACGTCATACAACTCCCTAAAAAAAAACACAAAGCTTTTCGTATAAATTATAAATCCTTCATATGCATTTTAGTTACACAAAAAGTTTACTTTGCCATCTACGCAAAAAAAAAAAAAAAGAACAGAAATAAAAAAACAGCGAGGTTAATAGACATAAAAGAGGGAATACATTTGAATGATTTGAAAATATCGAGAATGTGCGTTCAGGCGCGTTTAATGTGGATTTACCAACGAGCACCATAAAGTGTAAACAAATATAAAAACAGATACTGATTAACAAAATTGAAGTTGAGGGTGGGGGGGGGGGGGTTATGGATGAAATTTTCGAAAGAATATGTTGCCCAGGGCTTAAAGTCTATTTGCCAAGTTTCAACTCGATATAATGACAGTAAGTGGTTCAATAAGCCTTTCAAAGGTCGGCTCTGTCGCCAGACAGCCATAAAGCTTTGCAAAGTTAATACAAAAACCAAAAAAAATGAAATAGAAAATAATAATAAAGTTTTTATTTATGCAAGTGCATTTAGGAATAATCGTCCTAGGTGTAGAGTGTAGACCATTTAAAAAAGGTACGGACGTTCCTTCTAAATTGTTACGTCCTTTTCCTGGGAATGGGCTTCGGCAGGGTTGGAACCGATGTTTGAGTCCTCAAATGACTCAAGGACGGTGCAGTGCTACACCGTGTCCAAGAGTCAAAACGCTAGATCGTCCAAGAGTCAAAACGCTACGTCGTCCAAGAGTCAAAACGCTACGTCGTCCAAGAGTCAAAACGCTACGTCGTCCAAGAGTCAAAACGCTACGTCGCCCAAGAGTCAAAACGCTACGTCGCCCAAGAGTCAAAACGCTACGTCGCCCAAGAGTCAAAACGCTACGTCGTACTAGAGTCATTACGCTACGTCGTCCAAGAGTCAAAACGCTACCTCGTCCAAGAGTCAAAACGCTACGTCGCCCAAGAGTCAAAACGCTACGTCGCCCAAGAGTCAAAACGCAACGTCGCCCAAGAGTCAAAACGCTACGTCGCCCTAGGTGACATTGCTCTCTTGTAACCAGGTTATCATAGTACCGGGTTGGACCTATCAGGATCGTCATATTGACTGCCCAGAGTACTGTTACAAACAAATTTCATAATATACTCTACACCAGGGGTCGGCAACCTTTTGCTTATAGTGTGCCAAACTAGGATTTCTAAATCATTCAGCGTGCCAACAGCCTAAAAGTCAACCTGCTTTATTATATACTTTTTACAATTATTTTTATAGGACAATTCATTTAACTCTGTAGCAAGACCAATGCCAAAAGCAAAGGAAATTTATAGAGAAACTCGTTAAAGCGTTTTATATTTATTCAATAATAAAAAAAATAAGTTGTTTGTAATTATCATCCTTTTTATTTGCCTTTATACCAATTACAAACCTTTATTACCAAACTTTTACATTTTAAATTTCAAACATCATCATTTGGTTGTCAAAATAAGGATCTAGCAACTTCTAATATTGATTATCTTTTGTTCTCAGTTTAAGTTTAACTGAGATTTTATTTGTTGTTTTTTTTCAAATGGCAAACGTTAGAGAACTACAATTAAATGGAAATGATTCGTAGTAATCTTACAAACTGGGTAGTTAATGTAGGCCTAATGTTTAAAAAATGTGCATACAATTTTTTGTCATATAATATTTATATAATTATTCTCAACTACTGTTTACACTTTGGTAATTATATAGTTATCAGTTGTAAGCCATTTAATCTTTTATTATTGTTATTTATAAATAAGAATAATAATATTAAAACTTAGAACGAATAGAAATATTAGCGCAAATAAAACGGGTTAATTATCTCCCTTTAATTAAAATAAATTTTCTAAATTTGATTCATTAGTGTTGCCAAACAAGTTATGTTTTGTGGTATAACAAATATTACTGACTAATTTTTTTTCTCTAGATCCAGCATTATGTAATTCATTAAAAGATTTTTATGTTAGAGGTATACAATTAAATTTAAGTTACAAAATTGTAAATAAACATTTCCTGCATTAATTATCCTTTAAACATTACTAATTACAACAATTGCATAATAAAATGTTATTAATAAGTCTTTTATATTGATTAAATTAATAAGGACAAAATTTGTTTTAGAATTACTTATTTTTAATTTTTATGTTTTATTAAAGAAGATCGGCATAAAAACTATTTTAAATGTAATTAGTCTGTATTAATTAATGATGGCTTTGTCTTGAATGCTTTTCGCTATTTAGTCATTTCTGAGTAGTGAAGTTTAGTGCAAGTGACCTCTTTGAATGCTTAATACAGGTTTCATGTGCAAGAAATACTGTTCACAAGTGTAAGTTGAACCTAAAGCTGAAAGCAGAGCGAATGTCTGGCAGTTGAGAATAGCAGATGCCTAGAGATAAGGTCTGAGATAGCCTTTAGCGTACGAGAGAGTCGTTTGGGCCATGTCCCCAGGCCGTCGGTGGCCTGGATAACGGAGAGCGCATCAGTAAAGACGACGATGTCGGCTATCGCCTCCGACTCGTCATCAAACCTTGTCCCGATAGCCGTAATGGCGTGTCTGGTGGCCTCCCTGTCTGCCTCGTAGCTGCAGATTGGCCCACAGAACCCTAGCAACTCTTCTCTTTGGGTACCCACCCCTAGGTACAACACAAGACCTCCGTACCCGGCCCGCTTGTCGGTGCCACTGGTGGCGCAGCTGCTGTTTTTTTCCGACTTTGGGGTCCGTCATGTGCATTCGTACCTCTGGGAGGAGGAGAGCTTGCTCCCGTGCCCAGAGGCATGCGGTACCCCGGGAGCCCGATCTCTGTGCATAGGCTCGTGGCGTGATCCATTAACGACTGCATCGTGATCCTACGTCTGGCCACCCATGAATCAACCATGATTCTGTGTGGCGAGCTTTCCTCTAGTCGCTTATACCGATCGTAAGCAGTGATAACGGCTCTTCTTCTTCGCGTGCCGAGTGGAGGTACGTTTGCCATGATTTCTCCCGCAGCCGTTGGGGCTGTCCTGAAAGTGCCACATATCAGTCTGAGGGCATGGTTCTGTACCGAATCTAATGTCCCCAAAGCGGTTTTTGAGGCGTAGATTTGTACCGGGATGCTGTAGCCTATCTGGGACCTTACCGCTCCTAGGTAGAGGGTCCTTAACCCATTCGCGTTCGCGCCTCACCTCGGTCTGGCCAGTCTCTTGACGATGTTCAGCTTGGAGGAGGCATTCTCTCGAACTACCCTTACATGGTCATACATTGACAGCTTTAGGATCGTTCCGCAAGACCTGGTCACCAATCTTCAGCCTGATCGGTTCCTTGAGGATATCTATACCCGGGGTGAAGAGTGAATAAACTGTTTTTAGGCAGTTTACCATCTTGGCAAAGCAGGAGGTGATAGAGAGATCCTGCTGGAGGGACCGCACGATAGCAGTGGCATCCCTCCCGTTTTCCATATTACAAGGTCGTCCGCAAATGGCAGGTTTGAGCTTCCTAGATAGTTCGGCAGGTCGTTGAAGAAGGCTAAGAACAGTGTACATGAGAGGGGCGATCCTTGGGGCAGTCTTTGCTCCAAGGTGCGTTTTCGGGAAATCGATTTCCCAAAACGAGTTGCTACCGTACGCTCGGCTAATCCATCTGTACATGTTCGAGGTGACATCTAGCCTCTGTAGCTTCAACAACAAGCCTGGCCGCCAGAACCTGTTTAAAATCTAGGAATACCGCCAATGTGGACTCCTTACGTTGGAAACCGTCCGCCATCTTCTGTACCAAGAGCGTCACCTGGTCCATCGAGTTTCTTCCTGCTCGAAAACCTGCCTGTGCCGGCGTGATCAGCTACTTTTCCTCAAGGTACCTCACAAGCCTCCGATTGATCATCCGCTAAGCTGCCTTCCCATAACACGATGCGATGGATATCGGCCGGTAGCTGTCGGCTTGTCCCGGATCCTTAGCCTTTTTAAAAATCGGGACTACCACTGCACTTCGCCATTCTGCTGGTAGGACACCGTCGGACCATGTTCGGTTGAGAAGTTCTAAGAGTTTCCCATTGCCTCCGTTGCCCAGGTGTGTGATTAGCTCGTTTGCTATCCTGTCTGCGCCTGGAGCCTTTCCAGCTTTGCACCGTCGTTAAGACATAGTTCAATTCTTGCCGGGAGAAGGGTAACGAAAATGTGTCCGCCTCGCCCTCTCCCCTAATGTGCCTTTCGGCTTCCTTCCGGACTTTATCCAATGCCTTAGACACACTCGTTCTCTCACCTGTCTTCCCTACGCTTGAGAAGTGTACATTTAGCCTCTGAGCCCGCTTGGCGTCCGTAAGCAAAGGTTCTGTACAGTTCCGAGGGGGCGCTGCGTTCCTAGCAGTCTCAGTCCTCTCCAGGTGGTTTAAGAGGTTCCATGTCTTTCGGCTGTCGGCTAGATCCAGCTTCCCACAAGTTTCAGTCCATTTGGCTAACTTTGCCGTCGAAATCGCCTCTCTTACTTCAGCTGTCACACTCCCTACGGCTCTCAGCCGTTTTCCTCCTGCTAGCCTTCCTTCTAGCAGCTCTTCTCTGTCGGACTAACCTTTCCAAGGCCGACGTCCAATATGGTCTGAACTTGCGTTTGGCACATGATCTAGGGATTGTCCTTCTGGACATACGCTGAGTTGACGTTTCTACTACAATCTACTCGCACTTTTTCGAGAGCAGTGTCGGTGGCCTGCCTGTACTACACCATCACTAGCCGGCCGCACCACATAATTTATTATGTGGGCCACACCATATATATATAGAATAGTATAGTATATTTAAAATCCATTACATAACAATGTCATATCAATATATCCCAAAACTGATGTGAAACTTACCTGGCGTTGCTGAAATTTAAAAAAAAGATGTATTGTAACGGAATATTTCATTTCTTAGTAACCATTTCAAATATTTTAATCTACTTGTCTAGTTCACAAGTTGTTGTTTTTCTTTTGAACACGACATGTGGACTGTGTGGCCAACACAATGCCCACCAAATTTCCACTGGTATAAAGTAACGGCTGGATCTTGTTAGATTCAATTAACATTATAACATTATCGTAGAAAGTTATCTAAAGTTAACACCAAGATCGGAACACACAAATGTAGATTTTTTAAAATCCGACCTAAGGCTTCTTTCTTTGATTATCGCATCCAGATTTTAAATATGCAATAAAAAAAAGAAGATATTTAACTAAATGAATGAGAAACATTAATACTGCTTATCTAAACGAAGTCCTCACTACTAATTCCTGACAATTTGAAGAAATTTAGTTAGCTGTATAATCCACAAGAAAAATCTAAAACAGGCTATATATAAAGATTTACGAATACCCATCTTATATAGGACTATAGCCTTTTGGCTAACTTTAAATCTGATACATTAATATAATATACCTTTAATTCAGCAGAGCACATGGTCACTGGTGGTCTTTTTTATTGCCTACTGCGCCGCAGGGGAAGTGTAGAATTCCGTACAAAAGGTCGCAGTGAGTCAGGGCGGCGATTATCTCACACACCCTCTCCCCCCAGCCCCACTTAATTAAAGAGACTAAATGACCACTGGGTCCAGCCACTCCTGGGGCTCGTTTTAAAAGTCATTATTGCTACTGTGGTTGATATTTTTGCACCCCCCCCCCCAACCTCGCTTATTCACGTGTGTGCTTGCATACTGTGGTATGTGGGTATGTCGATGTGTGATAGAGGGAAGGGAGGTGGCAAAATAGATTTAGTGTGTTTGCGTGTGTGTGGCGATAGTGTGTGTGTGGTGGTGGTGGGGGGGGAGGTTAACGTGTATCCATGTGTCTGTGTGTGAAATCTCCAGACGGATTTAAGCATCAATTAACGGAATGAAATTAGCCATAAGTGCAAATCCACCCCTGCGGACCAATCAGGAAAAAGAAGAGTGTGAATAGAAAGGGTTGGGAGGGGAGGGGGGGCGTGAGGGGGCCGGGGGCGGCCGCAAGAGAATTAGAAGTTGCACGTGTTGGGGGAGGGTTTTGAGGGTGAGGAAAGTGAAGATTTCTAGTGACATATGGCTGATAATGATGATTTAATGTTCCAGCCTTAGGATGGAGTCCTGCATGCGTGATGACACAGAATAGAGAAATTGTCGTCCCAGGGGGGAGCGTGCAGAGGTGTCTGGCAAAACCCCATCCACGCCCCTTAAAATGACCACAACTGAAAGTGTTATAATAATAAAACAATTTGCGCCCGCACCCTCTATTCCCCACTCCATTTTACAGGAATCGGTCTTCACATACACACACGAGTTATGGGGAATTCCTACAACAGTAGCTATAACTGGGGTTTAAGTTCATGTCACTGAACTATATATTATCATATTTAGAGCAAACGTGTTTCTTCTAAAACTAGATTTTATTGCGAAGCAAAGGTTTAAACCAAAACACCAAAGAGAAAACACACACACACAAGATTCCGAAGTATCCTGGAAATAATCTGATTTCATGACACTTATCATACGTCTGATGCATGGGAATTTTTCGTTGTTGGTTGTTTTTTTTTTCTCCATTTTCCCGTTGTTTCTTATTGTTATCTTTTGTTTTGTATGTAGGCCAGTGTTGTTGTTGTAGGTGTGTTCTCTGGAGCCGGGAAATATAATTCTTAGATACAGAAAACATTTGTTATAAATGCAATAAAAAGCTTGATTTATATGACCTTTATTAAAGTATACAGTAGTAAGTAAGTTAGTAGTAACTTGACTTACGAGTTGAATTTGTTCGTTCCGCGACTGAGATCGTAACTCAATATGCTCGCATGTCCCATTTGGCAAAATAACTGCACACAAAAAAAATAATTAATAAATCACTAAGTGGGCGGGTATTGCTGCCTCAGCTAGCGACGGGTGCATCCGATTCTTGCTCGTAGCTCAAATTCTGGCAAGTAACTCAAATTGTGAAAGAAAGAGGGGGGAGAGAAAGAGAGATAGTATGAGGAGAGATGCGAGAGGGGGGGGGAGACAGAGGGAGAAACGAAGATTAAGAGAGAGAGGAAGAGGATGGGGAGAAAAATGAGAGGGAAAAAAGGAAAGAGAAAATAGAAAGAGAGGGAGAGAGAAAAAGAAAGAGGCGAGAAAGAGAGAGAATGATTGTTGAAGAGATTGAGGAGGGGGGGGATTGTAAAGAAAAAAAAGAGTGAGGTTAACAAAAGAGGCACGAGAAAAAGTGGGGGAGAGTGATGGGGAGACAGGAGTGGGGGAGGGGGTGAGATACAGGGAAGTGAGAGTGAGGGAGTGGTGATGAGAGAGAGAGAAAAATAGCCATCGAAATGAGGAGTTCAGTGAAGAGAAAGATGGATCGAAACCGATAGGTACATGCACACATATTTTCTTGTTACTAATATTACAAGGCAATTTATTCACCATAATAAATTATGGATGAGACCTTCTATTTAGATCACACAAGTATAATTATGATTTATAATGTTATTACGGCTAGAGCCCCCATTCAATTTATGAAAATAATAGTTATAGTATTGTTATTATTAGTGTGAGTATCCTTGTATTAGTGAAGATCTTATTATATTATTCTGAAGTTTATTTGTAGTTGTCTAGAGTATTCCTGGTTCTTATAATCCCCTGGCAATTCACATAGCGTAGTTTTAGAGTTTTCAGTTGATTTACTTCATGTATAATTATTTATGTGGCTCATATTATACAGCAAGAACCTCGATGTCGAGTGGTAGTGTAGATTATTAATATAGTTGAATAAATATTACACATACACACATGTATATAACTTTGAAATATTGACGCTAACCAAGTTGTGTAGAAAGCAACGATAAATTTGGTTTAATTTACAACATCAATCCAGTAGGAATCCAAATAATATTATATACACAATCAAGAAATACACATATTCCAATTAGTAATGAATATCCTCAATGAACATATAGCATTGTAGTTAATAGTAGAATAATAAATTTTCCATAATACAACTCAAATAGAAATGATCCTCAGAGCGGAGAATATTTGATGTTACTAGATCGAATGTACGCCAAGAACTGACCAAAAGTGTCGAATCGCGTAGAAATATATTACGGGTCAATCGTTGGAAAAACCAGACAGCCTAGTGACACGAATATTTAAATCAAGCCTGCATGTTGACTGCGTGATCAGAATGTCAAGCAATAATGCTCTAACAAAATAAGGAGAGACCGGACGACCTTGACACGCTGTGTTTACGTGAACAGTTCATGTTTTTATCGAGGTTAATAAAAAACAATAATGCTCTCATTAGGTTAGGAAAAACCCGGGGGGAAACCTTGAGCTGAGAAATATTTTATATCGTTTAAACGCAATTCGCTTAAATGATTTAGTTGGTTTATTAACATTACAATGTAGGGAATTTACGTTTCGTAACAGTCGCCCGTACCAAAAGGAAAAGAGCATTGCATACTAAACAATAGAAGTGTGCAATTTCTTTTAGAACCGCCTGCACTTAACTTTAGTTCTAAACAATATACAAAAAAAAAACTGACTCCACCTGGGTAGTCCGTTAAATAAGACAAGTAAGGGAAATAATTTATTCTATTAAACCCTCATCATATAGGATCTCAAGTTATCCTTAGACCATAACACATGTTCGCGTTATTCTAAAAAATTATACTCTCTGAGATATCATTCCTTATAAACATCATCATCTTATTTATAAGGTAAAAATCAACATAACTAATGTTATCATATTAAACAATTCAATCATTAATTAATTCAACTTAAATGAAATTAATATTTAAATAAATTTTAAAGTAAGAGTTTAATCTTAAGTGTGTAAGCATGTGAAGTGTATGCACATTACTCTATCTTGGTTTTTACATAATCACAACTATAGTTTGATTGTTTCAAAATAAGGATGTACATTTCTGTTCATTCATTATCTTACTAATAAAGAAAATTATGTCCATAAATCAATAATACTTAAAAGTAACTTATTAGGTTTTTTTCTTTTTTTTTCTACAACAATAATAATATTTGTTTTAGCAAATGGAAATATTCATGGCATAAAATAAGGCATAAGATATTGCATAAAATAATCACAACATATTCATATATTCATGCATTTATATTTTAAATGATCCAATTCTCTTAGTTAGGATTATCAGAATATATACATAAAGTTATCTATTTCCTTATACATTTGTTACATGCGCGATAGGGTGTCCGCGACGATGTGATCTTTTACCAATACGTAAGTTATTCTTAAGTTGTATGGTATTAACCCTATACGGATGTTGTTTGACAGGTTTAACATTATCATCTTTTAAAACTACATCATGGGTAACCAAAGTTGTTTTGTTAGGAACATCACTAAACAAATTTACATGATCATAGATTAAACCCTTGATAGAAGTCTGTTCACCTGAGTCTAGATGTGCCAGTTTATCATTGAGGTTTTTAAGTGCTTCAGTGTTTTGAAGTTTACTTTCTATGATTGTCTTTTTAAATTTAGGCGGGGGTGTTTCAACAGTTTTGATAGCACTCACTGGCCTAATGTCAGTTTGTTCTTCCCTAACAACATAAGGTTTTAGCATGTTTATATGGCACAGTCTCTGTGTTTTCCTTCTATCAGGGGTTTTTACAAGGTATGTTACATCACTGATTTTATCTAAAACCTGATATGGTCCTGTATATTTTGCACTCAGGGGTTGTCCAGACAATTGGGTCAACATGAGGACTTTATCACCAGGATGGAAACATCGGGATCTGGCCTTGACATCATAGTACCCTTTCATTCTTTTCTGAGCCTGCAAAAGATTATCTTTAACATGATTAAAAGCATGATAGATTCTATTGCTAAATTGTTCCACATAAGCTACGAGTCCAGTCTCTTCATCAGAATTTAACAAGGTTTCCTGCAACAGTTTTAGAGGTCCTCGAACTGAATGTCCAAACACTAACTCGAACGGACTGAATCCAAGAGATTCCTGCACAGTTTCTCTAGTCGCGAAAAGAGCGAATGGAATACCGCGATCCCAGTCTTCAGTGTTCTCAAAACAGTATGTGCGGAGCATGGTTTTCAGAGTCTGATGATATCTTTCTAGGGCACCTTGGCTTTGCGGATGGTACGCAGTTGAAGTTGCATGTTGGATGCCTAGTTTCTTTAAGACCTGGTTAAACAGCTTTGATGTAAAGTTAGATCCTCGGTCTGACTGTATAGTCTTTGGAAGACCGTATCTTGAACAAAATGCAATCAGTGCGTCAGATATCTTATCTGCGTTAATGGTGCGTAGCGGAATAGCTTCAGGATATCTCGTGGCAGTGCACATTATAGTGAATAAGTACTGGTGTCCTGTCTTTGTTTTAGGCAAAGGACCTACACAGTCTATTAGCAAGTGGCTAAATGGTTCTGCAAAGGCGGGTATTGGCTTTAGAGGTGCTACCGGTATAGTCTGGTTAGGTTTACCAACTATCTGGCATGTATTGCATGACTTGCAGTATTTTGTGACGTCACGATGTAGTCCAGGCCAATAGAAGTACGGAAGAATTCGACGGTAAGTCTTGTTCACTCCTAGATGACCAGCATATGGCGTGTCATGAGCCATGTGTAAGATGTCATTACGATATATGGCTGGTACCACAATCTGACTTCCTTCTCTGCAATTGTCATTATCACATTTCACATCTCTCCATTTTTGCATTAATATTCCCTCCTTCAGAAAAAATCCATTTCCGTTCATTTCTGCCTCCTGTTCAGTTATCACCTTTTTCTTCAGGTGTTTAATTCCTGAATCTCTATTCTGTTCTAATAGGAGTAATTGTCGAGGTGACAAATTACTTTCAGTAGTCTTGACTGAGGGACCACTCAAGATGTCAGCCAGGAAAGTTGCCTGTAGGTCAATTTCTGGTTCTATTTTTGACTTTGACATGGTTTCGACAGACTTTTGTTGTTGGGCCATACCTCTAGTGACGATGCATATAGGTTTGATAAAGCTCTCACTTTTATTAAGGTATTGTTTTTTCTTGGATATGGAATGCACCACATCTCCAGCAATATCATTTCCCAGTATTAAAGAAACGCCTTTAAACGGAAGTGATTTGTATACACCCACAACTACATTTCCAGTGAAGTACGCACTCTTCAGCTGTATTTGATGCAAAGGAACTTGTACATTTTTCCTTGATACACCTTGAATAGTAAGATCCTGTCCTGTATATGTCGATTGTGACGTAGGAACAGTATTCTCTAAAAGTAGTGAAACCTCAGCCCCTGTATCACGGAGTATTCTGATGTTTTTTTCACTAGTGACACCATTTATTATGGATGACACGGTACCTTCTTCAATGAATGGTAAACAATTGCTTGGTATCTCAGTATCGATATGATCTGTATCCAAGTTATTTTTGTAAGAGGTATGTTTAGTACTCATGGTGGTTCTATCTGATATAGACTCCTTGGAGCTCAGATTAGAATTAGAATTATTAAAAACCATTGTCTCTATTTCAGGAACTATTTCTGGTTTCAAGTTTCCAAGATACGTGTGTTTTGTCAGGTTATCTGCATTAGCACTAGGTATCTCTGTTTGAGTTCTAATATCCTTCTTTACATTTTCATGAGTTCTTTGTTTTGGCATTGCTACATACGATAAGACAACATTCTTTTTATTCGGGTTCCCATTCAATATCCAGCACTTTTCCTTAGTATGTCCAATTCGTTTACAATGGCTACAGGTTGGCTTGGAATTTGTTGGACCTTCATTGCTCTGCTGATGTCTCTTTGATTGATAGGATTCATTTGGATTCATGGTTTTCTTTTCTACCTTCATATCTCGATTCTGGAATTTAGATTTATCAACGGTTGTAAATTTATTGCTGGAATGGATAATAACATATTCGTCTGCCATTACTGCTGCTGTTTCTACTTGTTCTACACCTTTGTCTGCTAAATGTATTCTTACATCACCTCTGATGTTATTGTTAAAGTCTTCCATTAGCATAAGATTAGCTAATTTATCAAAGTCTTTGTTTACACCTTTGGATCGAATCCATCTTTCAAAATATTTCTTTTTCTGTCTTAGAAAATCAACATGGGATTGTTCCTGTTCTTTCTTAGACTCACGAAACACTTTTCTATATTTTTCAGGTGTTAATGCATAACTTAGCAGTACTCTATTCTTGATCAGATCATACAATTCCTCTTCAATAAGACTTAATACAACATCAAGTGCCTTTCCTTTGTTCAGAGCTGAGCGTAGAAGTATAGCTTTCTTGCCCTCGGGAAATTGATAGTCTCTAGCGTTTCTCTCGAAAATCATGAAGAACTCTTCCACCGAATTATCTTCAAAAACTGGAATATGTTTCTTAAACTTATACAGTTCTGCATCTGCTTCAGAGCTTGCATTCGAATGATTTGACGTACGAGACCTTGCTATCTCAATTCTTTCTTGGCTTGCTATTTTCTCTCTTGCTATTTCTCTTTCCATCTCAATTCTCTTGTCTTCTCTTTCCAATTCTAATCTCTTGTTTTCTCTTTCCAATTCTATCTCCATCTTCCTCATCTCAAGTTTAAATTTCAATTCTTCACTTAAGTCACCAGTTGTATGCTTCACTCTTTGTGTTATAGGAAAAAGTAATTCATCATCTGATTCATCATTAATGTTATCATTAGCAGTAGTTTCTTCAATAATTAGTGTACCTTGTTTTCTTAAACACTCAGTTACCTCTTGAAGTAATTTAGTTTTTGATGGCCTAGTTTCTGTGATAGAAATGCCCAATGATTTAGCCAATTCTTTTAATTGTATCATTGACATTTTATTAAGCTGTTCTGAGGTTAGATCAAATATTTCTGGATCCAATGTAAGATTATTTGTGGCTTCCATTTTATATTATTAAAAGTTACTGTAAATCTTGTTAATAATACAATAAAAGTGTCCAACTTACTTTCTGTCCTTTGAATAATTCACTACACCACACAGTTCAGATTTGTCACAACAAGGTCACAAAAATAATACTTTCTTAGAGTTACTTTGTTTGATAAGGTAATACACAAGATAATTTTCCAGGCTGAATAGTTAAGTTTTCCGATTCTCAATAGCAATGTTCAATTCAATCACAATCTTTAGTATATTGTATATTGTTCATATTTTCCAACACAATCCATCCAAGTTACGAGTATGTATTACGGCAGTTGTAAATAGTTTGTGTAAATAGTATAACGATTCTTGAAGTTGAAGTAAATCCTCCAAACGTTTGTTAGTAAATCACTGACGAGCAAAACCCATTTTATTACAAGGCAATTTATTCACCATAATAAATTATGGATGAGACCTTCTATTTAGATCACACAAGTATAATTATGATTTATAATGTTATTACGGCTAGAGCCCCCATTCAATTTATGAAAATAATAGTTATAGTATTGTTATTATTAGTGTGAGTATCCTTGTATTAGTGAAGATCTTATTATATTATTCTGAAGTTTATTTGTAGTTGTCTAGAGTATTCCTGGTTCTTATAATCCCCTGGCAATTCACATAGCGTAGTTTTAGAGTTTTCAGTTGATTTACTTCATGTATAATTATTTATGTGGCCAGACATGCCTACCTCCACAAATCAAAATGAGGAACACCCAAGGTAAAAATGAGGAACATGGGACCAAAATGAGGAACATAAGCGCGTAGGAAGCATTTTCGAGCCAATATATATTATATAAAAAAGAAAAATGGTAAAAATGATTTCACTTGCAGTAATAAGACTGTATATATTATATATATAATATATAGAATACAATCTAAGTCAATATAGAGTTAACGGAAAAAAATATTGGGGGGGGGGGAATACATTTATGTAAGTTTAACTAAGGTTATAAGTTATAAATCTATTAAAAGTTAGAACAGTAGCTTTTTATGTAGCTAGGCCTATATGATTTTAAGCTATTACGCAATAATTTCAATGCTGTGTTTTTTTTTAATAAACCTTTCAATCTACTAAGTCTAAGGCCTAGGACAGAAACTCAGAAAGTGGTTAAAGTTAAAGTCAAATTAATCAGTAGGTCTATCAGTCTATCTATATTCTAAACTAAGGACAAGATCACAAGGCCAAGGTAATTGAACTTAAACTTAAATGCTTGAAGTTGATATTGGTCAATTGGTAAAACTAACTAAATTCATAAGCCTAGGCCTAGGACTAAGTCTAAAGGTCCAAGCCACTTTACCATAAGCAAATTTATTTAAATAGGCTTGAATAGGCCTAGCTAAATGCACTAACACTGTGTCTGTTCTAATACATCAACAGCAGTTTTACTAGCCGATTTAAAGCAGATTTAAAGCAGTAGGCTCGAGTAGGCCAGTCCAGTAGGGACAATAAACAATTTAATTTACTTTATTTTGAATTTTAATTTAGCGACTACTTTTATTTTTTATTAAGTAACTAGAAGTTTAAAGGTAATAAGCTTATTTTGTTTTGGCTAGCAATGATTAGTTTAGTTTTAGTTTCCCAAAAATTATTTGACATAACAAAAACGGCAAAGTAGTCGACAGTGCCGCAAAGCCCTACGCTTATGCACTCTCTACCAAAAAAAGGAAATGCATTAAAAATTAAAACGGAAGTGAGAAAAAGAAAACAAAAGTTGGCAAACGCCTTTTGTTTATTTCGCTTTATTACTTTCTTAAATTAAAATGTCGGCATTTTCGGAGACGCCGATTTTGCGGAACAAACTGGTCTAATGCGGAATTGCGGAACAGGGGGTAATTTTCGGCCATTTTACGGAACGGTTCCGGAAAATCCGGAACGGTAG